>JANAVB010042819.1:6921803-7444303 GCA_029216955.1 Iris pallida
ACAAACATTGTATTAGTCATTCAATTCATGTTTTGTTTAGCAAATTAATTGTGCAAATTTTCTAAATTTTATTATAACATGTACATGTTTTTTTATAAATTTTTTAAACATTAATACAAATATTTTTAAATTATACTAATTTAATTGTACTAATTTTGTTATCTAAAGTTTTATTACATTTTTTTATTCTTATTATACTAATTTAGTTTTTTTAATTATACCCATTAATTTTTTTAATAAATTTTTTTTTATATAACTTTTTTTTAAAAAAAAAATTCATTTTAAAGGATTTTCTTTTGTAATGGTTTTCTTAAACAAATTCGGGGCAGGCCCGGCGCCGCCGGCCCGAAAAATCGCGCCGTGGGTTCGAGGTAGAGCTCTCAAGGGGGCCGGGCCGGCCCAAATTTGGGGCAGACGGGTCGGACTGGGCCGGGACTTCTCGGACCATGTATTTTAGCGGGCCGGACTGAACCGTGCCTAATGGTAAAAATCTAAGCCCAGTCCGACACATGGTCCACGACCTGATGGATTTTGGGTCGAGCCGGACCGGACCACGGGTAGGAGAAGTTTCCCTCCATCCATTGACGGTATAATAAATACTAATGGTCCATACTGCGCGTCGTAGGCCTATACTTCAAAGCAAAGCACAGCATATATTGCGCGTCCTATGGAGCTCGGTCATCTGTAAGAAAAAGTATGCAAAGACTGGACAATGAACGAGTAATACCAACTCACCTTCCCTGTTACCATAACCAGAATAATCATACTGCAACCAATCATTATCAAATTTAGAGTTGGAAAAATGGAAATCAATACAAATAATTAGTGATCTTATTTCTAACCTGTACGTTGTTTTACCAAGCTTGGTGGTTGTTTTGGCTTTCTTGGAGCTAAAATACTTGCACTGTATTAGATTAAGGTTAAGGGTCTCGTTTCGGATGAACATGGAATGCTGATTCGGTTGCCAAACTAATGATAAGCACTACTTGGGCTTCGGGCCGGGCCGGATCGGAACTTCGGATCAGATCGGCCTGGACTTTAGGCCGAGCCAGACCTACTTAGGGCCGATATACGTGACCCGGATATATGGGACCGGGCCGGCACATGGGCCTTTTTCAAGGTTAAAGGAACCGGCCGGCCGCCACCATTCCGGGCTGAGTCCGGTCCGGTCAAATTCGGTCAAAATTGGGTCCATATCAGTCCAGTCCCGCCCAAGTTACACCTTGATCTGTTAGAATTTTCTTCAAAACTTTGGATTAAAATCTGCAAGAAATAAATTAAATTAAAATTACGGCCTCCGGGGAAGTCGCGCACGAAGCACTACCCTAAGAGATAGTCCGGATTTATGTGCAGACTGGATCCGAACGTTCTAGTGATAAAATTTTCGCTTCACCGGAATCTCTTTGCCGCACACGCGTAGAGAGCGACCCCGACTTAGCTTGCCCAGAGCAAAACGAAGCAACAAAAATTCGAGAGCGACAATAATTGGAGCGAGAGTTTTGTAGAGGAGATTATTTTTTTTGTTGGTCTAAAGGAGAGAATGGAGCTCAATATAGGACTCTATAAACCAAAAAAAAAATGAATGATTTAATAAGAAATCATTGATATTGAAAGCTATTAAAAAATAAAATAAAGGGAGAATGAGCCGTTGGAAATATGCCAACGTAAAAGAAACTTAATTTTTTTTTATTGTACAACTATACAACAGATCCATAGGTCTCCAAATTGATAACAGATTTGGACGTCAATAATGAATATGAGATCAAAACATTAATATTGGACATTATAGAAATCCAAACTATAACATTAAAATTATATGAGACCCTATTACTAAATAACCCTTGAAACTAATGAAACGGATCCTATTTTATACTTTATCTTTTTATAAAAAATCATAACATTAACCATCTTTATATGAAAAAATATAAACACAAAAGCTGTCCATATAATTATTTTAAAATTGGGATAGTTCCTATAATACTAATAAAATATAGGAAAGAGCAATTTATTATTTATTTTTCATTCTGGACAGGGTTCATCACTTCATTTATTCAAATATAGTGTCGAATTCGAGACGGGAAGAGACATAAGACCATGGCTGAGAGGCAGAAGATCGGTGGATCGAACTATGGGAGTGGAGACATATTTCTTGATTTATAAAAATGGTAAAAGTTGGGACCAATGAGTCCAAAAATATGTAATACAACATGCAAAAATTTCGTACATAATGTTGTACATCTAAAAATAAATAAAAATATTCTATATAGTGACGTCTGGACCTCACTATTAACTCTTATTAAATTAAATTGGTAGATTAGGTTTAGGCATTTGGGCTGCCAACTAATTCCAGACTCTCCTGCCAAATAGACATTGCATAGCAAAAGCAACAAACAGCTCACAATATCAACCTAGTGGTCAACGAAACTAGTTCCTATCGAAATATGTCACAGCCACTTAAGATTCAAGTTAAAAAATAAAATAATCACCAGCCACCTTAATCTTACATACAAAAAGAGTAAGAATACGTTAATTATTATTTATTTAATTTTTTTGTTTAAAATATTTAAATTTTTTTATAAACTATTGTTTAAATTATTTTATAAATATTAAGGTGGTTAAAACAGACGTCATAATTATATTTTATCAAAATAATATAAATAATATTCAATATTATATTATATTACATAATAAAGAAACTATTTGAATTTAATTGATATTATGTTTATATAATTTTATTATAAGTTCTAATCAAACATGATAATACAATTGTAATAGATTCTGCTATATTACAAATTTTTATTACCATTATAATTATATTATAGTGAACCCAACATAATTAAATTTTATCAAACATCGGCAACTTGCAATTGTATAAACGTGAAAGGACTATATGTAGCATAGAAAATGTTGGTGCTTTCTTTACATGGAGAGAGCTTGCTCTCAACATGCCTTGTAAAATTATAGTCCCACATCGGAAATGCACCATGAGTTATCTCAACATATATACTTGGATGTGTTGTTGAGAGATGCACATGGGGTGGTGACCCTAAGGAGGGAACCATGTGGGTGATTTTACTAGGAGGTAAGAATAAGGCTCCAAGGATTAAGCATTAATGCTTTTGTCATTCTCTTGGATTAATTCCATTTGGAGCTAAGTCCCAACGGGGCTTAGCAACTCGACTCGGACTCGGACTCGGACTCGGGCTCATGGGCTCATGAGGCGTTTTGTTGGCGCACTTAGCACGTCAGCAGTCATGCGGTCTTTATGCGGACATGCGGCACATGCGGCCATTAGGCTCATGCGGCCAGGCTGCTGCTGCTTCCGCATGGAGGGATCCGCTGACTGTGCAGATTACAAATCAGTTATGGAAAGGCTGAATCAATGCAATTAAATCAGATCCTATCTTTGTGGGATTTGAATTTATTCAGATCCTATCTTTGTGGGATTTGAATTAATTTCGTGGGATTTGAATTAAATCTCGTTGCTATCTTTTGGGATTTGATTCAATCTTTCCATAACTGAAGAGGCGGTTAGGGTTTCCACCCTCTCTCTATAAATACTCTCTTATGGCCTCCTTTGTGACTACTACGAAAATTACAAGTTAGAAAAGGAGAAAGAGAGAGAGAGTTGCTGCCGCCATTGCAAGTCCATCCGAGTAGTCTGAACAGAGGTGACTTCGAGCGTTCCACAAGTTCTTCAACTTGCTGGTTCCTGGAAGCAGATCGTGTGGGGCGAATCTTGCTTTGAGCAACGGTGTTTTGACACCCCAGCATTGTTCTTCTTCTCATCTCTCTCTAGTTTCATTGTAACTCGTTCTGTCCCAATTGCAACACGTTTGCAAGGAAGAACGAGAGATCTTCTCTTCTCTTTTTTCCCTCCTTCAGACTGTAATTTGGCTATTTGATTTATTGTACCATCGTAGATCTTGAGTTTGATCACTGCAAAGTTTTTTGTGTGACATCTCAGATCTCGATTGCATCTGTTTTTTTTCATTTTTGATCAAGCCCCGGGACTAACAATCTCAAAGCAAGATCCGTATAGATGGAAAACATTAATGCTTCGCTCCTCCAATCGGACTTCTGCAAGTTGGAAAAGTTCGATGGAGAGCACTATCAAGTCTGGAAGAGAAAGGTGTACCTAACTCTTCAACTGAAAGACGTTGATCATGTTCTGTTGGAGGAAGAACCCTCTGTTCCAGACACTGGATCTACTGCCGCCATCAACGCGGCTACCAAACTCCAGGCCAAGTGGAGAAGGGAAAATAGCATCTGCAGGCTTCTCATCCTGAATGCTATGGAGGACTCTCTGGCAGAATCCTACTCAAAGAAGGAACTTGCCAGAGACATATGGGAGTCTGTGGAAAATCTGTATGAAGAAGACACTACAAAAAAAGTGTCTTTCTGGGACGCCAAAAATCCGTCTTAAAAAGACCCAAATCAGTCCTAAATTGTAATTTGGGATGAATTTTAGGACGGTAAGTGACAGTGCTATTAGGGTGGCGTGGCAAAAAGTTTTAGGACGAAAAATACCGTCCTAATTTGCTTTTAGGGTCGAAAAATCTAACCGTACCAAAAGAGTTTGAATTATTATATGTTTATGACGGTTTACAAAACGGTCCCAAAATAAAAGAGCTTGTGACGAATAACACCCGTCCTAAAAAAAATGTCAGCGTTACAAAAGGATGTCATTTATATCTAGGACAATTACATAACTGTCCCAAAAGTAATACTTCTGAAATTATTGTTTGTATTTTTCAGCTATAAAACATACAATTTAAATACACATAATTCGTATGATCATGGCCGTTGTCAAGCTTGTCCTCAGATGTATTTCCAGGTATCAGAGCTCCAATACAAAAAAAAGCTTAACAACATCAAGCATTCTTTACCATTAAGTAGAAGACAACAAAATCCATATATAACTATATATGTTCAATTGATCTAAACAACAAAAAGCTTAACATTAAGCATCCTTAACCACCATTTCCAAAATAAATCCAAAACACTATACATCACCCACAGCATCAGTTACAAAATGAACCCATTGTCTCCACCATTACATATAAAATGTTAAACCCATTAAGCATTAACCACCTTTTCCAAAATAAACCAAAACACTATACCCACAACATCAGTTACAAAATGAACCCATTGTCTCCACCATTACACCATATTTTTAGTATATCCAACATGAACCCAAAAATTAACCCAAACTTTTTATCATCACAAGATCGTCGTCCATCATTTTAGCATATCCAGAATGCTTTTGAAGGACCTGCAAATGAAGATATGCCAATATATTAGCAACCTGCTAACTGTACACGAACAACCAGAAAAGAAAGACAAGTTCTTCTAAATTGTACAGACTAGACCACATTAGTTTGTGAATGTTTAAACAAATTGTACAAACCTACTAACAGTTCTTCCAAACTGTACAGACCTGCGTACAAACAAATGGAAAAAAAATAATGTACAGAAAAAGCTTCAAGTGACAAAGGAAGCTTCAAGTGAAAAAGGAAGCTTTAAGTGAAGACAGGAAAAATTGGAAAACATTTTAAATGGGAACTACAATTATTCTAGCAAGAATTACAGTAACAAGCTGGAAAAAACTAATGTAAAAGTTAAAATCTGTACAGACAATATAAAAAGTTAAGTCCAAAAATCGGTCCAGGAAAAAGAGAAAACAGAGAATTCTATTAACCCCATGACACCCAGGACATGCATATGAAGGAACCAAAGCATGGGAAGGAACCAAATATCTGATGGTTGTCATTAACCCCATTCTATTAACCCCATGACATCCCTTGAGGTTTTGTCCCAATGTCTGATGGTTGTCATTAACCCTATGACACCCAGAACATGCATGGGAAGGAACCAAAGCAAAGACAAGCTCAAGACCTCATTTTACTTATTCCTTCACCAAATGCCAATCCACACACTAATTGGTCAAGTTAATAGAATTTAAGTAATACATATGTGACCTATACTATTGACACTTGCACGTTTTAACTAATTGCCCCTAGTTGTTCCCTGAGCAACGGGAAAATAAAAGTTCACCTTTATCATGTAATCGTCACAACTTATTCGTAGACATTGAAAGTGGAGTACAGTTTGATGAGCTACTCTTTTTCATTTTAACCATCATTGGTCACGATTATCGTTGTTATTATTAGTACCACTACCATTGTTGTTATCGTTTTGTAGCTGGAAAATACATGCTATAATTTTTGAAAGCTATGCATCATGCATGCTACAATTTTTGAAAACTACCCGCTTGCGAACGTCGTCCTCAAATCATCCTATGACCAAGTTGGTTCAGGAATATTGTCATTTCAATTTCAAATGACTCTCCGATTACTGTTTATTGTTATTTCAATTTTAAATGGCTCTTCGATTTCTCTCCGATCACCTTATGTAAGGGGGGAAACAACTTGAAATTAAGTTCAAGACAAGTATTCATTCTACAGAGTATATTGACAAATGAGGAAAAGAATAGCACAATAATGAACTGATATTTTGTAAAAAAAAAGTGTGATAGGCATATCGAAAATGACAGAGAACAAGTAATATATGACTCATACCTTATCTGCCACATTAATTTTCTAGATGTAGTGTCTTGAAGTATGCAGGCAACCACCTGAAAGTTGAGTGATCAATACATATATCACAACAAGAATTGGACATATAAATAAGATATTTCTAGATAGTGAAGACATCAATGAATGCTCATTAGAAGCCAAAATTATGCTTGGAGTTATCTACATTGGTCCTTGTACCATTATTTAACTGGAGTTGCATTTGTTAATAGTTCTTCCATGTTGTTGGGCTTTACATGGCTAAGGTAGTGCATATTTTGGTTGTGGAACTTACATCATCTCTTATGCATGAAAGATGAGACTGAATAAATGAAAATACTTTATCCTTTATGAATAACATAACCAAGTATAAATAAAACAATATGCTTATACTAATTAGTATTGCATGCATACCTAGTATAAAACTTCAACCTCAGAACCCAAATAGCCAAGAGAAAGAAAATATAAACAAAAGAGGGTAAGGTTTATGAGCATCAAACTTGAATAATATTGTGCTGTAGGAGCAGACACCATAATTATATCCCAAAGTTTAAAGATGTATATTTTAATTAAACGATGTATAGGTGGTGGCAGCCGAATTTAAAACGTTTCTGACACGCTATGCTAGGTTACCCAATACGAACCCTTTTTTGTGTGTATTGCATATCAGTTGGATCATGACCAATTGAAAACCCAATCAATTTTCCAACTCCTTGGATATTCGAACAGTTACTATGATTCAGATGATATAATTATTTCTCCATATTTTTTTCTTACAACAAAATGTTTACTCTATATATCAGTCTCCACTTTTTGCCAACAAATAGCCTTCTTATAGTATAAAAAAGGACCTATTGTATCATGTGGAATGGAGTTTCCAGAACCTAGCTCCATGATTCACATTTGGGGCCAATAATAGTAGACCAATCATAAATTCAAGACCTTAAACCAATTACACCATAAAGAAAATAGAAATTACACCCGGTAATCAAGAAAAGACGCATTATTGAGCATCAATGAGAACAAAATACATAAGTAGATGAAGACACGAAATATTTGAACTATGATTCATATGTACTATTCCGACCCTATAACCAGATTCAAAACAGATTCAGGAATATATTTTATAAATCAAAAGAAATTTGGAGAGATTTTTTTGAGTCATTATAAGTAAGCCCACTGGATGACCAGATTTATATCAAACTAATACCCATAACCATTGTTCTTAGTTGGCAGGCCAAGTTTGAAAATATCAGCCCGTATCGGTAACAATGGAAAATATAAATTGGTTGGTATGCAATATATGGAAAATTTACATACAAATATACAATGCCAACAAGAACACTGCCATAATAAGTGAAGCAAAAAACTTTTGACCTTTAGAAGCATAACTCCATGACATGCACAGTGAAGAAGAGGATGTAGGAATTTACTGTAGGATGAAAGGATAAAAGAGTCAAAGAAAATATGCACACCTTATCGTATACTCCATAAGTGGACTAAGGTCTACCAGTAGGCAATGATTGTGATAATAAATCCTTTTTAGAACCAGAACTAGTACCTGAAAGGCAGAAAACTATTCACTCTTCAAGCTGTCCTCTATTTTTAGTCTTTTTTTTCTGCAAGGGCCCCACAAATAAATGATATTAAAACCATGAAAGCCAGACCCCTCACTCTCAAACCAAATACATGTTTCCTGAAACTACATTCTAAGAATAGACAAAAGTGACAACCTTATTACAAATAAATTATTTTAATAGCTTATAATAGACAATCAAAAAACATCTAGGACTTGGTAAATAGGAAGCAAGGCTTAAAAAAAAGGAAAATATGAATATAGCATGAGAGGGACACTCTTCATGGTAAGCAAGGCTCAAAAAATCAGCCCACACTAATACCTAATGTTCACATCAAACTGGATTTGTATAGAGCCAACCTGAAATTGCACAAAATTACGAGATCCACCTTATATTGGCAAAAACATGACGAACCAGACTTAAATTAGCATAAACAAGCAAAATTTTGCCAAAATAGGACCTACTTGCCAAAATTATGAATTATATATTTGATTTGCCTTTACATTCATTTCATGCTTGAAAAGAAATTTTAAAACTTTATACCGTATGTTGTGTATTACATTGTGAAATTACCATGTTATAATTCCATAGAGATCGTTTAATTATTTACCAACACCACCATATAACTACATACATAGTTCATGAATTATACAACTTGGGACATCATTTCTTATGTTTTGATAAGATTCTTTAAAACAATTTTGTAAGTGTTTAAACAGAACATTCTAATGGTCCAATCAAAAACAACTGAAACTGTCAAAACTACTAATACCAGGTACTCACAAAATGGATCTAAAATTGATACCGATGCAGAGTTTTACATATTGTGAGCAAGGTAGTGGATTCTAAGAAGAAAGAGAATAATAATCGTCAATGAGATGGTGTGGATACGGGATACCATATTAGAAGCCAATGCCAAAATAAAAATGTATGTTAATAAAAAGACAGAAATCAGATATATGGAAAAATATGTATAGTTAAAAATGAAAACATGCATGACCTTCTATGAGTTCCCATAACAATTACAAAGTTTCACACATTGCCCAAGTTTCTACAAATTTCCCAAGTTGTTCTTTTGAGATTCCCAGCATTTACAGTCTGTTCCCACAAGTTAACTCTGTATTTCATAATTGTTCCCCATGTGTTTACCTAATGTTTCAAGAAACAATTGTAGTAGTCCAACTCATCTACCTTTCCACAGTATTGCCAGCCATTCATGCTCGAACCGGTTGCCATCCCATAACTCATCTACCTATCCACAACATGTGTTTAGTTATTATAATTATTATGTTAAGTGTTCAATTCTTATGAGAATTCTATTAAGGTGTATCTATGTAAAAACTTACCAAGAGACTAACAATCCAAACTTGGCCGTTGAATTTGGCCAACAATTGGTTCCTATCAGCGAGGTCCCGATAATCTGAGCAATAGTCAAGCAAACAACTGCAACAGTCAAGCATGCAATTACTAACAATAAGAGTAATTAAAATTATTTCTTTTGCTGCAGAAACATCTATAATTATCCTTTGGCAGTGAGGTTCAATTAAATATGGAATAATAAACATGATGGAGTTCAAGATGAAAAAAAATTAAGTACTGGAGTTTGCTTAGCTCGCATCCTTCTTGACATTTTTACAAAAAATAAGTAACCATTAAGATAATCAGAATTTGGGATAGGAACTAGGAGAAGATTTTCAATGCGCCATATTTCCAAAGACTGTATTGTCATTTCAATCAGTAGAAATACAACTCAATATTTAGCTTAAATTATTTTAACTAGCAATCATGAGAAACTAGCCTTGCCTCCACCTATGTTACTTTCGTAGCATTGTAACTTATTACCAAACAATTAGAAGCTTCTTGACAATATTGAATTTGATATCAGAAAACCATTTCCTCTATTTCCCCACGCATGATTTAATAATCATGACCTTTATACTTGTTTTCTGTATTTACAGTAGTCACCATATGAATTTTACTGCACCCATGTACAATCTTACTAATAGTAAAGGATTGAGTGTGCTGCCAAGTTTAGAATTTAGCCCTTTCTTGTCCATGACAACCCTTCATAAGTGGAGGAAACCACAAAGCACTCATTAACTAATTGTCAAGTTAAAATACATTAGTTCAAGTTCAACATTGCTATCAAAGTTTTGTTTATCTAACTAGGGTTTATTTGTGAATGTAGAAGCATATTAAAAGTTTTGAATAAAGCTCATATAATAGGTGGGTTTATTTGACACAATCATAATCTTGGAAATGCATGATCCACATCACTCAAAGTGGTCTACATATTTTAAAAGATGTACAAATATGAAAGGCCCTGTGGATTTCATCCATGCTTTATGACCTTGACATGAACAAATGGCACTGCTACCTTAAAGCAGAGCTTACTAAAATAATTATCTCATATGACTAAATATTAGGCTAAAATAATAGTAACCCTGGAATCAAATTTTATAATAAATATAAAAATTAGTAAGCATATTACTGACGAAGAAAGAAATAAGGCTTTCACAAAAGGTAAAAATTTACCAGAATGTCACTCCAACCAAGTATTAGTGTGTGATTTTTCTCTATAACTTGCACTTATGCCCTTCCTCAATGAGTCAAAGTTATCTGAGATTGCATCAGAAACAAAACCTAGCATTATTGCAAATATAAGCATCCTTCCAAAACTTATACAAATATAATAGGTTTAGACCAATATCAACAGAATTTGCATGGTTACCTAAATCTGCAACAGAACTTGCATGATGAGCACATTACTTTCCCATGAATCATTTTTTAAATTTTATCTACCAAGATCCAACCATTTTTGTGGAAGAAAATATTTTAAAAAAAGAAAAAGATTGTAGTGATTAAAGAGTAATTATAATCTGCCCAGTTCTTGATACTTTGCAAGGTGTCCTACTGCCACAAAGTTTCTGCTAATGCACAGGGTCTGGGAAGTAACAAGATGTAGCAGCCTTGCCCCTATTTACAGAGAGGCTGTTCCAGGTCTCAGATTCTTGGAAGCTTCAATTCTTCTACAAGACTAAATAAAGTAATCATCATTAATAGACACAAACCAACTACGTTTGCACATATGTAAACAATGCTGCATGACACAATACCACTTTTTATTTATCCGTAGCCACATCCATATAGGATTCAGGCTTTGTCGAGGTTCATGTATACATAGACATGCACATATTTTGGTGCATCCATGCTTCCAAGCTCCTAAGACTAAAACTATTGATAAATTTAAAATATGATATATTCAAAGTTATAGGGAAATCTTACCAAGTGCATAACCAAGAGAAACAAATAGCTCATTTAATTGATCTAGCTTCAGTTTCTCTCTCTTAGCTTTGTATAATTTCTTCAAAAACTTCAGTTGGTTCTTTTTATTGGGAAGAGACCTGGACCATGTCATAATGAGGCAGACAAAAGAGAGTAGCAGGACATAGCATGGTCAGGATAATTGAATAAGAAATATAGCAGAACTATCGATGGCACAACAACTATAATAATATCTTGAAGTTGATTATAAGATTGACATTGGTTTGCGAATAAATATAATTGGTATTTTCATATTATCTGCTGATAACATAAAGAGTAGTTGAAACCAAACATATAAATAACATTGGAGGCATATAGAACCGAAGGATTTTGGTGGAACTTGGCTGAAGATTAGGACAAAGATATGATTTTATAGGCTAAACCTCTTTGCTAAATTAGTTTCATATAGTATCATCCATAATGGAATTTTCTAATTTCACCGACCATATTATGGAATTAGAGACTTAAGTCTTGGTTGGATCCATCATCAACCACAATCCATGAGAATATGACAGGTCCTATGTAAACAACCAGTACCTGAAACACACAAAATAATTCCATATTCATCAGTCAATCTGCTTCAGAAAAGTACAATATATGTTTATCGTTGAGTTTCAGTGATTCAATAAGAAAACTCTAAACACGATTAAAGTTTTTAAAGACAGTAAGATTGATCGATGGCTAGAATACGACAAGGTTAAAAATATATCCTGTTGAGAGTGATTGTGAACTGACCCAACTACTAGTTCTCCAGCCATCACATTGCCTTCAAGAACCATCAAAGATAGTGGCTCCGAAAATATGCTCAAAGCTATAAACACATGCATCATATAAACATTAGATCATTAGTGTCAACGACGTAACATTCATACAGCAAAGTAACAACTCTTAAAAAACCCTATCAAGCCCAAAAAAATCATATGAAAATTATTTTTTGAATAATAACAGTAGAATTACACTGTATATAATTTTAGGAGTTCTCATGATATGAAATAATGAGTGAGAACTCAACTTTTTAATAATTTTGGCATAAAAACACAATTGTAACAATATTCATAACATATTTCGTTTGCACATATATGTACTCACAATCAATCCCAAAAAAATGCCAAATTTGACCTAATTAAGCATAAAAACCCTAGAAATAGATCAATCCGATTAATCGTATTAGATTCGGTTGATGGGATGGTACCTCCTTATTCTCGGAGCAGGCGAGCATTGGCTTCTTCTTTGTGCCAGCGATGGGGAAGACGGAGCTAAAGTACTGGCGCTTCTGGTCCGACTCGTCGATGCCCCCATGGACTAAGCAAAACCCCCTTTCCTATTCAAAATCAAGACCAAATGAACATCAGATCGATCCGATTGAAAAAATAGAAGAAGAAGAAGAAGAAGAAGAAGAAGAAGAAGAAGAAGAAGAAGAACTTCTTACCTAGTGGTCATTCTCAGAATCTATCACGATGATGAATGAAAGAGAGAGAGAGAGAGGTGGTTGGAGTGGTGGCGCCGATGAGATGAGGGCGGTGGTGGCGGAGGCCTGGCTCGGGGTCGGAGTGGCGATAAGGGGAAGAGCGAGAGGGTTTGGAGCACCGTTGATTTTGATCGGAGAGAGAGGGTTTGTAGCAGCCAAGTTTTTGATCGGAGAGAGAGATATTTAGGTTGATTTTGATCAAATGGTGAATAAGTTGTGAATGATTTTGGGATGGACGGTCTGGATTAATCCATCCGATCGAACGGTTACGATGGGAACACGTGGAGGTAAAACTTTCCCTCCATAACTTTGGCAATTAGCCGCCAAATGTGTGGTATTCCCGCCGTCCTATTTGGGACGGAAATATGTATTATTTGGAACAGAACTTTCCATTAGTCCTAAATAATGATCCATTTTCACAATCTGTCCCAAAAAAATGCAACTGTTTGTTACTAAAAATATACCCGTCCCTACAATTATACTTTTAGGACTTTTTAGACTAGTGTTCCTTATAGTGTCGTCCCAAAAAGACACTTTTTTTGTAGTGAGATAAGAACAGGAGCAAAATATTTGTGGTTGAAAAATATCACAAATTGCTCTTTGAGGACGAAAAGTCCATGCTGCCACAGGTGAAGGAATTTCTGAAGCTGCGTCAGAAACTGGAAGACGAAGAGATGCCCCTTCCCGACAAGTTTGTCGTCGGAGGGATCGTCTCAAAACTTCCTGCTGGATGGAGTACCTTCTATGCAAGGATGCACAGAAAGAAGCTAGACATTAGCTTGGGAGATCTACTTCAAGAGATCCATGTTGAGGACGAGATGCGTTCTCAACAGAAGGTGGACACTCTGTCCAAACAGTTGGCTAAAGCCAATCTTGTGCAGACGAGAGATTCCAAGGGGAAGCAGGCGGCTTCTCATCCCAAGAAAAAGGACTTCGCTAATCTAAAAGTGAAGGGTCCTTCTTTCAAGCAACAGAAGACTAAGTCCCACGTGACTTGTTACAATTGTGGCAAGAAAGGCCACTACAAGAGTGAATGCAGATCTAAGCCTAAACAATCAGAGAAAGGTGAGCCTAATAAGGTTTCATTGGTTTCTAACGTTGTTGCTATGATCGGACAGGTCACAACTGTGGGGGTTGACTCTGACTGGTGGATAGACACTGGAGCGACTTGCCATGTCTGTTCAGGCAAGGAATGGTTCGTCACGTACCAGCCGATATCTGAGAAGGTTGTCATGGCGAACCAGGCCCAAGCTGAAGTTCTGGGGATCAGGACCGTGGAACTGAAACTCACTTCTGGGAACACTCTGACGCTTCAAGGTGTGAAGCATGTTCCGGCGATTGCCAAGAACCTGATCTCTGGGAGCCTGCTCTGCAACGCAGGCTTGAGGATGGACATCAATGCTGGTCAGATGGTGATGTCCAAGAAAGGAACATACTTCGGAAAGGCTTATCAAACCGAAGGCATGTTTAAAACTCAGCTTGTTAACCAGTTTGAAGACATTAATGCAGTTGCATTTTCTGATTATTCTCTTGAGTTGTGGCATAATAGACTAGGACATGTTCATTATAAAAGAATTAACAAAATGTCTAGTCTAGGACTTATCTCCAAATGTGGGGGTAAGGTGGAGAAGTGTGAGGTGTGTGCTCAGACGAAGATCACAAGGAAACCCTTTCATCGGGTCAATCGAAGCACAGATCTTCTGGAGTTGGTACACTCCGATATCTGTGACTTCAAACATTTCTCCACGAAGGCCGGGATGAAGTATTTCATAACCTTCATCGACGACTTCTCAAAATACGCGTTCGTCTACTTGCTCAAGTCTAAAGACGAAGCTTTCGAGAAGTTCAGAGAGTTCAGGGCCGAAGCTGAACGGCAGACTGGACAACAACTCAAGAGGTTAAGGAGTGATCGAGGTGGGGAGTACATGTCTCATGAATTCGCATCATTCTGCAAAGAACATGGAATTATATGCGAGACTACTGCTCCATATTCTCCTCAATCCAACGGAGTAGCAGAGAGGAAGAACCGGACATTAACAGAAATGATGAATTCTATGCTGCTTACTGCAGGCCTTCCAAAATGCTACTGGGGAGAAGCTGCATTGACGGTCACTTTTATTCTAAATAGAATGCCGTATGCAACTTCGGACGTAACTCCTCATGAACTTTGGTTCAAAGTCAGACCAAACTTGAATGTCATTCGAGTGTTGGGGTGTCTGGCGTATGTGAAACTCCCAGATCTGAAGATTCAGAAGCTAGGGACAAGGACTACGAAGGCGATCTTCTTGGGGTATGCCGAGAAGAGTGATGCTCGGAGATTTCTTGATATTGAGTCAAATCATATCATCGAATCTCGCGATGCTGAATACTTTGAAGACAAGTTTGCAAAAGACAAAAACATTGTTCTTTCGGACATTCCGAAAAATGATGTAGGTGCAAATGAGACTGAAATCTCATATGAGCCAGTAGTCCAAGAAGAAGCTATTGTTGAGGAAATAACTCTTGTACCAGAACTCGCAGAGCCGTCAGCTAAGCGAGCGAGGAGACCGAAAGATTTCGGAGATGACTTTGTCACCTATCATGTAGAAGCAGATCCGCTTACCTATGATGAGGCGATGAAGACCAGAGATGCTATCTTCTGGAAGGAGGCAGTGAATGACGAGTTTGACTCTATCACCTCCAATAACACATGGGTGTTGGTAGATCTACCTGAAGGAGAAAAGCCCATCGGATGTAAATGGATCTTCAAGAAGAAGATGAAGGCAGATGGAACTATTGACAAGTTCAAGGCCAGGCTGGTAGCCAAGGGATTTTCTCAGAAACAGGGGATAGACTACTTTGACACGTACGCTCCAGTAGCCCGGATGACCACCATCAGGATGTTAATCGCTCTAGCAGCTATACATAAGTTGGTGATACATCAGATGGATGTAAAGACCGCATTCCTGAATGGGGAGCTGACCGAAGAGATTTACATGCAACAGCCAGATGGATTTGTCGTCAAAGGTCTTGAAGACAAAGTCTGCAAGTTGGTAAAATCATTGTATGGTTTGAAGCAAGCTCCCAAGATATGGCATGAGAAGTTTGACAAAGTTATTAGGTCAAACGGCTACAGAGTCAGCGAAACGGACAAATGTGTTTACACTAAGTTCGCTGATGGAAGAGGAGTCATCGTTTGTCTGTACGTGGACGACATGCTAATCCTAGGTACGGATATAGGCTGTATCACAGAGACAAAGAAGTTCCTCTCAACCAAGTTCAGTATGAAGGACTTGGAGGATGCAGATGTCATCTTGGGCATAAAGATCATCAGGACAGACACTGGAGTAGCGCTGTCACAATCTCACTACATTGAGGAGATGCTCACACGCTATGGGTATAAGGATCTTCCAGGGATCGATACGCCATACAGGTGTGATCAGAAGCTGAAGCCAAATTCAAGGAAAAGCGTCAGGCAGCTGGAGTACTCTAGCGTTATCGGAAGTTTGATGTACGCAACCACTGCTACAAGGCCTGACATAGCTTTCGTCGTGGGAATGCTGAGTCGGTTCACAAGCAACCCAGGGGTTGAGCACTGGAAAGCTGTGAAGCGGGTGATGAGATATCTCAAGAAAACTCAGACATATGCACTGCACTACAACGGGTATCCGACAGTAGTGGAAGGCTTCAGTGATGCTAGCTGGTGTTCAGAGGTGGAAAGTGAGAGATCCACAGGTGGATATGTCTTTTCCTTGGGTGGAGCTGCTATATCGTGGAAGTCGAAGAAGCAGACTATACTCTCTCGTTCCTCCATGGAATCTGAATTCTATGCACTTGAAACTGCAGCAGATGAAGCAGAATGGCTTCGGAAGATCATGTATGATCTTCCAGTGGTTGGGGCTCAGATACCGACGATACCGATATACTGTGACAACCAGGCGACTGCGGCGGTGGCATCAAATGACCTCTTCAACGGGAAGAAGAGGACTGTGCGGTTGAAGCATAGGGCAGTACACGATCTTATCAAAAGAGGTGTAATTACAGTGGTTGATGTTCGGAGTCAGGAGAACCTGGCAGATCCGTTCACAAAGGGCCTCAAGCGCCAGTTGGTCGATGACACAGCTTGTAAAATGGGCTTGAAGGCATTCTGATAGTGTGTCTTTGTAATCCTACCATAAAGTTTTATGCTATTAGTTCAAAGAGAAATCTACTAGGCATCTAACTTTTGGTTCAAAGGAGGATCACTGACTGGAAACTATCAGGTAGCAGTGGGTACTTGTTCTCTGGAACATGGAAGGGATGCGGACCCATAACCACTGTTGTCTACTATGTATTTTTTCTGCGGAAAAAATTGATCCTGTGGAAGGTTGGCTTAAACGCCTTAATGAGTTCTCAGGCAGAGTGAATGCCTGGTGTGCTTTACAGGAAGCACGGTAGAGCAGCACTACAAGGAGTGAAACTCCATGCTACAGTGGGATGACTCCACCATGAGGTTCCCAGGTAGGGGTAATGCCTCGGCTTTGCAAGCCAAGTCACAGCGGCGTAGTACCGCAAATAGGCAGGTAGCCTAATGCTATATGACGTAATTAAAGAGTTGTAGACAGCACTACAAAGGGAAAGGATGGCCCCATGTTACAGTGGTACGACACCACGATGAGGTACCCAGGTAGGGGTAAAGCCTCGGCATTGCAAGCCATGTCGTTGCGGCGTAACACCGCAAGGAAGCCTAAGACTTCATGCTGGGTAGTTTGGCACTACAAAGAGGCTTGTGACCTCATGCTACAGTAGTATGACACTACGATGAGGTTCCCAGATAGGGGTAATGTCTCGGCTTCAGGCCATGTCATAGCAGCGTAGCACCGCAAGGAAGCGCAAGGCTTCATGCCATATCTCTTTAATAAAGAACTCACCTATTGTGTATGGAAAGAGATATCAGGCCGTCTCTTGAGGGTAAACTTGTAGACGCCCAAAATTATATACTGAAACCAGGCTGGCACAGGGCCTTTAATGTGCAGCCAGAAGCACACGTAACTACACTTTGTGAGTGGGAAGAATTACAATTATGGTGCAGAATTCAAGGCGTAGTCCATTCTTGTATCACATTGTTATTTAACCCATGCGGGAAGATTCAAGTCGTCAGCGACATCTATCCTAATGCAAAATGGACAGTTACTGTGGGGAACGCTCAACCCTAGACACATATATATGTTGTGATATGTGGGGAATTGTTGGTGCTTTCTTTACATGGAGAGAGCTTGCTCTCAACATGCCTTGTAAAATTATAGTTCCACATCGAAAATGCACCATGAGTTATCTCAACATATATACTTGGATGTGTTGTTGAGAGATGCACATGGGGTGGTGACCCTAAGGAGGGAACCATGTGGGTGATTTTACTAGGAGGTAAGAATAAGGCTCCAAGGATTAAGCATTAATGCTTTTGTCATTCTCTTGGATTAATTCCATTTGGAGCTAAGCCCCAACGGGACTTAGCGACTCGACTCGGACTCGGACTCGGACTCGGGCTCATGGGCTCATGAGGCGTAATGTGGCGTTTTGTTGGCGCACTTTGCACTTAGCACGTCAGCAGTCATGCGGTCTTTATGCGGCTCATATGCGGCCATGCGGTCTTATGCGGCATGCGGCTCATATGCGGTCTCATGCGGCTCATGCGGCCATGCGGCACATGCGGCCATGCGGCTCATGCGGCTCATGCGGCACATACGGCACATGCGGTACATGCGGTCCATGCGGTCCATGCGGCTCATGCGGCCCATGCGGTCCATGCGGCTCATGCGGTCCATGCGGTCCATGCGGCTCATGCGGTCCATGCGGCCATTAGGCTCATGCGGCCAGGCTGCTGCTGCTTTCGCATGGAGGGATCCGCTGACTGTGCATATTACAAATCAGTTATGGAAAGGCTGAATCAATGCAATTAAATCAGATCCTATCTTTGTGGGATTTGAATTTATTCAGATCCTATCTTTGTGGGATTTGAATTAATTTCGTGGGATTTGAATTAAATCTCGTTGCTATCTTTTGGGATTTGATTCAATCTTTCCATAACTGAAGAGGCGGTTAGGGTTTCCACCCTTTCTCTATAAATACTCTCTTATGGCCTCCTTTGTGACTACTACGAAAATTACAAGTTAGAAAAGGAGAAAGAGAGAGAGTTGTTGCCGCCATTGCAAGTCCATCCGAGGAGTCTGAACAGATGTGACTTCGAGCGTTCCACAAGTTCTTCAACTTGCTGGTTCCTGGAAGCAGATCGTGTGGGGCGAATCTTGCTTTGAGCAACGGTGTTTTGACACCCCAGCATTGTTCTTCTTCTCATCTCTCTCTAGTTTCATTGTAACTCGTTCTGTCCCAATTGCAACACGTTTGCAAGGAAGAACGAGAGATCTTCTCTTCTCTTTTTTCCCTCCTTCCGATTGTAATTTGGCTATTTGATTTATTGTACCATCGTAGATCTTGAGTTTGATCACTGCAAAGTTTTTTGTGTGACATCTCAGATCTCGATTGCATCTGTTTTTTTCATCTTTGATCAAGCCCCGGGACTAACAGAAAAAGAAGCATCAAATTGCCTATTAAATCGATCTAGGACTTTGCAATATATTATAAAGATCTCAAAATTTAACAAAAGGCCCTAAACATGATAAAGGTTCCAAAATTTTAATATGGAGACACCTATTTTCAGAATCGTCAAATTCCATTTTTACAAGAACCAGCCTTGTCAATACAACAACTTCATGAAAATGACTACTTTTGATGGGGAAAAAATAAAAGGAGGGTCACTAGTTGACCCCAAGAGACCATCATGGTCTGTGGGCTGGAAGTGTTTTTGAGTCCATTAAGGTGGAGATGTAAACAAGTGGTGCAATCAATCTCTCTCTCTCTCTCTCTCTCTCTCTCTCTCAACTTCAATCATCTACCTCTTTTCTCTTTTCTTTAGCATCTAACTTGGGATAAATTATACGACGAGCCAGGGTTACCGTGCGCTTTCCTCCTCACCCACTTGATGGCATGAAAATGAGTGCATATGGAACAGTCGTCCTCATTCCTATGTCATCAATTGAATGATAAGGAAGGTGCACGGATATCCTAGTTAACTTAATAATTTTCTCTAACTTGGACATCAGAGCTGTGTCAACTGGACTACAATTCAAAATGTGCTAAACCAACACCATGTATGTTCTTGCTAGCCATATGTCGAGATCAGTATCCTCTGTTAGATGCACCAGCAGCAACTACTTTCACAATCTATTAAAAAGTAGAAATGATTTCCATGAGTAAATTACTAAGGCCTTCTTGAATGGGGTGTTTATCTCCCCTATTTCTATGGTATAAACATGTTTAGAAGATAAACTTCCCCAACCACGGTTTCTATATCGAATTTCATACCATGTGACGGTGATGTTGGACGAAAAATTTCTATGAAAATTTCTATATGTAGAAACTTTCATAGAAACTCTCAATCTCTCATAACAATTAATATTGTGACATAATTAATTTAATCCTTTTATTCTTTGTCACATATGATAGAAATGGAAAACCATTGAGAAGTGTTTTTTTATGTGGATTTTTTTTGGTAGAAACTCTGCCAACTATGATATAAATTTTCTTGAAGTACAATGAATACTAGATAGAAATCCAATTTAAAAATTTCCATTAGAGATGGCCTAAGGGGACATCAAAATTTGATCATATTTTACTGAGTATTTGATATGACAATTATCGTGTATGTAACCACTATATTAAAATATAATTTGTCGTATTATATAATCAGCAAAATGTGATTAGATTTTGACAAGCGCATTGTTGTAATTTCATATCCCCTACAGAATCCGAACATTCCGATAGACAATATGAAAGTAAGGAATTATCTCTAGACCCAATTAAAGAAATTAGGTCACTGGTCAGGTTTTCATCCAAGTCGCTACGACCTTCTTCGACATTTAATTTATGCAGATAATCTGTCATTTAGCAGCTTTATGAGTTTCTACTCCTAAATATTATCAAACAATTTGTGCTGAGTTATAATATTTTTATTTATAAGACAACTTTCTATTGCTAACTTCAAGAACACTCTGCAAATCAAAACCACATATGCCACATTTGGTTCGTGGAACCATGATTTTGGAAAAGAAAAATCTTCATTTTTCTATTTTGGATGCCAAAAGTAATGAACCGGAGAAAAAATTGATTTCCACGGAAAAGAAAAAATATGGTGTAAAATAGTTGTCCCACTTATCTCATGATTTCATTTTTTTTCACCCCCAATTATTCACTTTTCCTTTCAAGCATTTCCAAACCTCAAATTTATTTAATAAAATTACAATATTTCAAAAGAAAGAAAAAAGCAAGTAATAATTTTATTTTCTTTCTTTTCCGCGAACCAAACGAGGCCATAGAATATAAATATTTTTCGTGGTAAATAATGACAAATAAATACCTAAATTAAGTTTTCCATAAGAAAAATTAAAATTTAAAATTTATAGTAACATAATTTCGTAGAATCAATTTATTTTCTACATATTTTTTCCTTGCAATCAAACAAATTGGCATTTGATTTTTAATGCCAAACACAAGCTAATTCATTTCTAGATCTGTCCCTTCTTTTGCATTTTTCAGCTTGTTTGTGTGTGAGCGCGCACGCATACTGAACACAAAATTGTCAAAATTGCCTATTGAAAGCTTTATTGTTTTTTTTTTTCTTTTTTCTTCAACCCTCTCTTTCGTTTTTTATCCTTTATTTTTCGGGCAAAACATTTTAGTTTTTACTGTGATTAGACATAGGAGTCCCAAACCCGATGGAGGTAAATTTGAAGATTATTTTTCTTTCAACAATATTCTGAATCTCCTTTGCTAAATTGATTATCATTATTAATAGTAATTACTTAACTCTTTTAATTTAATTATAATAAGTAATATTATAAATATAAGTAATTATAATATATTATATAATACTAGTATATATGTACGTGTCTCGCACGTACTTGAGAAGAGCAAATAAAATTTTCTTAATTTTTTCTTCTCCTATAGATCATTACATAACTATTCATATTAAATTTAATAAAAAATCAAATTAGTAAACATAGATGAAAATATTTTTGGAACAAAATTTTTTATGGTGAAGCCAATTTTTCTCATTTTATACTAGTATAGATTAGTATGATATATTATTTATTATTATTTTAGTTATCTAATATTTAGCTAAATTGATCAAATAATTAATACCAAGCATTGCTTACTTGTTATGTAATAATTATTAACAAAATAATGGACAAAAGTATTATTAAATTATTAAATAATCCAATAATGGACTAAATTAAATTATTAAAAAAATTCAATACTTAATATTAGTAATTATTTATTGACATCAATTGCTTATACTTATTAAAACTTAATACTTAATACTAACAAAATTATATACAATAATAAAAAATAAGAAATGAAAATAGAAGTGTCAACTCGTATCACTTTGCTCAAAATGGATAAAAATAAAAATACATCATTTTCATATAATATAAAGAGGGAAAAGATTAATGATGGCACTATTTTTTTTTTTTTGGTCTCATCTTCCTTCATGTTGATCTAAACAAAAAAATTTGAAAGTAGTGTCCATCTCTACCCACCTTCACAGTTATTTGACTATTTGTACATTTTCGATGAACCAAACATCATATACTGAAATTCTAACCACAACCACAAATAAGGAAAGAACAAAACTGCAAGTAGAGTGGAAGCGAAGGGGAGGTGAACAGTTGAGTTGGCAGTTGGCACTACGAAAGTGAAGCCCACCACCAAGTTTCCAACAAAAACAAGCAACCAAACAAAAGACGAGAGAATAATGGCGTTTGATTACAAGGTAAAAAAATAAATTAATTCTATATAATTATTTTACTAGAAAAAAAATTCCATTGAAAATTTTTTGGAGAATTAATTTGGGTGCCTTAATTGTTGTATTTTCCATAAAAAATAGTTAATTTTCTTTATATTTTTTTATAGGCTGGAACAATTTTATTTTCTGTTGGAGAAAAATATGAAAAATGATAAATTTTTTAAAAATAATTTTATGGAAAATATATGCTATCAATTCAAATACTACAATTGGTGAAGAATTTGTGCTAAAAATATTTCTATAAAAATAAAATAAAAAGCTAAATCAAACACAGTCTGCCAATATAATATATTGACATTTGTCTAGATAAGAAAGTAGCTCAAGCCCACGAATCCGATCTGCTGTTGCCAAATCTGGTATCTCAAATATAACCCAACTCCTGTAATAATATAAAATTCCACCCATTTTTTGATATTATTTCTTTTCACCTCGGTCATTAGAGCATAACTGATCGTTTCCAAATTTGGTGTCCTATAATCTACCGACTTTGGATATTATTTTTTATAAAATTAATAACACCAACATTTTTATACGAGAAGCAACATACAAGAGACCAATAGGAGTGAACATTCGATTAATTAGATTCAAACCGAACCAAATTAAATCGATTCGATTTTCAGTTTATTCAATTTTTTGTTTTATTTATAATTATTTTGTTAATATATATAGTAACTAAATGTACTTAAATTTATTTAATATATAACTGTAATATATATATATATATATATATATATATATATATATATATATATATATATATATATATTCGATTTTGGATCGAAATCGAAATCCAAAATTGAAACCGAATATTTTTTTAGTATTTTCACAGCCGAAACCAAATCAAATTTTTTAAAACCGAACCAAATATCTTATTCGGTTCGGTTTGATTTTCGGTCCAAAATCCAATAATGTCTACCCTAGAGACCAACACACACAAAAAAAAAAGAAAAAAATGCCAACTGTACAAAGGTCCCGATTGAGACGTTAACCTTACAATTTGTATACAAATCACTTCCAACAACTCTGGACTCATAATTTGTTTCTTTGCTTCCTCCATTTATTTCTATTTTACTTACTAAATAACTACAGGGAACAAGTGCATGCATGATCTTCGTGGAGGTCTGAAAGAGGGGCATTTATAAGGGCATTTTAAAATTTACTCAGGACTCGTCAATGTTTTTGTGTTTTATTCAGGACAATCTATTTTTTTGATTTAGGACTGTTTCAAAGTGAAATTCCTCCAAATCCAAATTTTTTTTCTCATTTGTAAAATTTTTTCTCTCTTCAAAAACCCTAACTCCTCTCTTCTTCTTCTTCCTCTTCTCCTCCATCATTTCTCCATACCCAAGCAAGAAGTTAATTTTAAAATTCCTAGAAATTTCTTCCACCCTAGAAAATTTTTTTTTTTTCTTCTTCTCTTCTCTTCCAAATTTCCTTATCAAGAAAATCGATGGCACCCAAACTCTTTCTCTATTTGTTTCCAAAACCCTAGAAATTAATTTGAAAAATTTAAGCATCCATTACATTGTTTATTTCAATTGTCTGTAGCACATTTAAATTAAACTACATTCGGAGTGAAAAATTATCCATTTTAATTGAACACAAGTATGCACGAACGAAAAAACTCTGCGTCGACCAGGACTGCCTAATTTTCTGGCAGTCCTACAAACTGAATGGGCTGCCAGAAAACTGGACAGTCCTAAGTCACAACATGTGAAACAAAGGACTGTCCATTTTTCTGGCAGTCCTTACTGTATGTAGGACTGTCCAGTTTTCTGGCAGTCCTGAATACAGTAAGGACTGCCAGAAAAATGGACAGTTCTTTGTTTCACATGCTGTGACTTAAGACTGCCCAGTTTTCTGGCAGTCCATTCAGTTTGTAGGACTGCCAAAAATTTGAACAGTCCTTGTTTGCACTAGTTGAACATCAATATTGGAGTTTCCTCCCATATTAAGATTTATACATTATGAGGAGCCTTTGAGTGCCATCGAAATTGAAAATGAGAAAAAAAAAATTAGGGATAACAATATTAGAGTTTCCACCAATATTAAAGTTTAACATTTTTGTTATTGTTGTTGTTCTTCCTTTTTCTTGTTGTTGTTGTTGTTCTTCTTCTTCTTGGCTGGGTTGAGGAAGAAGAAGGAAAAAATAGAAAAAAAAAGTAACTTTTATACCAAAGAGTGGAATAGCCCTGATCAATTTCTTCAATGACAAATTTGTAAATAATACAAAGTTTAAAATGGACTAGTCCTGAATAAAAATTGAAGTGCCCTTATAAACACCCCAAAAGAGTGGGATCAGAGAGAGAGAGAGAGAGAGAGAGAGAGAGAGAGAGAGGGGGATCTAAATTTATTCTTTTGAATCTTTGGGTGCGGTTTCGACGAGCTGGACTCTCTGCACTGTTTCCATCTCCTCCAAATTAGCTCGCTCCTCCCTATCCCGCGCGTAGGCTTCGAAGAACTCTCGGTTCTCTTTCTCTAGCTCTGCCCAGACTGTGTATGAATGTATGATCGATCGATCAGTAAGTAATTAATTTGATAAAAGAAATATGCGACGTACGACGTAATATAAGCGTACGTACCAGTAGAAGTGACGACGGCTTCTATTTTTGCGTGCTTGGAGAGGGCTTCCATGCACTCTTCTTTGTTCATGTGGAAGAGGAGGCACTTCTCTATCAAATGTTGCACCTACACACACACAAGTAACGTGCATGACACAAAATATTAGCAACTAGAGTATACAGCAACAATGGCAACGCGCGCGCGCCCCCACACACCCCCACACACAGAATAAGATAGATGAGGTGCCACCCTATGGATAGTACTAATTATGTGTTACCCTTCCATGCTATTATCATATACCGAAAAGATATATATTTTCTCTCTTTATATATATATATATATATATATATATATATATATATATATATATATATTCATTCCACCTCCCTTATTCTCTCTCTATATATATACATGAGTCCGGGTGGGAGTCCTCCAAAAGCCCTCCTCTTACTGTACCGTTGGATCGAAGGGATGCACCCCGCGGACTCCACGCAGTCCGCTTGATCCAACGGTGCACTAGGGAGGGGAGATTTTGGACGGCTCCCGATGGAGAACTTTTGATCCGAATTATATATATATATATATATATATATATATATATATATATATATATATATAAAGATTTGTTCGTGTCGCTCACACTCTGGTGGGCTGTCTCGGAATAGGACTTCGAATTTGGAAAAATCACGGATGACCCTATCGACCGTCACAATAAAATTCCATCCGGATCTGTCTGTTTTGTAAGTGATATTGACTAGTTACGTAATGAACCAAGTGAAAAAACAAGACGTGTTAACCCATACCATTCTAATATATGAAGCTGATGAGGAGTGATCTCCCATGGTGAGAAAGAAGCTTTAGCTATAGCTGCGTGTATATCGAAAGAAGAAGGGTATGGAGCAGGAGTGAGTGAGTTTAGGAATAGAGGTGAAGTGGAGATCAAGTAGATTGGTAGGTGGGGTGGGTTGGAAATACGAGGAGATGAGGGGTCACGGGGTGTTCACGTGGGAGACGATAATTCATTGGCCGAGACCAGATAGAGGAAGATTTTTTAAAGACACACCAGTCTCCTTACCGCCACCCCCTCCCACTAGAGCTACGGGACCCCACTCAAACCTTGCGTGAAAGAAATCTCTCCTACTGTGCCACAGGTACAGATACACATAATATCTGGATGAAACGCCAAAAAAAAGCCCCCACATTAGATAAACATCTCTCACAAAATAATATCCTAGTAGACGCAATTAAATTTTTCCACAATAATATATTCTGGACTTAATTATAATTTGATACCTTTAACTATTTTTATTTTTTAACTTGTTCATGTTCACTCAGTTGTTCACGTACTCATACTTTGTCAAGATGTTTTGTTCTCAAGTTTGTTTGGATATGTTTCATTCAGTTACTCAGCATGTTCAGCTTTTACAGATTATTTGTTTCAATGCAAGGTCTCGCACGCGGATTGTCGCAATCGAGCCAACTTAATCTATATGCACCGGTCGCTGGCACCACAAGCCATTTTGGACTATCCATCTTGGTATCGTGGTTCCCTATCAGCCGGTGATGACTAGTACACCCTGACAGGCTACGTAATACCCGACTTACGCCTCTTGGGTGGCCGAGCCCGCACCCAAGCCGCCCGTAAGCCATGATTCCGCCTAGGCCGGCCACGATGTCGTTGATCGTTGCCTTGGAATCCTTATTCATTTCTTTTCTTCGTGCACCGAATTGTCCGCGACCATTTCGTATTGTCTTGTCATTTTTAACTTAACGGGCTGTCTTTGATCCATAGTCGATTACCGACTAGGTTGGCAGCGGCATCCGTACAACGCGGGTAGCGAGCCCCGTTGCACGACCCCGTCATATGTAGTGTCCCGCTCCGCGAAGGCACTAGATAAACAGAGAGATCGGATTGCTGACTCTGCAACAGAAGACGATTGATCTGGGTGAGTGGACAAAGACTCATTTTATTATTCGCTTACGCTTAATAAGAAGCTGAATTTTTGATTGAATGCTATTGTTAATAACAAAATAGTAAATCGTTGAGTATGCTTAAAGAGAATTCACATGTTGCCATGCTAAAACAAGACAGAGATAATATGATGCCTTGCTAAGAAATGAATATTGCCTTGATCAAGAGAACATTGCCATGCTAATAACAAGAGAAATGAGATACTTTCATATGTTTATCGTATGCTATCAAGTATGTTTCAATGCTTAATGATATTGAACTGTTGCAAAAGAAATAAAATGTTGGATAGATTGCTATTGTACAAGAGTTGCCTGAAAGAAGATGATACAGCTTGTCCGTATAGAAAAAAAGAGTAGAGCTACTAGCTCGATTATATGAAAAAGAAGATATAAAGATGGAATGTCTGCTGATCGATTGATGAATTGTTAACAAGAGTTTAATTGATAGACGTTGCATTCATAGAGACGGTTCGGACAACTTGAGCTCAAGGATGTAATCTCTCGATCGGTTCCAGGGCGATGTAATCGATCGGCTTAGGAGGGAACAGGACACCCTGGGGCTAGAAGTCCCCGCGATCTGGAGGGTGTCAATCTATTAGTGAGATGGACTAGAACGTCCCAACTGCTAATAATGGGAATGCCTATGGACCATCTTGTAGATAGGTATCGATTGGTGAAGAGCTGAACCCTGAGCCGCAGCTGCTAGTATGTACGTTATCAGTACTAAGCTAAATCCTTGGGACACAGCTGCTGGTCTACGCTTGTATTAGTGCAGAGCTGAGCCTTGAGTCACAGCTGCCAATCGGATTGCATGAGTCGGTAACTGTTTTGCTAAGAGGTATAAATGAAGAGACGAACAGAAGGAATGCTTGTTATATTATGTTTATGCTAATCCTTGTCTTGTGTAGGGATGACTGTCGGTTATGGATAAGAATCAATGAGAAGTGATATATATGTGTTGCTTAAATTTTCTATATAAATTGCTTGCATAGATTAATCCATTGCAAAGAAATGCTACGTCCCATTAAAGAAAAGATGTGATATCGTGGTTATAATTGTCCCTAAGAGTGACTTGAACAAGATAAATGAAATAGCTCATGAAACATGATGCGCACTACATCAGAATTGAACAGTCCCTTGTATGCTTGAAAGAAATAAACTGTGGCTTTTAAAAAATATTTTCAAAAGAGATGTAAACTGACTCTGTACTGCATGAAATGAACATAGGTAAAAGTAGCAAGATCACATCACAAGAAATATTTTCTCACTAAATGAACAGTGATAGTTTCAGATAAATGTAGTCATTTGTTCACAATCACCAGTATGCTGATATACTGTGAGACTCGTCTCACTGTATCAGTATTTATGTACGGGTACATATTTTGAGCCGTATTTCGTATTTTTTGGTTTTCGAATATTTTAAATTTTTTCCAAAGTATAGGTTAAACTTGACTTGGTTTAATTTGGTTCGGTTCAACTTGGTATAAGGCTTGGTTTGGTTTAGGTGGGTTTGAGATGAGAAGGTTTGTATAAAATTCAACTCCTCTCTCTCTCTCCTCCATTATTTACGTTCTCTTCATCTTCTTCCACTTCATTTTCTCCTCTAACCTAAGGCAAATACATCTTGTCAAATGTTGGACAAATATTATTTTGTTTGTTCTAAACTCTTCCTTACATGATTCTAAGCATCTTTAAAACTTGGCATTTTTTATTTTGGTGGATAAATTTTTGTAGATCTAAGTTTATACTCTTTTCGATTTTCTTGGGTTTTGATCTAACTAAACACCATTATTTTCAAGTTTTGATTATTCTATGTTGTAGAGAATTCAATTTTACCCAAAATGGACTTTTGAAAAGTTAGATTTCGACTTGTTTTGAGAAAGTTTTGGCCAAAATAAGATTTGGACATCTTCTATGTTCATATGTCCTGATTCTGGCAGGGATGATGAATAGTACCGCAGGATGAATAGTGCCGCATGGATAAATAGTACCGAAGGTATGAATAGTATCGTAAGGATGAATAGTGCCGCATGGCTTGCATAGTGCCGCAGACTTGCATAGTGTCGCATGGCTTGTATAGTACCATATGGATGCATAGTACCGCATACATGAATAGTGCCGCATAGATGAATAGTGCCGCAGGCTTGCATAGTACCGTATGTATGAATAATGCCGCATGGATGAATAGTGCCGCATGGATGCATAGTGCCACAGGCATGAATAGTGTCGTATGGATGAATAGTGCCGCAGGCTTGCATAGTGCTGCATGGATGAATTGTGCCGCAGGCCGCATAGTGCCGCAAAATACCGTATAGTGCATATTTTGGCTGTTTTATGTCCTATTTGGCTAATTTGTGGCCATAATTTTTTTCAACTCCCAACATGAAAGTTGTAGATCTTTTTTCTGGCTTCAAGAAGATGTTACCAACTATTTTATGCAAGTTTCTTTCATTCTTGCTATGGAGCTTATGATTGCATTGTATGTTTTCTATCTCGACCTAAATTACGACGACCCTACTTAATAGCTTGATATTTCTTTAATAAATGAATTTCTTAACATGATTTGATAATATGGAACAGTTAGAGAATGATTGTACTCCTCTCATACCCTTAACACTAGCACAGATTTAATTGGTGTTTTAGGCCAAGTAGTTACCTCATTTATTCCTTCTCTTATGTTATGATGCACCTTTTATCAAGATCTATCTACAAGCTTTCTTACGTCTATGATTGCTTAACATGATAGTGACCCGTTGTGGGGCACTCATGATTTATGTCTTCCTTCTTTTGCTTGACATGATAGTGACCCGTTGTGGTGCACTCATAATGTATGTCTTTCTTCTTTGCTTAACACGATAGTGACCCGTTGCGGTGAACTCAAGTCACATGTCACTTCTTTGCTTAACATGATTGTGGCCCGTCGTGGCGCACCCCTAACAAGTACTCTTAACATGATAGTGATCCGTCGTGGTGTACTCCAGACAAGTAACATGATATGACAAGAAATGAACCATGAATGCTATTGCGACGGCTTTATTGGCTTACAAGTAATGAATGATTTGGACACCGTGGGTGTTTCCCTTGAGTGTGTTTATACAAGCTACATGTTCTGTATTGCATCATGTCTAAGGAATGGATTCCTGATGACCATGGTCAGGGATTCATACTGAATCTGGCTAGGATTAACGACTAGATTGATCAAGTAGTTCATGAAGAGACTTTTCCAGTTACCTGTTGCCCGTTTGATCCCGACCTTATATATATATATATATATATATATATATATATATATATTTTATTTTATATATATATATATATATATATATATATATATATATATATATATATATAAATATATATATATATATATATATATATATATATATATATATATATATATATATATATATATATATACATGGGATTTGGAGTTATCTGTCATGATGAGCACATTTTCAGCTCACCGTCGAGTGGGGCACCTCCTTAGGACACATGTATCTTACTGCAGTGTGTCTGCTATACTTGTTTTCTTTTGCTGGGGTTACTCCGGTAGCAGTAGGTGGGTAACTGGACTTGGAAATCTTTTTGTATCTTGTTAGTAACTAGGCTTGTGATAACCCTAGTTAGTTAAAGTATCAATCCGTACTCATTGCTTGGCCGTGATTGATGGATGGAGTCAGTCCAGTCCAGTCTAGTTTTGTCTAGGCAGTTCCGTATGTTTATTTCAGTACACTATGGTTTAGGCTTTACCTTGTCGATAAATGATCGGAGGCTAAGTTCTGTTCAGGGGAAGGGTTACAACCCCGGTCCTTGTTTGGTTTAAGGGTTGTAACTTGGCTTCTAGAATAGTTCCTAAGTCATCTTATCATTTGTCGTCCTATTTAGTACTCACATGTTATACATGATCCTTATGCTGTACAATGATTAGAGACTAAGTTCTGTTCAGGAGAAGGGTTACAACCTACACTACCAAAATATGGCAAAATTGCGACGAATTTAGAGACTCCATGAAAGGACGTCGCTAATTTTTAGGAATTTAGCGACGTGGCAACTTGACGTCGCTATTCGTCGCTAGTGGCGACTACTAGCGACGAATAGCGACAATAATTTATTAAATGGAAATCTGCGTCGCAATGTCGTCGCTACACGTCGCTAATTATTTAAATATAGCGACGTTTAGTGACGTCTCCTCATGACGTCGCTAAAGTTTTTACTTAGGGCACGCTGTTTCCTTTTTCCCCCTCACTCGAAAAATTCTAAAATTTCTAAAATTTTTCTCCCCCCCGGCAACCGCCTCGACCCCCGGCGACCCTCTACTCCCCCGGCGACTCCCTCCCCCCCGGCGACCCCTTTTCCCCCGGTGACTCCCTCCCCCCCGGCGACCCCTACCCCCCTCCCCCGTCGAGCTCCTCCTCCCCTAATCTAAGCTCCTCCTCCTCTTCCTCAGGTAAGCCCTAACCTAACTCCTCTCCCTCCTCCTCCTTCTCTCCCACGGACACACACACACACACACACAGGGACATACACACACACACACAGAGACACACACACACACGGACACACACACGGACACACACACACACACGGACACACGGTTAGGGGTACAACTTGGACGGGCTAAACCCGAACCCAATCGGATAAATCCGTTAATGGGTTGGGTTAGGATTGAAGATACTCGGGTTCGGGCTCGGATTTGGGTTAAAATATTTGAAGTTTAATATACATGTGTGTGTGTATGTGTGCACATGTGTGTGTGTGTGTATGTGTGGCAGCATATAGTGGTGTGTGTGTGGCAGTAAAGACAGTGTGTGTTCTCAGCTTTGTGTGAATGTATGTCTGAGTTCATGTGTGAGTGAGTGACTCTATGTGTGTGTATAGATATCCGAAATTTATGTGTGTATGAGTGGACAGGGTGTTAGCAGTAATGTGTACACGTGTGTGTGTGAATAGGAAATCAGTAAGCTAGTTTCAGTCCAGGTTTACCAGTGTGTGTGTAAACAGTACCTAGGTTCTTTGGTCAGTGTGTGCATGAGTGTATAGCAGTACATGAACATGTGTGTGTGTAAATGTGTTCTTAGCTCATTGGGTACATGTGTATGAGTGTGTGTATAGGAAAATCAGTGCAGCAGTAGGTAGTATAGGTTCTCAGGTTTTAGTGTACGTAATTGTGTGTAGATATCATGAAATCAATTTTTAGTCGAGTGCACGTGTATTCTCAGGTCAGTGACAGGCTTGTGAGTGTAAACATGTGTGTGATGTCATGACCCGCACCCGCTTTTCGGATACGAGACGTGTCCAAATCCTGCCTACACCGCAGTGTCGGCGGTAGAACGCTGTCTAGTACATAAACAAGTCACAGAGGCAATCTAGATCTCATCTACAAAATGTGATACAATCCACTAACACAAATAAAACTGAATAATGAATGAGAATATAAATAGAGTATCCAGTTTATCAAGAATTTCCAGTTACGTCCGGTGGACACAAATCCACTACCAGTAGACGATAATAACATAGAAACATGGAAATGAAATAACTGAGTCCAAACTGTCAAAAGTACCCTCAGCCGTAGTGGTACCGTGGTCCAATGCTAGCTCCAACTGCTCGTGTGCACCTGTCTCAATACTCGGCTAAACCTGAAGAGATCATCAGGTCCTCAGAGGACTAGCAAGATACATAATATACAAGCCAACATGTAACAGTACAAATATACAAAGAAGCAAAAAACAATCAAGGATATCCAACGAGACAAAATGAACCGAGACACGAGATCTAAACACAAGGATCCTAAGACATTGGCATGCCATACTAGAAATGGCTGGCTATAGACTGCAGTCAAGGCAAGTACCCACAATCTATAGTGTCTCAATCGCAGTCAAGGAAAGTACTCACAACCAAGACGGTAGCCAATCCTAGTATAAAATCCTATAGATCGTAGTCAAGGTAAGTACTCACAATCTATAGAATGTCAAAGTCAAGTCCTACTCAAGTCACGTCAAGTCAAGTTATAGTCAAGTCGAGGGAATCGTGGCGTAGGACTAGACGACTCTATCAAGAAATATATATATGAAACTAACACAGTGTAACAGATAGAAAATATCATAACAGAAAAGGAATAAGAAACTGGAAACTTGTAAAGTAAAACTATAACAGGATGAGTGTACAAGACATGGAATAAGGCAATCACGAATGTAAGAAAAAGAACAGCAGCGAGATAATGAACATGCATATAAATTATATTGTACAAGTTGGCAAGGTATACTTGCCTGTCGTCCTGAGCTGGGTGTACGAGTCAATTGCCAATTCAGAGTCCAACAGACCTATATTATGAATCAATTTCTAATCAACAGCTGAAATTAATCAAGGTGTCTATTTTAACTATTATAATTACCCTTGCACTTAGTGATCTTAATGGGTTAGAGTTTGTTTAATAAGTTCTAATCCTAAATCTCATGTCTAGTACTAATGTGTAGTAATACCTGTGTCCAACTACTGCCTACCCAGAGTTGTATGGCTCCCAAAGTTTTGGGCCATCATCCTTTCCTTGGACAGGGACTCCTTTTGGTCATAGGTACACCTACTGTCTCTTTGTTGATGTTCACATGAATATAGTTAACTTGGGACAATTCGAATTCATCATAAGACAAAAGCCTAGTCTATGTCATGTTGATACCAGGTTCATGCTGATATGTAATGTCTCCTGTTACCAATGCCAATTGGTATTAGTGTAGACTCATATATAGGTCCTACCACTAGGAACTGACTAAGATTATTGATTGTAAGCAGTATTGTTACAAAAACTGCTCACCCTCTCCCCCTTTTGCTCTTGTACTTCCTGTTATGAGACTTAACCAGGGCTACATTTGCCCCCCCATGCCCGACTCCTTTCACTGCTATGGAGAACTAAGTTAACTAACTCAAATAAAAGGGGTAGTACAACAACTCGAGTGTGTGCCTGTAACCATGCTATCATATTAGGACTGATACCTAAGAACTTGGCATCAACATCAATTAGAATTGATATCAAAACAGTTAGGACTACTATCAGATGGATGATAAGGGCTGAAACAAGTTCAATTAGAATTGAACAAATTGACTGGATCAGTAAAATGGAATGGGACTGAAAAAGCATCAGGTATAGGCAAGACTGAACCAATAGAATTCACATTAAGGATTGAACCTATAAGGGTGTGGCTAAACATCTAAGTACACAACTGAAATGCCTAGAGTTAATGTCCCACCCCTAGCCATTCACTATGACCTATGTCTAACTTGCTGGTACACACACGCCACCCCATGCTAACTGAGCATTGGACATACCTGGTACCGCTAACCCTTTGTATTTCTAACTGACACAAAATAGCCCAACCTTGTACCTTGATTGCATTGACTATTCAAGGCTTCCCCTGCCTACCACTGCCTACCTATGGCTTGGTACCCAACTTCCCTTACCCTTGTTAAATGGTACCCATGTCTATGTACACCAAACTGTAGGTAACATAGGCATCAGTCTATGTCTCATCGTAATTCCAAATAGAAATCCTGTAGCCTACTCGATTCCTTGTGTCTGCATAAACCTTCTATTTGTTTGTCCATGTAGTGCTTCCTGAGCCATTGATGCATGGCCTGTAGACCAATGTATCAGGGCAACTGATACATGTCATATAAACCGATACCTCAATCTCCAACCCATTCTTTCTTGCCTCTACCCTCAAGGCTACAGGTACTCATATGTACCAGTTTAGGTATAACTGGATCCCTATATAGGAGTACTTGTAACCTACATCTAGTCTCATTCGTACACCAGTTGGTAGGGAAGACAAGTGTGGCCTCATATACTTGCCTATACCCTGTAAATGAAACAGGACACTGTTTCTAGACCCAAGACTTGACCAAGTGACTAATCAGTTATTGATAATCCCATGTGACCCTGCTCTAGGTCCCCTACCTTCCTCTTCTGTTTGTCATAGGCACATCAGTCTAACTGGAGTATAGGCACATAATATGGGTCTTCACTATTCACTTTTGTCTCTAGACACACTATGCAGTACAAAGTGTATTGTGCCTACAGCAGGACTTGTGTACTCGATATATCCTTGTCTCCAAAACACCCTATAGTGTACAAAGTGTATTGTATAATCCCAAAATCGTGGGTTTTCCATCACTAACCCCAAACTATCCAAACCTTGAAATAATCTCCTTCATACCAAATTGACAAGACTAGGGAGACTGATACATGCATCAAGAGAGGACTGATACATGTGACTGTACTGCCACAAGGGTGAACTTATACCAAATTGACAATTATTGCCTGGGCACAAATAAGAGTCTCTCGTGTATCAGTTTGACACTAAGAGAAATTTACCTGTCAAGCAATTTGAATACTCAGTCAAGCCATAGTAACCTGTCAAGGTATATTGCCTTGGTCACTAGGTGTAGGACACATATCCTGTCCTAGTACTCTGTACAGCACACGTTCCTCGACCTACACAGTGGTTATTCCTTCTTATATTTAATGGCTTAGAACACAACCCCTGTCAATTCCCTCCTAACCATTAAATCAAACACTTAACATACTATAGAAAGGATTTCGAATTAAGGCAGGGGAGTACCTGAGGGTTCGAGTGCTGGTTTTGGTGCTTCCTAGGCCTTCTCCTTGGTGTTCTTGTGGCAGAAAGGAGGTTGAGACTTTAGGGTTTGGGGATGGCAAGGAGGCTGCCTCGCCTCCTTAAATACTCAATTTCCTGATAGGATTGGAATCCTATCCAGAGATTGAAAGTCGGAGTTCAAATTGATTCGATCTCGACTTCGAGTTTGAATTGGATTTGGTTCTATCCAAAGCCGTACAGGAATCTGTTTTAAAACATGGGCTTTTGCATTTAAGCCCCTCACAGTTGGGATATTTGTAAGAAGACCCCTCCCCTGTTATTCTCTTCTTATAAATATATGTATATGTATACGTATACACATTGGTTATTAAAATATTCCTATACATTAACTAATAATTCAGCCATATTAATAACATACAATAAAATAAATAAAATAATAAAAAAAATTTGGGCTAAGGGCTCACATGTGATACATGAGAAATCAATGTACACAATCAGTTTACAGGTTGACAATCCAAATGCAATTCGAAAACCCATAAATTCTTATGCATACATGAACCCTAACATGTATATTAAACTCACTATCAGTTTACAGGTTAGATAATATGTTAAGGAAAGGTTTGGTAATAGGATGTGGTTTGTGTTAGAGAGTGAGTAATTTTGTAAGATATGTTAGTAAGGTTTTATATTAGAAGTTTTGTATTAGAGTTAGATGTGGACTAGAGTGAGCGTGACAGGGTGAGGTATCTTGTGATACCAAGATGGTATCACAAGATAATTATGAATTACCCTATGAAAGGGTAAAGTTCTAAGATACTTCAAGATATGAAATTAGGGTATCAAGATACCATGGCATGGTATCGAGATACGAGGGCATGGTATTAGGATACCATGTTGCGGTAGAAAAGTGCCTAGAAACTAAGGTAGGGGCTTGATAGTGAGTTTACCTTGGTAAGGTAATAGGGTAAGTTAAGATAATTGCCTAGAAGCTAAGGTATGAGTCTAAGGTGTTAGGATATGGTTAGAAATTGATTGTCTTGGTTGGTAATGGTTAGGATTAGTGCTCTTAGACTAGTTTTGACCTCGGTTGACCGTTTTGACCAAAAGTCAATGAAAGTCAACCAAAAGTCAAACTTAGCCTAAAAGTGACTAGAATTGACCCGAAACCAAACCAGAGTTGACCAGTTGACTGAAAGTCAACAGTTGGTCAACATTACCCGATGGACCCGACCCAACTCGAGTTCAACCCGATCCTCCGGGCTTGGTCTTGGACTTCATATGTTGAACCCGAGGTCGGGCCGGGCTTGGGCTCGGGTTAGGCTTATGATTCATCTGGTTGGGCTCGGGTTGACCTCAAGCCCGACCCAACCCGCCCGAGTTGCACCCCTACACACGGTTACCATGTCTCTCTACTGTAATATACACTAGAAAGTTCGGACACTGCAAATATCGGTGTTTGTTCCATGTCAATGTCTAGTGAAGGATAATTGCCTAGACTTAGTCAACTTCACCCAGTTTGACTAGTTTATCCAAGATATTGACTAAGTCAACTCAACTTCACCCAGTTTGACTAGTTACTGTGCTGAACATGTGTGTCCATCTTTGCAGAATTATTTCCAAATGGATATGAATTACTACTTGTGAAATCGTTCATGGATGTACAATCGTCGTCCTGATGATGTGTGTGGTGTGCAGAATGAATACATAGCGGGAGTAGAGCAGTTCCTACAGTTTGCTAAGGCGTTCCCTCAGTACATGAACGGCACCAAAATTAAGTGTCCGTGTGTGAAATGTCATAACGTGAAATATTATCCAGAAGTGGAAGTGACATATCATTTGTACTCGAGGGGTTTCACGCCTAATTACTATTAGGGGACCGCACACGGAGAACTTGTCTTTAGCATCAGAGCCGGAGCGTTATGTTGAGCCGTATATGCATGCGGGACCTAATTTTGTTTCAGATAAGCATGCATACGACGACGGGTGCGTGAACATGGTTTTCGACGCTGCGGGGCCTAGTCTCGTTCATGATGTAGCTGAGGAGGCACCGAATGTCGATGCTGTAAAGTTCATGGAGTTGCTGGAGAATGCAAGGACTCCATTGTATCCTGGTTGTGAGGATCATTCATCGTTGGAGGTGGTTACAAGACTGTTGAGCATTAAGTTAGATTTTAACATGTCGCAAGAATGCTACAACCGAGTGTTGGAGTTGATTATAGAGATCTTGCCGGCGGCTGCTAAATTACTTAAAGACTTCTATCGGTCTAAGAGGATGGTGAGATCGCTCTGGATGGGATACAAGAAAATCAGTTCTTGTCGCAATGGGTGCATGCTGTACTACAAAGACGACAAGAACACAGATGTGTGCAGATTTTGTGGTACTGATCGCTATAAGACAACTAGTACAGGAAGGTCTACCGGTACAAGAAGACCGACCGATTCAATGTACTACTTGCCTTTAACGTCGCGGTTGCAAAGATTATTTATGGTGAAAGAGACGTCCGAAAATATGAGTTGGCACATGCGAGAACAGATTGAAGGAGTGTTGGATCACCCATCCGATGGAGAAGCGTGGAAGTACTTTGATTGAGTATATCCTGATTTTGCTTCAGATCCGCGTAATGTCAGGTTGGGGCTATCTTCTGACGATTTTACTCCTTTTGGTCTTTCGGGATCCCAGTATTCGTGATGGCCTGTGATTGTCACTTCGTATAACCTACCGTCTTGGATGTGCATGAAGACTCAGTACATGTTTCTAACTATTATAATTTCTAGTCCGAACAATCCTAAAAGGAACATTGATGTGTACTTACAGTCTTTGATAGATGAGTTGAATCAGTTGTGGAAAGTAGGCACTAACACGTACGATGTTTCCAGGAAGCAAAATTTTTAGATAAAGACAACCCTTATGTGGACCATCAACGACTTTTCGGCCTATGGAATGTTATCTGGATGGAGCACTCATGGCCGTCTCTTATGTCCGTATTGCATGGACCGTACTAAGGCTTTCCGCATGAAATATGGAGGAAAACCGTGCTTCTTTGATTGTCATCGGCAATTCTGCCGAAAGATCATCCGTTCAGAAGGAACAAGAATGCATTCTGTGCCGGCGTTGTAGAGAAGGGTGATCCATCGCCAAGGTGGTGCGGAGCCACGATATGGAAGGAGGTTAGAGATTTTCCAAGTGCTATCGAAGATCCTACAACTAGGTACTAGTGCGATGGATTTGGTAGAGATCATAACTGGACAAAGAGGAGCATATTCTGGGATCTGCCATATTGGAGTACCAATCTGATCAGACATAATCTTGATGTCATGTATATTGAGAAGAATGTGTTTGATAACATAATTAATACTGTGATGGACATAAAGGGAAAAACGAAAGACAATCCCAAGGCCAGGTTGGACTTAGAAGAAATATACAAACGCCCTGCGTTGCATTTGATAGAGGAAAATGGAAAACAGTTTCTGTCGAAGTCAATTTTCTCACTGGACAAGGAGGATAAAGTGAGACTTTGTCGGTGGATCCAGGCCTAAAATTTCCAGACGGATATGTGTCAAATATGAGAAGATGTGTCGATCCGAAGAAAAATAAATTGACGGGTATGAAGAGCCACGATTGTCACGTATTCATGGAGAGGTTAACTCCGATTACATTTCGAGAATTCTTACCGCAGGCAGTTTGGGATCCATTGACGGATCTTAGCATATTCTTCAGGGATCTTTGTTCTAAGAAATTGCTCGTTGATCGTCTAGAAAAGCAAGAGAAGGACATTACGGTAACACTGTGCAAGCTAGAGAGGGTGTTTCCTCCTGGATTCTTCGACTCTATGGAGCATTTGTCGATTCATCTATCCTATGAGGCACGTGTTGGTGGACCCGTCGAATATCGATGGATGTACCTGTTTGAGCGACATTTGAATCACCTAAAAAAGAAAGGTGAAAAATAAGGCACGAGTCGAGGGTTCTATTTGTGAAGCCTATGTTCTCGAGAAGATTACAAACTTTTGTTCGATGTATTTCAAGCCTCATGTTACAACTAATAGAACGAGAGCTTTCAGAAATAACGACGGAGATCATGAATGTAATAATACAATACTGAAGGTATTCAATGCTCCAGGAAGTCCATCGGGTAAAATGAAGAAGAGATATTTGAACGATGATGAGCTAAGGGCTGCTCAGGTGTATGTATTACTCAACTGCGACGATGATGAAGTAGAGAAGCTGGAGGGGTAAGTAATTAATACGTCTACATTATTTTAATAATATTAATTATTATACTATTACATTAATTGAACGATATTATTTTTAGCATATTTAATGATGATGTGAGGTCAGATATGCCACACATAACAGAAGAAGAACTAGAAAAAGAAATGAGGTATTATTTTCCATCATGGTTGAGTGCATATGTAAGACTTGAGAACTCTGTAATTACCTTTCTGTATATGCACTTGAGAATGAGCTTAATTTATTTTTTCGTAGTATTTAGGTCGATCGTCCATACACAAGACTTGAGAATGAGTCTATTAGAACGCTAGCCAAGGGACCAATTTATGCTGCAAAAATATGGCCAAGCTACTGTGTGAATGGGTTTAGGTTCAAGTCAACAACTTGTCCGATGAGAGACAACTTTGTGGATCTCGATTCCACCAAAAACAGCTGTTTGTGTATCAGATCTTCGAACTACAAAGATGTTGATGCGGGCAACGATTTCTATGGCGTCCTACGGGAGATTGTGGAGCTGACATATAGTTATGGAATAGAGCCTGCTAAGATTGTGTTATTTAGGTATGATTGGTTCGATTCGATTGAAGGTCAAGGTTGAAAAGTAGACAAGCACGGTCTTGTGGATATATAACTATCGGCGTCGATATCAAGCCTATAAACTATTTGTCCTATCAAGTCAGGCTCAGCTCGTGTACTTCACAAGTTATCCTAAACGGGGAACAACAATGTCAGACTGGTGGGCAGTATACAAGACCAAAGCTAGAAATACCTTTGAGGTTGACGATATAGCTTATCAAGAGGATGAACTACCTCTTGTAACAAATATTATAGAAGTGGACACGACGGAAGTTCCTCATTACACATCTAATTGTGTAGAAGAAGTAGAATTATCTGAAGAGGAAGATGCGGATGAAAGTGAAGATGTAGATGAGGAGGAAGAAGAAGAAGATGAGCTAAACGAACTAGATAAATTTTTAGAAGAGGATTAAATCTGTACGTTTGTTTTATCATCATATTTGACACTTTAGTGACACTTTTGTGACTAAGATTTTTTCAAAAATCTGTGATGTCTATCATATAAATATGTATATTTGTTTTATTGTCATATGTTTTTATCAGGTATGACTAGACCCGGACGACGCGAAGGATATTATGTTAGGCAGTCCCGTGTGCGTCAGGCCGAGGATGCAGATTCCGTACCCTCATCCTCATCTCCGAGTACGCTAGTATACCATTCTGTTCCCGGTCCATTACCGGGATAGGGCAGTTCCAGCAGGTTGGGGACTCCTTCCCCGTCGTCCAGCATTCCTTCCGCGTCCAGTATTCCTCCCGCGTCCAGTATTCCTCTCGCGTCCAGCATTCCTCCTGCCGATGGCTCCATGGGGAGAGCCAACACCGAGCATATAGAGGACGACGATCAGACAGATCCTGGTTAGGCAGGAGGTGAGAGCGACCCTCCATGCGCTTCCCCGAATGAGACGCGTATGGAGATTTGGACGGACAGGCCTACGAAGTAAGTTAATTAGTTAATATATATTTCTCAAATGATTATATGTACATATATATTCATAAAATTTATTCTTGTATAGATATCGGCCTCCTGCAGTACAGAGACCGCTGTGGTTATTTCTGAGGCAGAACTATGGTGGGCCTTGGATTAGCTACTCAGATGCTCCCGCAGATAGGAAGGCCTTTTGGTTGGCCCACTTCAAGGTAAAAAATTTGTTTATTTTTAAATTTTAATAATCATTTGTGTATATTATACAACTCTTTCTATTTTACTTCTTCTAGAGGACCTATTTCTATATACCACACCCGGCGGCGAAGATCGAGGCCCAAATTTCTGCCGTTGCAGGCAAGCTCATTCGTGATGCGATCCACGACCAGAAGTCTCGTGATCGCTCCAGAAAACCGATCCATGGTTGGATCATGCCAGAGCAGTGGACTGCGATGAAGGCTAGATTCGGCGAAGCCAGGTACCAGGAGCGGTCTGATAAGGCCAAGGTGGCGCGGTCGAGCGCCAGTAAGTGGTGTGGTGGCTCCATTCCTATGACGGAGCATTTTCGTCGTCTGGTACGTTTCCTATGACGGACATTATTTTATATATAGTTGGATAGAATGTTTAATACTAATAATAGATAATATATTTTAACAGGTAAAAAAGGGTGATGACCGCAACATGGTGACCGTCTTTCTGGTCACCCATCGGGGGGCTGGGGAGTTCATTGACGAGAGGGCGACGCAGGCATATGTACGTTCTATTCTTTATATTAATTTACTATAATTTAGAAAACAGGAAAATAGATATCAATATAGACTTTAGCAAACACTTAGACGTTAGCAAACATTGTTATAGGCCGAGTTTCTTCGGCTACAAGAGGAGACGGCTGCTGCTGCTAGTGCGCCAGCAGAGGGAGGGGCCGGTACTTCCTCCTAGCTGCCTACAGCTCCATCGTCGGACGACCTCTGGATGACCGCTGTTGGTGGTCTTTCGAAGGGTACGAACTACGGTACGAGATCCTACGACGCCTATTTGGCTTCAGAGTTATCCCGGGCCCCCTCTGTTAGTGTGCAGTCTCCAGCTTCGCAGGCGTCATCACGAGCTCAGGATATTGGTCGTCATATCGACGAGCTGCATCGCGAGTTACAGCAGCAGATTTCTGATCACCATACCACAGAGCGACGATCCGTCGATCCGATGATTATCGTCGAGCGCAGTATACAGGAGCTGATGAGTCTACAGCATGCTACAACTGCCAGCTTGCACACGCTCACCGAGTCTACGAAACGCACAGAGTGTAGACAGGTCGAGCTGGAGGGATCGCAGAGGACCATGTCTGCCTCACTCACTCAGATACATACTTCGATTGAGGAGAGTTCTCAGAGGATGGTGAGTACCCTTGCAGCGCATGCTGAGCGACTGCGAGAGCTAAAGCAGATACGTCCTCCCGGTCCATCGACGACGCGGACTCAAGACGTTGTACTGCCTCCTACTACCCCTATGGTGCAGCTCACATAGGAGCAGTATGAGTACATGCTATCTCAGATGCGCAGCAGGGGTCCTCAGTGATCCAGTAGATTTTTTTATCATCTTTGTATGTATTGGTCCTATGGGCCCATTGATCATTGGTACACTGATTTTCATTCTTATTTGACTCTGTTGGATATGTATATTTGTTGGACATATATGTTTGTGATATTTACTTTGTTGGTATTTTTATTGAGTACATGTATGATATTTACTTAGACATGTATGTTTGTGATATTTACTTTGTAGACTGTTATGATGGGAGACTATTATTCATCTATTAGTTGTAGACTGTTATGATAGGAGACTGTTAATTATGATGATATCTGCGACGGGGATGACAAATATACCTACGCTGGGTTATAAGCGATGATCTGATATACAAAGGAGGTGCTGCCTAAATTTAAAAAAAATATAATGTGTATTTTTGTGATGATGTGTGTCTGTGTTTACAGTGTATGTGAAATGCAGTGTTCAAAACTATCGATAGTTTCGATTACTGTTGTATATTTTATCTTGGACAGAAAGAGCAACAGTTCATAGTGTACTTCTGAGAGCTTCATTTTCACATCCTTCACTTTCTCGGGACGTCGTAAAGGATCCCGAGAAGGTGAAGGATGTGAAGAGGAAGCTCTGAGAAGTGCACCTTGAAATGTTGCTCTTTCTATCCAAGATAAAACATAGAACAGTAAGCGAAACTGTCGATGGTTCGAACACTGCACTTCACACACACTGTAAACACAGACACACAATATAACAAAAATACACATTATATTTTTTTAAATTTTTTTTATAATATCTGCGATGTATAGCGACGATCTGCGACGTATAGCGACATATCCTGACGTCGCTAATTAGCGCCATTACGTCGCTATCCGTCGCAATCCGTCGCTCAGTAGCTGACGTGGCAGAGAGTTGACGTCGGTAATTTGGTCGCTGTACGTCGCTACACTGCTGATGTGGCAGACATGCCATGTCATCACATAAAAATAAATAACGTCGCTAAGTAGTCGCACTACGTCGCTAATTTGGCGACGTAAAATTTCGTCGCCCTCCGTCGCTAATTTTGTGACGATCCAGCGACATTGTGGTGACGTCGCAAACAGCGACGAAGGGCGACGAATTTGTCATCTGCGACTAGCTTTTCTGCGACCTTCATGTTTCGTCGCTAAAGTTGTCGCTAATTACGATTAGCGACGTATTTTCCTTAATTAGCGACGTATCCTGATGTCGCTAATTTGCCTTATTTTAGTAGTGCCAGGTCCTTGTTTGGTTTAAGGGTTATAACTTGACTTTCGAATTAGTTCCTAAATCCACTTATCATTGTCTTTCTATATAATTCTTACATGCTCATATGTTCAATTATCTTACAAGATATACATGACTCCCTATGCCGGGTTGCCATGCTTTTATGACCCGGCTATCTCACAAGTTCACATGTTCAATTGCTTTTACATATTCTCAAGCTTCTGTTTACTTAACATGTCTACACTTTACATTATGTTGCATGATAATTACTTTATGCTCCAAGATGCTTACTTATTGTCTTCCTATATTCGGGATAAGTGCATTGGTAGTGCACGAGTCTCGATCTGCCCTTATTTATTTGTATCTCTAATTATTGATGTTAGTGATTGCTGGTTTTAGTTCATAGTTTGGCTTCCTTTGTGGTACTTGCTATTGGGGGTCTGACCCCACTAGTTTTGTTTGGCCAGATCTGATAGAGAATCCCAGAGGATCTTTCGCACCATCTACTCGACGGTGACCATCCAGAGCACCAGAGTACCTAAGTGGGTTTGTTATTTTATTCTTCCACTGGTTATGTACATTATTCTTTTGCGACGTTTAGCCTCCGAGCACGTGTTTAGCTCGTGTTTTGGTCCTTGACATTTAGCCTACGTAGGGGTGAGTATTCGGTTAAATCGGTTTAAACCGAACCGAAAATTCCAAAACCGAGTTAACCGAATTTAAAATTTTGTAAACCGAACCCGAACCGAAATGAGCCTGAACCGAACTAAACCGAACCGAATAATTCGGTTCGGCTTGTTCGGTTTATTCGGTTATATGAAGTTCATATCCAGCTTCCAAATTTTCAGCTTCCAGTTCCAAATTTGTAGCATAAAATAACACAATTACATGAACAATAATATGAACAAATAATTCATGCTCCAAAATCCAAATATCCAGCTTCCAAGTTCCAAATTTTTTTAATTCATGAACACCAATATGAACAAATAATTACAGCATAAAATAACACAATTACATGTCCAGCTTCCAATTTCCAAATTTTCAGCATTCTACTTTCAACAAATAATTAAATTTTCCAGCTTCCAAGTTTCAACAAATGATTACAGCTAAAAATAACACAATTACAGTTTAACAAATAGTCAATACAAGTAAATTTCCAGCTCCCATCAGAATTCAGAAGTAAATTTCCAGCTCCCAAGCTCCCATCAGAAGTAATAATCAATACAAGTAAATTTCCAGCTCCCATCGGAAGTAATAATCAATACAAGTAAATTTCCAGCTCCCATCAGAAGCTCTTTCAGCTCATACAATAGGATATGGACCCATCAGAGATTCAGAAGCTCATTCAGCTTGATACAAGCTCGGCCAACACACTAACTCCAAATAAATTGGCAATATAAACAACATTAGCCCAGATCACAGAGATTGGAGTATAGAAGAATATCCAATCCAAAGTCCAGACAACTGGCAATATAATTATATAAACAGCATTACCCAACACCAATTCAAGGAGCCAAGGAGGGCCAAGTTGCATAAGCCGCAAAGCATAAACCTCAAGAGAGCTTGCTTCATCATTTGGGGGTTGAGACTTGAGAGCTTGTTTCATCATTTGGGGCAGAAAGTATGGCAATGCAATTATGCAAGTATAGCTGCAGTATAGAGAATCATAGGAGCTTGTTTCATCATTTGGGGCAGAAAGTATGGCAACTTCTCATTCTCTTCCAGAAAGTTGTAAGTTGCAGCCTATAACCGAACCCGAAACCAATAACCGAAGGCCGGTTATTAAGAACCATATTATCATGATATAATCTGCAATTCTGCATAGACTAAGATAAACAAGTGGATTTGAAATATGAAAGTTCAGATTGGCAATTAGTGCATCGTAGTATCTGTTTACCACTTGCTAATGCCATATCATCATCACAAATTTCTTCACATATATGTTAGTAACTTATAATGGAAAAAGTAGCTAAAATACCAAAAAAATAGTACTGCGTAGTACAATCTGCATATAACAGTCCAGAGTCCAGACTCCATAGTCCATATTATAGTGAAAACAAAATGTCCAGACTGCATATTCCAGACTGCATCATGAAAACAAAATGGCCAGTATTGCATACTATGCATAGTGCATACTACATAGTGCATAACTGTATATTACAGTCCACCCAACCATAAAACAAAATGTCCAGTACTGCATAGTGCATACTGCATACTGGACAGTGCAGACTACAGTGCAAACAAAATAATAGGTGTTTAATAAATACATATTCCAAACCAAAATCCAGATTCCAAAGAACTCATCAAATATCGCTTGAGGTTGAGCCCATCATTGCCAATTGGCTTAAATCTATACAAGTATAAGAAAGATAAACAAAAAAACAAATAATCAATACAAGTAATGTAATAGGTCGAACCGAACCATGAAATTTAATATCTAAAATGATACCTCTTTCAAGTTTATCCAGTTGTTCCAAATTCTCTTCAAGATTAGTAACAATAGATCGATCCGAACCAGTCCTAAACCAATCTTGAGAACAAATAAGACCTTGAGCAATCCTAGGTGTCAAAGAACTCCTAAATACATCAAGCACCCGACCACCGGTACTAAATGCACTCTCCGAAGCCACCGTAGAGATTGGAACAGCCAAGACATCACGAACCATTCTCGAAAGAACAGGAAAACGAGGAGAATTGATCTTCCACCAAGCCAAGAGATCAAAATTAGGATTCTCATCTTCATCGGCTTCGGTGGGCTCGAGAAGATAACGATCCAACTCAGATTTATTATCACAACCACCGGTTTTCATTTTATGATTTTTATACTGAGCCTTCATCATACTTTTCAAGTTAAAGATTGAACGGTCGTCGATAGTAGAAGATTCATTCATTTCATTAGTTGTAGAAGGAATTGTAGGTGCATACAACTTTCTGTATTCTTCAAACATGGAGTAAGCAACCAATTTTACCTTCTCTATCATTGTGTCACCCTTTGACTGACCATATAGTTGATATAGCCACCATTCCAAATATGCAAATTTTTGCCTTGGATCAAAAAGTGGCGCAATGAAGACAACCATGTTCATCTTCTCGACGTCCCCCCAATACTTATCGTATTTCTCTCTCATTTTATCCGCCATTGTAGACAACTCAAAGTCATCATTACTTTTAGCATTTTTCAAAAGAAAGTCGATAGAAGCAATCTCTTCAAAAAACTTGTTGGAAGTGACATACGAAGACCCCGACACACGTAAAGTGAATTCATAGAAATGTTCTAAGAAAGTGCACAACCTTCTCACATTCATCCAATCGTCTTCGTTTGGAAACAAGTTCTCACCCTCAAGCTCTCTCTTAAATAGAAGATCTTCGTCTTGAAACCTCTCAAAGGCAGTTTGAAATTTTTGAGCGGTATCCAACATCAAAAATGTTGAATTCCAACGGGTGCTCACATCTAGACACAACAGTTTCTTGCTTTCTATTTTTTCCATTTGAGCACAAGCTTTAAATTTCTGAAAACGAGAAGGAGATTGCCTCACGTAGCTAATAGCTCTCCGGACACGAGCAACCGAAGAAGACATCATTTTCAGCCCATCTACCACGACAAGGTTGATAATGTGTGCAATGCAACGCATGTGTAAATACTTGCATTGAAGTATACTATTTCCTCTTTGTGCAAATTTTTTGCTCAAATATGCAATAGCAACGTCATTAGAGCTAGCATTGTCAACAGTGATTGTAAAAATCTTGTCAATGCCCCACTCAATTAAACATGACTCAACATCCCTCCCAATTGCCTCGCCTTTATGACTAACAATTGGACAAAAGTTGATAATTCTTTTCTGTAATATCCAATCGTCATTGATGTAATGTGCCGTGAGACACATGTAGTTTATCTTCTGAATGGAAGTCCATGTGTCTGTGGTAAGACAAACTCTTTGATTGGACTCCTTGAAATACGTCTTTAACTTAGTCTTCTCACTAGTGTAGAGATTGTAACAATCTCGTGCAACTGTCCATCTTGACGGTACACTGAACATCGGACACGCAATTGAAACAAACCGCTTAAAACCGTCACCCTCAACAAACCGAAATGGCAGCTCGTCGACAGTTAGCATATAAGACAAGGCCTTCCTAACGTCTTCTTGATTAAATTGCCAACTAGTTAGTGTTGACTTGCCTTTCCCAACAGATTGCATATTCAATATTGATTGAGACGGACCTTTGTGATTAGGATTGAGGGGACATATAAGCCAATGATTTCTGACTGAACTGGTCCCATTAATGACAGGGTGACAATAATATTGTTTCTTACAGAAGTTACACTCTGCTTTAGGGTTTCCATTCTCAAGAAACTCCTTAAAGTCACTCCAATAAGGAGCCCTTCTTTTACCAATTCGCTTGCTTTTAAGCTTAAGTTTAGAAACAGTTGTAATAGGGACATTTGTGTCTTGGGAACTTGTCCCTCCCACAGCCCGAACCCCAGCCCCAACCTCAATAGGAGACGCTTCAGTTGACATCTAAACGTTAAAACAAATCACTCATAAGTCATTAGTTATCAGATTTTTAATTTCCCCCCTATGTATTTACTTATAAAACATACGAAAAATCTTTCAGACATAAAAAAAATCCAAGTAGATAGGACCAAAAATCCAAAAATTGTAGGACAATAAATCTAATTGCAGGACCATCAACCAAAATTGCACGACCAAAAATTGCAGGACCAAAAATTGCAGGACCAAAATTGCAGGACCATCAACCAAATTGCAGGACCATCAATCAAATTGCAGGACCATCAATCAAATTGCAGGACCAAAATTGCAGGACCATCAACCAAATTGCAGGACCATCAATCAAATTGCAGGACCATCAATCAAATTGCAGGACCATCAATCAAATTGCAGGACCAAAAATTGCAGGACCAAAGATCAAATTGCAGGACCAACAAATCAAAGTCCAGACTCCAAAAATCAAATTGTGCATATAGTGCAAACTGGCACTTTTTTGAGGCAAACTGGCCATTGCAATTTGCAACATATCGATTGTGCAAGCAAGCACTTTAAGCAAGCCCCACTGCAATAATTTGTGCATATAGCACTTTAAGCAAGCCCCACTGCAATAATTTGTGCATCAAGAATAATTCCAAGCCAAGGATTTGTAGAATTCCTTACAGTGATTCAAGAATAATTCCAAGCCAAGGATCAAGGCTTCCAGAATCCAGCACCCAAATATCTGCGTAATCAAACATTTTAACTTAATTTTAGCAGTACATAAATATTGACAGTACTTAAATAATTTTAGCAGTAAATAAATGATAACAAATATTTTAGCAGTACATAAATAATTTTAGCAGTACATAAATTAAACATTCTTAAATCTACATAATTTTAACAGTAAATTTAAACATAAATTAAATTTTAGCAGTACATTTAAACATAAATTTAATTTTAGCAGTACATTTAAACATTCTTAAATCTAAATAATTCTAACAGTCAATTAAACATTCTTAAACCTACATAATTTTAACAGTAAATTTAAACATTCTTAAATAATTTTAGCAGTACATAATTTAAACATAATTTTAGCAGTACATAAATCTCGAAATTTTAACAAATATTAACAGTACTTAATATTAACAGTACATAAATCTCGAAATATTAACACTACATTATCTTAACTGTACATAAATCTCAAAAAATATTAACAGTACTTAATATTAACAGTACTTAATATTAACAAAAAATAATTTTAACACATTTTAACAGTAAAAAAATTAGAAACAACTAATATTAACAAAAAAAATACTTACAAAAATTTATGATTTGTAGATCCAGAGGGGGCTAGGACTTTAGTCTCAGATCTGGAGTCCGAACTCTCGAAATCAGGATGTCAAAGCTCCAAGATCTGTAGATCCACGGTCAGATCTATAGATCCAAAGGATTTCGACTTCAGATTTGTAGATCCACACGATTCAGGCCTCAGATCTGTAGATCCACAGTCAGATCTGTAGATCTACGATGATCGGAGGCTGTCAGAAGAGAGAGGCTGTCGGAAGAGAGCGGCGGTGAGAGACTAGGGTTTCTTCCTCTCGAGAGAACATAGGGAGCGGCGGTGACTGGTGAGAGTAGAGAGGCGGAAGGGAGCGGCGGTGAGAGTAGAGAGGCGGAAGGGAGCGACGGTGAGAGTAGAGAGGCGGAAGGGAGCGGCGGTGAGAGACTAGGGTTTCTCCTCTCGAGAGAACATAGGGAGCGCCGAGCGGCTGTCTGTGAGAGAGAGGCGAGCGAATGTAAGAATGGGAGGAGAGAGAGTGGATGAGAGATTTTATACCTAGGGTAGGGATAAGGCTGAGGGTATTTTGGTAAATCCAACTCAGTTATTCGGTTTTCGGTTTTAAACCGAACCCGAATCCATTAACCGAACCCGAACCCAATAACCGATTTACTTGGTTTGAACAACCGAACCCGACCCGTTTTGGTTTTGAACCGAACCGAATTGCTTATTCGGTTCGGTTCGGTTCGGTTTTCGGTTTAAAACCTATTAATGCTCACCCCTAAGCCTACGGGCATAAACATGATGTGCGTATTCTAGACTGCAGCTAGCGCTATCATGTATGACTAATACTCTTGCTAGTTTCTCCATTTTGTATTACTAGCTTCATGATCATCCATGTATATATGGTTTGGGATGCTTTACTATTGTATACCTGATGATCATACTTCTTGTACCTTATATAATTGCCTGTGATTGAGATACCTAGGATTGTTTTAACCTATGATCGACTGTTGGCTTGTAGAAGTAACCCCCATGTCTTGATAGCTTATACGTGATTTCAGAGTACTGGTGTACTTTGGTATTGCGTAGCTGGCCATGTCCGTCCCCTCTTGCCAGTATTCTGGTTCAAGGACGTGACATATACTAACCTATCTCCAGTCTGCACGCAGGTGCATGACGCATCGAGAAGGATAGTCCGAAGCGATAGCCCGTGTCTCATCCTCAGGAGCCAGAAATTAGAAAAGATGCTAAGAGAAGGACATTTGCCAAAGAGTTGGTTTTGTATATAAGGGGATATAATGTATGGAACGGGATCATTATAATATGTAATGTTTCTGAGAAAATGTAAGCATTATATCAGAGAGAATTGAAATCAATAAAGAGACTTGTTTCTAATACCTTGTGTTCAATTATATTCTGCAATGTGTCCTCTATTGCTTCAAATATCCACAATATGTTCCGCTGTATATTGTCTATCTTGTCTTGTTATAGGTCTTGGCCTTGTGCAAGCGCAGCTTAGGCTTGCACGACATCATGCCCAAGCGAGGACGAACGGTCTCATAGAGTGCGAAGCGAGGACGAAAGGACTCTGCATGATCGGGGCATGACATCATACTTGTCGCTAATCATTTTCCTCTTCTTATCTTTCTTTCTTTCATTCATTCTTATCTTATCTTTCTTTTATTTATTCATTCATTTATTTATTCATCTATTCATTCACTTATTCATTCGTTCATCTATTATGCAGCTCTCTGTGCGGGAACTGCCTTGGCGACCCAACTGTCCCGAAGTCTTTCAATGTTTCTGTTACTCTGCTCAGAATGATTATTTTGATAGTCTTCCTGCCTCATTTCAGTGAACCATTTATTATTTAGTACTTCAAGTTGTAGTATGTTCTAAGTGATAATTCATGCATTTGTTGAGGACATAAGAAAATCTAACCGATCGTAAGCTGTGCCTTGGCACGAGCGTGGAGTACGGTGCGATGTTTCAAGTAATATTCCAAGTTCATTCCATGTTCTACGCAAGCATACAAGATGAGATTATTTCCTTAGCTAGGTGCGTTGAGTTCTCTTATTAGCATGCAAGGGTTTCACCTAGCGATTCTAGCAATATTGTCCGTATTATTATGTGTCTAGGCTAAACAAAGATAGGTTCATCGGAGCCACTCACCTTAGCGATGAACGCATCTGCCAAGCGAGACTTCGAATGCGCCTTTGAACGTCTATGTCTGGATTCTTCTGAAGGGCCAACGTAACTCTTGGATCGATTGACATCGATACTTCATCGGGTCAACGCAACTCTTCGAGTCAACGATTGAGATGAGTCGTTGCACTTGCCGTTTGAATCGGCGTGCCGCTAGGGCGGAGCGGGTCGTTACAGCTGTAACCACCATTTTTCAAAAATGAGAGTAATTTTAAACTTTTGTAAAATTGGCCAATTAATAATAGGATTTAAATCATGTTAGTGAGTTTTGGTGATTTTTAATTAATTTAATACTGTTTAATATGGTGCCTTATAATTTTGGTATTTTACTAGTGCAACCCTAGAACTACTTAGGCTAGAGACTAACCATGACCATGTGGACCTAACCATGTGATTAGAATGACTAATTACCACTTTTTAGGTCAAGGGTATTTTGGTCATTTGGGGACTATTGAATTAATTAGAATTTTGATTAATTGATATTGTGCTAATTGATATATTAAGCCTTAACCTAAAATTGCCCTAACCTAGATATTAGTCATGAGCCTAAATATTAGATTAGAAGCTTCCATCACATGACAAGGTTAATAATATCTAGATATTTAATTAAGGGTAGGATATTTATTAAGGTAGATATTTAACTTGGGCCTATAGCTAGAAGGCCTTGATTTTAATAGGTAGAGGCCTCTAATTCACTTAGAAACTAAACCCTAATCCTAGAAATGAACCCTTGGCTGCCATGAGAAGCCTATCCCCTATATAAACACATGTTAGCCTCCCTTGCCTCTTTTCATTACACCCCCTTAAACCCTAATTAGTGTTCTTTCCCAAATTCACCCCCTTTCTCCAAATTGAGCCCAATCAGTTGCAATACACTCCCCTAATGTATAGAAAGCCTCTAGAATCTAGCTAGCAAGGATTTGGAAGCTTTGACCATAGGAATTTGGTGTGGGTTAATTTCAAGGGCTTTTATATTTTTTTTTGAAATCATACGCACACACACAATTGGGGGGCTCGAAACGCACACACACAATTGGGGGGCTCGAACCTTGCCGGCCCCTCCGGATGTCCGCTCTAATACCACTAGGCTAGAGAGATCGGACAAGGGCTTTTACATTGAGATTCTAACTCTCAATAGGTAATGATCTCTAAACCCATTAAAATTTTGATTTTTTTCTATAGATGCATTCATTTAGGGTCCCCCTAGCCCTAGGTCAAGTTTGGTTCAATTTTGAATCTATTTGGTATGTATATCGGAGGAGTATCGGAGAACTATTCAATGTGTTCGATGAAATGCCTCTTAGAAACTTTTGTTCTCTGATTTCTGCAAAAAATATATTTTTGGAAAGCTAATAATGTGTGGATTACATTTCTAAATGACTGAGTTGGTTTTAGGGTATTTTGGACACAATATTTGGACACGGGGACACAATACGACACTGTCGTATAGTGTCCTGCTGCTCGAGCCCCATATCTCACTGTACACGACACTTTGACACACCAAATTTGGTGGACACGTGGGGGCCATGACTGTCAAGCCACCCACAAAATTTTATGTGATATGGTTAAGTATCGAGGGAGTTCTCGAGCTCGCGTGGATTTTGTACTGTCACACTCACACTGAGAAACCCTCTCTGATACGACTTCGTATCAAGGACATGACACACTATGGACACGACTCAGGCACACTGATGTTTGCCATTAAAATCTTTTGATGCAATTTTAATTACAAACAGAACAGTATTAAAATATAGGACTTAGATGTAGTCCTAGGAGTACACTTTTATTTATTTGGGTCCCTGTGTCGATGGAGCGAGTGGTAATACGTTGACTCCGTTGACGATCTGACGACGGTTCTCGGTTCTCTGAAGGTCTGAGTTGCTCTGGGTGCTGGAGCTTACAGAGAGAAAGAAGACGTTGAGTGTCTGTATCTGTCTCTCTCCCTGTGTGTGTATGTAGGTCTGTCTGTCCGTGTGGAAGAAGGCGATGATCCCTCTATTTATATCTTGCAGGTTGGATGCTCATGCGCGTATATGTAGGATGCGCCTGTACATGGGGATGCCACGTGGTTGAAGCTGCGGGAGGCGTATGGATGATGCACCATCATTTGTGGGTTGAATCCTTCATGCAGCTTTTGTGGGCTGGCACGTAGCAGGGGAGAGGATCTTTCAGTTGCTGAGATCTTGGGTGATTAGCACCCCTTCATAGGCTGAATTGAGTCAAAGGACATGTGGTGCGTGTCCATAGCTCAAAGATCTCGGATTTAGTGGAGGGTAATCTGATAGGATGCATCTGGGGTTGGACGCATGAAAAGACTTTAGCTCGCAACCTTCAGGAGTCATGAACCAGTCTGGGCGTACGGCTTTTGAGGCGTATGTAAAGCTTCAGTAGCGACTTGACCTCTATCTTTAGGGGATCAGAGGAAGGTCTGAGGCGCATGGCTCTTGAAGCGCATGCAGAGGTTTGGACGCATGGCTGCGGAGGCGTATGCGAATGGTTGGGCAGCCACGTGGCTTGTAACCACCGGAAGAGAGTAATGATGACGCTGACGTCAGCGGCGCTTCATTTTCTGTAAAAGCTGTTGCTACTCTGTCATCGAGGCATGGCAGCTATCGTGTCAGGACTTCAGCATTTAATATTCTTTGACGGGTGATGGGCTGTTGAGTGGGTGCATTGATCTGCGTTCCACTAGGCACATGGGTCCATGTTGATTAGGACGTATGGATCTGTGCTTTGTTGGGTGCAGCCATACAGGGCGCTTGGTACCGACAGGTACGTCTGTACGATGTGCGGTATCTGACCGGCGCATCCATTTGCATGACGCATCTTTATTGGTCCGACTGTTGCGTTCCTCGAGTGCTTTAAATAGCCATTTTGACTTGGCCAAATTTGAAGCGTCAGGTTCATCACCATAAATATAAATTTATTACACGAGATTCGGAGAGCCGGCCACTTGGCGTATGGGTTTGATTTGCCCGGCCTATAAATAGCAGCAAGGAGAGAGTTTGCTTCTCGTTCTCTCACGTCTTCCCGAATGAACTTATTTGCTCGAACACATTCTGTTAACAAGATGCTCTCGAGGGTGAAGATACGGCGAATTGTCTTCATTCATGCACTTGAAGGTGACTGTTACATCCAAAAGTCGGAATCGCGGGCTTCTGAGGCAGACGGAAGGTGCCTGTTGCATCCAAAGATCGAGATGCTCGAGCCCTGTCTCCGTTATGCTGGAAGAGACGTAGATCGGAATTATGGTGCTCCCATCTTCCTTGGGCTTTGGAGAGCTCTTCCTCCTGCTAGAGTGGAGTGTTGTCCACTCTGGTTGTGTTGAAAGCTGCTCCTTTAGCCGCAGATCGAAATTGCGGCGCTCTCCTCTTCCTTGGGCTTTGGAGAGCTCTTCCTCTAGCTAGAGGGCGGTGTTGCCCACTCTAGTTTTGCTCAATAAATACTTCATTAGTCGAAGTACTTGATCGGGTCGAAGTAGCGCGCATATGCTGAGACTTCATGATGCGCATAACTGAGACGCTGAAATAGATACGCCTGACTGAGACACTGAAGTGATGCGCCTGACTGAGATGCTGAAGAGACACGCCTGAATGAGACGCTGAAGTGATACGCCTGACTGATGATGCGCCTGGCGGGAGGCGCCTGGCAGTTTGCTGCGCCTGGCTGTAGTCTTAGGACCTTTCTTTTTATAGAAATTCTCCTTTGTAAAGCCCTTTTTTAGACATATAATAGACTTTTATATGAAATAAAAATCCTTTTGATGTCTATACTTTTGCTGTTCTTTGCTGTACCAAGTACTTCATTAGAGCTCCCTAGCGTATGTAATGTTAAGCGCATAGGAATTCTGGCCTGTGGATGCGCCTGAAATTTCATGCTTCTACAAGACCCCCTTCAAAGTTTTCAAAACTTTTCGTTAAGTTTTGGAATACTTTGAATAAGAAGCATGGTGTTGACTCCAATGGGGCGCATGACTGTTCGGGGCACATGATTTGCTCCGTGCATCTGTGATGAGGCGCATGCTCCTCTTCAGTTTTAAATACAAATGATAACGTTTCAAAAAAAACAAAAAGATTTAATGATGATCTTTTTGGATTATTTGCAGTTATCACCTTGTAGAACCCCAGGCGGCGGCTGACGTCACCCTTCATCGGTTCACACGTATGACCCAGCCTATAAATAGGCGTCTGATGGAGAGAGAGAGAGTTCTTCCTCTCTTTGCTTTCTTCTTCTTTTAGAGTTCTTCTTCAAAAACCCTAACTTCTTTTTACGAAATGGCTCCCAAGACTCCTCGCGGTGGTGCTGGCCGAGGACAAGGCCGGGGTAAGGAGCCGATGGAGTTCGATGAGGAGGACGCTTATGTCGTTACTGTGACTCCTGTCGACGTTCGACCAGCGGTGACGGGTGGGTGTCTTCTGATTTTGTAGTTGCCAACTCTTTTTTAGACGAGTTTGGGGCGTACGGATGAGTTACATCCTGTTGCTGTGCCCTAACTCCTTGTTGCCGACGCGCATGGACTTCTGTCCTGATGATGCGCTTAGGCTCTTCCGCTGACGTGCATGGGTTTAGACCCTGATTATACGCCGAGGCTTCGCTGCTGACGTGCATGGGCTTGGGCCCTGATTATGCGCCGAAGCTTCACTGCTGACGCGCATGGGCTTGGGCCCTGATTATGCGCCGAAGCTTCACTGCTGATGCGCATGGTTTAACCCCGATTATGCGCCCGGGTGCTGATGCGCCCCAAATGTTTTATTTTTTGCCTCTAACTTTCTTCTTGCTGCCTGACTTTTATTTTTGCTGTGTCGATGACTATTCCCTTGCTGAACGAAGTCCTTCTGGAGGCTTCCCTTTGCCAAATGGGGGTCGACTTCAACGAAAAAGTTATTAACCCAGCGAAGGCTGCTATCATGCTGGATCAGTCTCCCGAGAGGATGTTGCAAATCCGGGATCAGTCGCCTATTTTCCTCCAAAGTATAATGGAAAGCGGCAAACTGAATTCTGCTGAGTCCGAGAATGTGACTTTCTTGAAACCGGCCTTTCTGTTTGGTGACCGCTTGATCTCCACTGAGGCGAAGATACTGAAGATCAAAGAAGACTGGTTCTTCACAGCGAAGGGCGTAGCCCTATACATGTGACAGTCTGAGCGTCAATTGCCACTGATAGCTTTCTATCGCTTGGCCTCCAAGAGGAGGATGCCCTGGGAACTTACTCCTTCTCAAGGAGGGGCAGTGGGGGGTACCCTTGGTATTGATGTTACTTCAAATCAAAGAGATATCTTGGCCTCCTCGTAAGCCGGGACCTCGTACCATTGCCGAACTTTGTGCCCTGGGAGCATTTATAGTGATGTTCCCCCCGACACTTTCGCCTTCGGTGCTTCGACCTTTGCGAGCCGGATGCTAACATCGAATGGTATGTATCCGAAAGGAGGTTTTCGGGTTGAGGGCTGGTGTCACCATGTGTCAAAGTGGGACGAGCTGACCCTTTGGGTCTTGATAAAGTTCAAAACTGAGCTGAAAGCGATTGGGCTGACCGCTGCTCTTCGCGCAACCCAAGCAGGTGTCGACCTTAATCGACATATGTTTCTTGCTCTCCTGGAGATGTTCAACACCCATCATGTGTAACACCTAGTTTTTCAAATGAGAGTAATTTTGAAATTTTGTAATTTTAGTCCTTTAATAATGATATTTAAATCATGATATGATTTTTGGTAATTTTTAAATCATTTTAAAACTATTTTAAATCATGACTTATGATTTTGGTGTTTTGATAGTGTAACACTAGAGACAGCTTAACCTAGAGCCTAGCCATGTGATTAGGGTGTTTCATTTATCATTTCCAGTTCGAGGGTATTTTTGTCATTTTGAATTTAATTAAATTTAATATATATTATTTGGAATTTAATATATTATTAAGAATGGTGTGATTTTAATATTATTTAATTGATTGCCATGTATTGTGATTAGCCTAACTTGGTTTGGACCCAACCTAGATTAGTCATAGCTAGTCTTAGCTAACCATGGTTAGTGATAGTTAGTATTAATTATATTTATTAGAATTTTTAGTGATTTTTAGTATATTTGATTTGGTACTATTTTAGACTTTGACTAGTGTTGACTTAGGAGACTATCCTAGAGGCTAACCTAGGTCATGACTACTTGGTTAGGTTAAGTAACCCTAGCTTGACCCAAGTTAGTGACATCAAACCCATTAGAATTATTTTGGGGAAATTAGGATTTGATTTGAATAGGAAATGGCTTGTGGTTTCACAAGTCATGACTTGTGACTTAGCCTTAAAGGCCCAACCCAACACTAGTGCAACCTAACCCTAGCCTATTTCAGCCCATGGCTGGCCACATAGGGATTCCCCTTCTATTTAATCCCTCTTAGAAGTTAGGGCTAGCATCCATTAGGAATTTTATAAAGTTTTAGGAAGAGGTAAGTCTCCATCTTCCTTAAATCATAGAAAATCCATTTCAACTCCTTTTTCCTCCAAACTAATTGCTATAAATTCTAATTTTTCTGTTCTTGCTGTTTATGTAAGGATATTTCAGAGTTTGGGCAATTTGAAGGAATTTGGTGGCTTGAGGAACCATTTTTATTTGGAGATTTTGAGCCTTTGCACATCCATAGGTATATTCAATTCCTCACCATGAAATTACTGTTTTATTGCATTTCTAGGATGCCCTAGGTCTACCCTAGCTGTAGGACTAGCTAACCCTAGGTTTCGAGTTCGATACCTTCTATTAGGTGTTTGACGAAATGCCTCAAAGGGCATTTCGGTTGAATTTTAGAATTGTTTTTGAATAGAAAGTTAGGTCTTGACCTCGCTTATGGATTTCTATTTCACTGAGCACGTTCTTGTGTCGCATCGTGTCCCCACAGACACGTGGATACGCGGTCGTGCACGCGCACGCGCTGGCAGGACGCATGCCCTGCTACTCGGGCTTGATTTCGAGCTGGACACGATGTTTTGGCGCACGAAACTCGACACACATGTTGTGTCCATGACTGACACGGGGTCCCCCAAGTGGCACGACCCCTCGTATCGTGTCAGACATGCATTTGCGTGTGCACGAGTGTACACTGTGTGCGTGCAGTGTGTATTTGGGTTCCCTGTTTCATTTCAGTTTAAATTAGTTTAATTCATGATTTTTATTGATTAATTAGATCCTAAATATGTTATATTATCTCTGTTAGAATTAGATTTACATATTAATTTAGGTTTTGATGAGGAATGGTGGATTCGAATGGTTATATGGCATGCACTGATACCTGTCCTGATACTGGGTTTTCATGTTTACTGAAATATTAATTTCCAGTTTTCTTGATGATTCTTCACTGTTTAATGTCCCCCACATAATTGTTGATTCATACCATTGGAATGTTACAATTCGAATTTGGGTTTTGGTCGAAAATGGGAATTTTGAATATGTGTTTGGGTTTCAATGATAAGCTGATTTTGATTCCTATTTCCATTCGATATTGCTGATAGCTTATAACCTGAGCTTAAATTGGTTTCTTCCTTCTTTAGAACTGAGATTAATTCTCCTTACTGTAAATTATTTTAAATGAATGCACTGATAACTGAATGTTGATTCATGTCCACTGTCAACAGGATTTGGGTTAAATGTTTGATTGAAAATTGAGTTCTCTAAGTTACTTCACTGTTAGTTCATTTCCCACTTTACCTGAGAATGAATGTTTCATTACTGAATATAACTAATTTCCTGAACTGAGTTATTTTCCTTAATTCCTGAGAATTGATTCAAAACCTGAGAATGGGAGTTTCAAAACCAGAGATTCATTTTGTTAAACTGAGATTGAATGAGTTGTGTGTTTTCATTAAACTGACAATGCCTGAGATTGGTTCTTCCTAAACCCGAGATGTATGTTAGCTTAATGTTACTTTCGAATTAGGCAAATTGTGTTGATTTTCTTCCTTTTCGAAATGCCATGAAACCTGAGATTGAATGATTATGTTGGGTTGAATTGAGTTCATGTTACTGTCAATACCTGAGATTGGTTTATGGTATGTGAGTGAGTGATTTATTCACTGAGACTGAGTTTCCCTTTATTAAAATCTGAGATAGATTTCCTATGTTCTTCACCGGAATTCAGGATTTTGGACACTGTTCCAGGTTACTACCCATGCCACTGTTTTCTTAATTTTCTGAATACACAAACACACTCTTTCACATGCCTTACACTAATTCATTTTCCTGTTTTCCTGCAAACACATCCTCACTTGACACCACACTCACATGTCTAAGCCTAACACACACACACACATGCCATAGCACACACAAGTAATCTCTCACACACTCTTGTAATCTCATGCCTAACACACACACAAGTGCTTCACACACACACACACACACACACTCATGCTCACCCACACACACATGTATCACACACACACAAATGTCTATCTCTCACACTCACACACATGACACATGAGCACATGTGCCCCCTCTCTCTCTCTCTATATATATATATATATATATATATATATATATATATATATATATATATATATATATATATATATATAGGTATCCTATATATATGAGTGTGTGCTATTATATATATGTGATATGTATGAAATGGGTGATATATTATAGGTAACCTATAAGCTAATGTATGTTTCTATATTATATTATAGCTATATCAATATGTGTAATATATATTAGATATATATTGACATGTAGTCATGTGATTGTGGGTTGGTTTTAGACATGATAGCCTATAGCCTATGGATGTATCTGTGTGTCAGTTTAGAGTCTAGAGTAGACTTGTGTAGCCTTGTTTGACCTATAATAGACTAGTTAGACTAGTATAGACTTGTTTGACTTTGGTTTGACTTGTTTGACCTAGTTTGACTTCTAGGGTTGACCAGAGTTGACCAAAAGTTGACTTTGGTCTAGATTGACCTAGATTCATGTAGAATGCATTGTAGTGCATCTTATTACCATTCTGGACTTGTTGTGATTTGTGCTGTTCTAATAGTAGCCAGACACCACTCCTCGGACAGTATATATATTCTCCAGATTCTCAGGTTACAGGCGAGTACATTTTCTGATCATTTCATATCTTTTTTAGGATTATATTCCTGCTTTAGATTACTTTACATGATGCTGACACGTTGGAAACACGGATTAGTACTATATGGATCTGGTTGTGCGATGTTATCCCCCTTAGCGGATGCATCAGGTATTCGTGTTCGTGTACTTTATCGTGAACATCGTGTACTCCTTGTATTTGTGACATTCGTGTACGAAACGTGTGAATCATGTATAATCATGTATTCACATGACCTTCGTGTACAATAACATAACTGAGCTAGATCCTTGTGTATTGATTGGGACGGGGGAGTAGAAGTGGTTATGTGTTCAATCCAATAGATTACTCGTGTACAACCTCTGTAGATTACTCGTGTACAACATCGTGCCATCTACATAACCATCTTGTGCTCTAAATCACTAGCACTGTTAGTTCTCTATATATTGTAGCTATTTACTTACAGTCTCTCTCTTTTTATCATATTATTTCTTCAGATCCTGTATCTTACTCTCTAGCATGTTTATATTTCCTAACCGGTTATGATTTTGTTGAGATGTACTGTACTCGCTCCCGTCCTGACTGGACCTGTTGAAAATTTTACAGTGAATGATGAGGCTCTGGTGTCTACCCCTCTTGGTGCAGCATTAGACATCACTAGTGACATGGACCTACTAGCAGTGGATGGCACTCCTTAGACTAGGATGTCTTTACTTTTCTGGATCACTGTATATAGATTCTGAAACATTTTGGGATATGTATTTATTTTAGACACTTAGAATTCTGGATTGTATTTCTGTGCTTTCATTCTGGATATTTATCTATCTATCTTCATCCTGTTCTACCTTAGTTGTGATTGAGATATATTCTGTTATGTCACCCCCATTCGGGGAGTATAACTGTTTATTACCTTTAACTGTTAGATGTTGTGACCTAGGACAGCGTTCTACCGCCGACACTGCGGCGTAGGCTGGACGTACCCACGTCTCGTGCCCTTACTTTAGGGTGCGGGTCGTGACACATTTTTAGTGGTGGCCCATGCAGGTCGAGTTTATGTAGTGGTATTCGAACTAGAGTATCACTACAGCCTGCAGTAGGATTAGGCTATTTTGAAGGTACTCAATCACAGTTAGAATTCCTTGAGAGATTCCTGGGACGACCCTTGAGAATCTTATTTAAACTTCAAATTGAAATCCTTTTCCTTGTTTTGTTCGCTCTCACTCCTTGATTATTGAATTTGATTTTGATGGATCGTTATTGATTTTGATTTTCCTATCGAGATGAATTTTATGGCCTGGGTTACGATATTTTCTGATAACATATGTTGACGGGAGTAACAGGGATGGTAAAACGTCTGCTAGATTATGGAACCTGTAGTTTATCGCAGCCATATTAGCTGGCGTGGCGGAAATATAGAGACCTGACTTCGGATGTACGTATCTTGGTTATGAGATTTGGAATTTCTTGCAGCTATACTAGTCGGCATAGCAAGAATTCCAGACGACATGATTATAGAGGTGCATGCCCCAGATATGGAATCTATCGTTTATCGCAGCCTTGCTTACTGGCGTGGCGAGGACTCTGAGCAACGTGATTTTGGATAGACGCATATGATTATCAGATTGTATCTTGAGAAGGTTTTTAACATATCATCTCTATCGTACCATTCTCTTGTTATAAATTGTATTCCATCATCAAATAGCTTAGGAGTAGGAGTATGAGTAGGCGTAGCTTAGCTGTTATTATAAATCTAGTGTAACATCTTGCTATTTTTTTTCCTAGTACAATGAATAGATAATTTTGCTAGACCTTAACTTAGATTTGATATTGTAACTTTGGTTTCAAAATGGTTCCTTCTTTTAAACAGATAAGCAGAACAGATTTTATCATTATTTTTTTCTTGCCATTATTTCTTGTATTGCCTTAATATATATATATATATATATAGTGGACACAGATACTTGCCTGACACGGATGCATGCTACACTTGATTACCAACCTATCTAAATGCATATTAATATGTTTGATGTTAATTTCTCAAATCCCAATATTTCTAATGTAGTACAGTATCAGTGATTAGTTCTCTGTTTTTTCCAGATTAAATTCGTAAAATTAAATTTAAATTTCATGTTATTAGTTGTTCTTTACATTACTGCACATGTATGTTATATACAGGGTTTTATTTCTTAAGAAAATTTGTTGAGTTTTATGTTTGAACTTGTTAAATCTGAGACTATGTGAATATTAACCCTTAACCCTGGATTCTAAGTGTTAGTTCAGTTTGCAGTTTTAAATTGTAATGTTTTGAGCCGTGTACATTGTTGTGTGTAGGGATATAATGTTAGGTTTCATACTCTTACATGTTAGGTTGTGGTTGTGGTGAACATTGAGTTGGTTTTGATGTTCGAATTTCTCCAAAATCTTGAAAACTGAATACATGTTAACATTTTTATATTGCTTTCAAATGTGTAGTTCAATTTCAGATCTAATATGTAATGTTGAACTAAACTTAATGATTGAACCCTTCATTTCAAGTTTTAACCCATGTACACTTGACACTCTACACTAATGTTCACAACTGCCATGTAAACCTAACCCTTCATCTCCATGTTATGTTCATATATATATATATATATATATATATATATATATATATATATATATATATATATATATATATATATATATAATATATTGTTTATGCAGACATGTTATAATGTTATAAATCTCTACCTCTCTATACATATAGATATACATATATATATGGTTAGTCATGCATGTTATGAGTAAATAGCTTGTGCCTTGTAGACCGTTTAACCAATATGCCATGAATAGTGTAACTTGATAGCTATTGTTTTGAGACCCAAATCCTCCTATACACTTTCATGTATATTTCACACACACAAGCCTACTATCTAACCATATGAACATGTCTACATACACCCATACACACACTAACCACATAACATTTACATAATGTTAGCTTTTCCCTCTCTAACACTCTCTCTTTCTATATATATTATATTGTGATTGGATTCAATGCTATTGACTTTCATTCCTTAACTTTTGGTTTTGATTTTCTTAAATAGTACCCCTTTATAGATGATTAGTTGTTATCTTATTTTATTTTCTGATAAGTACCAGTTTTCATATAGGATGGTAGACTGCCTTACAGTTTTGATGATTTGTTATTTCTGTATCTTTTCCAGTTTAACACCCCTGATTGCTTGTATGTTTGATACCCTATGACCGTTTTGGTTTAGCATAACTAGTATACCTAGATGAGACTTCCACTACCACCGTATGCCATGACCCTGTATGTCGTCCTTTTAACTCGTATGATTTGTTTAAGTTCTGAGACCAAGAGTCCTTCCCCGCCTCCTCCTCTGCCTCCAGGAGCAGTACCCCATACCATACTCTCGGCATGTTTGTTTCCTGATGGAGCTCAGATATCCAGACTTCTCCGGGATGTGTTGGAGGCACAGAGAGTTCAGGCTGAGATCCTGAAGGAGCAGGACCGCGGGATCCAACTGCTGTGGGATTTGGTACATTCAGGAGGAGAGCCTAGTTATGAGAGGACGAGGAGCAGTGTATACCCAGAGCCCCATGAGCACCCAGACTATCAGCCTAGACCAGCCTACCCAGTCCAGACTCCTGTTCAGCAGAGGCCAGCTGAGAGAGTGCCTACCTGCACTTTTTGTAAGAAGCCTGGACATGTATGGGACTACTGTAGGAAGAGAAGAGGGGTGTGCCTGTTGTGTGGGTCGGCTGCACACAGGCTGCGAGACTGTCCTGCTGCACTTATCCCAGCCGAGGCTCCGCCTTCGGGAGGGAGTTCCAGCCACCAGACCTAGTTGGAGGTGAGTCCTTGACCTATAGCTTAGCCAGTCTTCGATAATTGCTGCACCCTACCATATTGTTGTATGTTTTGATACCTTATGATTGCTTTTGATCTAATATGACTAGAATGGCTAGATGAGACCTCAGACTGTTACCACTTACCAAATCTTATATGTTATCCTTCCAATTGCGTGATTTAGATAAGTTCTCTTTTGACCTTGATTGTTTGTGTTTGACCTAGAAGGGGTAGGATCATCTTAATTTCGAGGACGAAATTTTTCTAAGGTGGGTAGGATTGTAACACCCAGTTTTCCAAATGAGGGTAATTTTGAAATTTTAGTCCTTTAATAATGATATTTAAATCATGATATAATTTTTGGTAATTTTTAAATCATTTTAAAACTATTTTAAATCATGACTTATGATTTTGGTGTTTTGATAGTGTAACACTAGAGACAGCTTAACCTAGAGCCTAGCCATGTGATTAGGGTGTTTTATTTATCATTTCCAGTTCGAGGGTATTTTTGTCATTTTGAATTTAATTGAATTTAATATATATTATTTGGAATTTAATATATTATTAAGAATGGTGTGATTTTAATATTATTTAATTGATTGCCATGTATTGTGATTAGCCTAACTTGGTTTGGACCCAACCTAGATTAGTCATAGCTAGTCTTAGCTAACCATGGTTAGTGATAGTTAGTATTAATTATATTTATTAGAATTTTCAGTAATTTTTAGTATATTTGATTTGGTGCTATTTTAGACTTTGACTAGTGTTGACTTAGGAGACTGTCCTAGAGGCTAACCTAGGTCATGACTACTTGGTTAGGTTAAGTAACCCTAGCTTGACCCAAGTTAGTGACATCAAACCCATTAGAATTATTTTGGGGAAATTAGGATTTGATTTGAATAGGAAATGGCTTGTGGTTTCACAAGTCATGACTTGTGACTTAGCCTTAAAGGCCCAACCCAACACTAGTGCAACCTAACCCTAGCCCATTTCAGCCCATGGCTGGCCACATAGGGATTCCCCCTCTATTTAATCCCTCTTAGAAGTTAGGGCTAGCCTCCATTAGGAATTTTGTAAAGTTTTAGGAAGAGGTAAGTCTCCATCTTCCTTAAATCATAGAAAATCCATTTCAACTCTTTTTTCCTCCAAACCAATTGCTATAGATTCTAATTTTTCTGTTCTTGCTGTTTATGTAAGGATATTTCAGAGTTTGGGCAATTTGAAGGAATTTGGTGGCTTGAGGAACCATTTTTATTTGGGGATTTTGAGCCTTTGCACATCCCTAGGTATATTCAATTCCTCACCATGAAATTATTGTTTTTTTGCATTTCTAGGATGCCCTAGGTCTACCCTAGCTGTAGGACTAGCTAACCCTAGGTTTCGAGTTCGATACGTGTCCGTATCGGACACGTATCAGTCCTTCTATTAGGTGTTTGACGAAATGCCTCAAAGGGCATTTCGGTTGAATTTTAGAATTGTTTTTGAATAGAAAGTTAGGTCTTGACCTCGCTTATGGATTTCCATTTCACTGAGCACGTTCTTGTGTCGCGTCGTGTCCCCACAGACACATTGACACGCGGTCGTGCACGCGCGCGCGCTGGCAGGATGCATTCCCTTCTACTCGGGCTTGATTCCGAGCTGGACACGACGTTTTGGCTCACGAAACTCGACACACATGCTGTGTCCATGACTGACACGGGGTCCCCCAAGTGGCACGACCCCTCGTGTCATGTCGGACACGCATTTGCGTGTGCACGAGTGTACACTGTGTGCGTGCAGTGTGTATTTGGGTTTCCTGTTTCATTTCAGTTTTAATTAGTTTAATTCATGATTTTAATTGATTAATTAGATCCTAAATATGTTATATTATCTCTGTTAGAATTATATTTACATATTAATTTAGGTTTTGATGAGGAATGGTGGATTCGAATGGTTATATGGCATGCACTGATACCTGTCCTGATACTAGGTTTTCATGTTTATTGAAATATTAATTTCCAGTTTTCTTGATAATTCTTTACTGTTTAATGTCCCCCACATAATTGTTGATTCATACCATTGGAATGTTACAATTCGAATTTGGGTTTTGGTCGAGAATGGGATTTTTGAATATGTGTTTGGGTTTCAATGTTAAGCTGATTTTGATTCCTATTTCCATTCGATATTGCTGATAGCTTATAACCTTAGCTTAAATTGGTTTCTTCCTTCTTTAGAACTGAGATTAATTCTCCTTACTGTAAACTGTTTTAAATGAATGCACTGATAACTGAATGTTGATTCATGTTCACTGTCAACAGGATTTGGGTTAAATGTTTGATTGAAAACTGAGTTCTCTAAGTTACTTCACTGTTAGTTCATTTCCCACTTTACCTGAGAATGAATGTTTCATTACTGAATAGAACTAATTCCCTGAACTGAGTTGTTTTCCTTAATTCCTGAGAATTGATACAAAACCTGAGAATGGGAGTTTAAAAACCAGATTCATTTTGTTAAACTGAGATTGAATGAGTTGTGTGTTTTCATTAAACTGACAATGCCTGAGATTGGTTCTTCCTAAACCTGAGATGTATGTTAGCTTAATGTTACTTTCGAATTAGGCAAATTGTGTTGATTTCCTTCCTTTTCGAAATGCCATGAAACCAGAGATTGAATGATTATGTTGGGTTGAATTGAGTTCTAGTTACTGTCAATACCTGAGATTGGTTTATGGTATGTGAGTGAGTGATTTATTCACTGAGACTGAGTTTTCCTTTATTAAAATCTGAGATAGATTTTCTATGTTCTTCACTGGAATTCAGAATTTTGGACACTGTTCCAGGTTACTACCCATGCTTCTGTTTTCTTAATTTTCTGAATACACAAACACACTCTTTCACATGCCTTACACTAATTCATTTTCCTGTTTTCCTGCAAACACATCCTCACTTGACACCACACTCACATGTCTAAGCCTAACACACACACACACATGCCATAGCACACACAAGTAATCTCTCACACACTCTTGTAATCTCATGCCTAACACACACACAAGTGCTTCACACACACACCCTCATGCTCACCCACACACACAAGTTTATCACTCACTCTCTTGACACACACTCTTGTATCACACACACACAAATGTCTATCTCTCTCACACACACACATGACACATGAGCACATGTGCCCCCTATCTCTATACATATGATGTCCTATATATATGAGTGTGTGCTATTATATATATATGATATGTATGAAATGGGTGATATATTATAGGTAACCTATAAGCTAATGTATGTTTCTATATTATATTATAGTTATATCAATATGTGTAATATATATTAGATATATATTGACATGTAGTCATGTGATTGTGGGTTGGTTTTAGACATGATAGCCTATAGCCTATGGATGTATCTGTGTGTCAGTTTAGAGTCTAGATTAGACTTGTGTAGCCTTGTTTGACCTAGAATAGACTAGTATATACTTGTTTGACTTAGGTTTGACTTGGTTGACCTAGTTTGACTTCTAGGGTTGACCAGAATTGACCAAAAGTTGACTTTGGTCTAGATTGACCTAGATTTATGTAGAACGCATTGTAGTGCATCTTATTACCATTCTGGACTTGTTGTGACTTGTGCTGTTCTAATAGGAGCCAGACACCACTCCTCGGACAGTATATATATTCTCCAGATTCTCAGGTTACAGGCGAGTACATTCTCTGATCATTTCATATCTTGTTTAGGATTATATTCCTGCTTTAGATTACTTTACATGATGCTGACACGTTGGAAACACGGATTAGTACTATATGGATCTGGTTGTGCGATGTTATCCCCCTTAGCAGATACATCGGGTATTCGTGTTCGTGTACTTTATCGTGAACATCGTGTACTCCTTGTATTTGTGACATTCGTGTACAAAACGTGTGAATCGTGTATAATCATGTATTCACATGACCTTCGTGTACAATAACATAACTGAGCTAGATCCTTGTGTATTGATTGGGGCGGGGGAGTAGAAGTGGTTATGTATTCAATCTAGTAGATTACTCGTGTACAACCTCTGTAGATTACTTGTGTACAACATCGTGCCGTCTACATAACCATCTTGTGCTCTGAATCACTAGCACTGTTAGTTCTCTATATATTGTAGCTATTTACTTACAGTCTCTCTCTTTTTATCATATTATTTTTTCAGATCCTGTATCTTACTCTCTAGCATGTTTATATTTCCTAACCAGTTATGATTTTATTGAGATGTACTGTACTCGCTCCCGTCCTGACTGGACCTGTTGAAAATTTTACAGCGAATGATGAGGCTCTGGTGTCTACCCCTCTTGGTGCAGCATTAGACATCACTAGTGACATGGACCTACTAGCAGTGGATGACACTCCTTAGACTAGGATGTCTTTACTTTTCTGGATCACTGTATATAGATTCTGAAACATTTTGGGATATGTATTTATTTTAGACACTTAGAATTCTGGATTGTACTTCTGTGCTTTCATTCTGGATATTTATCTATCTATCTTCATCCTGTTCTACCTCAGTTGTGATTGAGATATATTCTGTTATGTCACCCCCATTCGGGGAGTATAACTGTTTATTACCTTTAACTGTTAGATGTTGTGACCTAGGACAGCATTTTACCGCCGACACTGCGGCGTAGGCTGGGCGTACCCACGTCTCGTGCCCTTACTCTAGGGTGCGGGTCGTGACAGACTGGCACCTTTTTACTCCGGTAGGGGAGTTGGGATTGGCCCTCCATGAGATGTACGAGATGTCCAAGCTTCCTTGGGGCTCGGAGCCATATGAGAAATATTTCCCGACAAATGATGAGATTCAGGTTCTGGAAGACAAGGACCCAGAAATGGTAGCCGTTTTCAAGGAGGTGGCAAGCCACCATTATATGATGCAACGAAGTGAGAGGGGCGGGTCACAGCCCCATGTGACTGCTTGAAGAGATTATGTCTTCAAGCAGGACTTGACGGACCCCTCTAAGATTCGGTTTGTGACTCCGCAAGGACTGAGCCACACGGAGGTGACCTCCGACATGAGCCGACTGGGCGAGAAGAGTCTTCGTTCAAACGAGAGTGGTGCCGACGTATATAGTTGTTTCTGGCATTGCGTGCACCAAATGTCTTCTAAGGCAGTGTTGACTGCATACTTGATGATATGACTCCGGGACTATGTGTTCTCGGACAGATCTGGATCCGTAGAGAGAGTGAGTAGGAACCTCATTTTGTCAGCGGTAAAACTGGTTTTTGGTCGTCCTCTGGTGTGAGTCATTGGACCAAATATTGGTACTAGAAATTTTTTTTATATATAATTTTATGTTTGCTGTCAATTTCTTTGGTGTATATATAGTTGTAAATATGCCAAATACTAATAGGCTAAGGACTCCAGTAGAATATTTATTAGGCCAGGGGCCTTAGTGCAAAACTTCCATGTTTAAATCCTAATATCTAACGGCAGCAGATTTCAAACCAAGCGAAGAGTCGGATTCAAATCCTGCTCTCGATAAGGATTGGAGATTCAATCCAATCTCCCCGACCCCCATAAATCCTAGTATATATATGAAGAGGATTAGCCGACCTCTGCCTTCACAAACCCTAGTTTCTCCTGCGCCCTCTCTGATTTCGTGGAGAATTGCTGTGCGAGAGCGTGTTGGTAAGGAAGGGTTCGATTCCAAAAATTAGGTAATCATCTTTCTTTCCTCTACCAAACTCTTATGATCATAAACCCTAGTTAATCGATTCAGTTTAGATGAGATAGAAGTGCTTGTATTAAAGCCTAAGAGTAGATATAGTCGACTCGAAGTTGAGCAAATAGAGTTACGGTTCACCTGTAGGTAATCCCTTTACACATTGATGATTACAGAATCCGTGACACATATAGGAGTACCCTCGTGATGCAGTAATTGATCATGCCATTAATCTGCTAAGTTCGAATCCCTGTAAGACCATAGGTCATAATGTAGATACAGACATGAGGTGTCCTAAGAGATACCAAAGAATGTCATACAGTAGGGGTATATTCCAATAGGCTACAGGAGTAATCACAAAGAGGGGTGTAACCATTAGGCAAACCTGGGCATAAACCAATACCCAGGGGTATCTGTATCCACGTGACTATAAGCCACTATGTTTCTTGGCAAGAACAGCCTATAGGTAGAGATGGAAAGATATAAACATGAGTATTGATACTTCATAGGTGTATCCTTGGATACGGGTAACTTGACATGTTGATGACCGTACCATCCCCTAACTTTATTCAAACTGCTATAGGCAAGGTTCCTACCTGCCAGGATATAGTGTGACCATAGTACATCAGGGTACTCTTTGGCACCTTGGTTACAGTAAGGTGATCATTGCAGTTGGGGGTCACCCAGGGGTGCACTGTTCAGGACACCCTCCTCTTCATGTCAGATGGGTATCCAGTATCAACTGATACGGATAATCAGACCCCTTTCACTATACCAAGTTCTGTCCTCTTTAGTTGATTATTGTTCTGCATACTCATATGTTTCGGATTTCAGTCATACGGATGGATGTCCAACTCTTGGTGGATGCCTTCGAATAGAACATTATGTCCAATCCTTACTGTCCATCGAAGATCATTTGAACTAAAACTTTCAGACCCCCTCTTTCTATTTTGACCCCGTATTACCTGTTCTACATAATCTAATGTAGGTACGGCCATATCCTTCATTGATTAGTCCATGCTCAGTCTTAAAGGTTATTTAAATTCAGATATTAAATGTATTAAGAGCAGTGGGTGTCCTGCATCACCTAGGAGTCCAGACCCTGTGGTATAGGTAATTTCTTTTTTCAATGTTCTGATACCTAGGGATTTCTGTCCACATATGGATTGATAGTCTTGTGTTAATAGCAGTTCCTTTTCTTTATGATTAATTCTTTTGCAACCTTGTTCAGTTGCCACATTGAATTTTCCTCCATTTCCTTGCCTGTCTATTTCGTATTTGATTCAGTCTAATTATTCTGACCATTGCACTTGGGATCAAATTCTCTGGTTTAGATTGTTCAGTCCCTATAGATAGGTTTGTGTGTTCATTATACATAAGGACTTGAGTTGAGTTAGTAGTAGTATAGAAGAGGAGGGGTCGGGTTCACCTATAATAACCCCATGTTATGAGGAGACTTCTTGTACCAATATGAAATTAGGAGGTTGTGTTTCATGGGTAGCTTTGGTCATTGGGATGTAAGAAGAACCTGTATAATTGCATATCTATAAGATGTGTGCCATGATGATGTGGTGTGTAGGAAATAACAGAGCATAGGATGTAAAGAACAGTCCATACCATGAGTATTACTAGATATACATATATGAGCTATAGATAGAGAAAAAGGGTTAAGCCAAATAGACTTAATAAAATTAGATATTACCAAGTTAAGCAAAGAAAGGTTAGAAGCCTGTATACATACACATGGAAAGTAGACAGGGCCATGAAAACATAGAAGCCTAAATAGGATCACTACAAACACGCAAATTCTCTATTGGGGTCGACCTAGAAAACCAACAAGTAATAGATAGGCTAGTTATCACTTTGAATTATGTTTTGACATTATGTACATGGTATAAATAGGTTCTCGGGACTTTGACTCAACACTTGGCCCGTGCCAGCAGCTCAGGACGACATGCAAGTATACCTTGCCAACTCGTACAATACAATTTATATGCATGTTCACTTTCTCGCTGCTATCCTTTTCCTTACTTTCATGATTGCTTTATTCCATGTCTTGTACGCTCATCCTGTTATGGTTTTACTTTACATGTTTCTAGTTTCTTGTTCCTTTTCTGTTATGATATTTTTCTACCTGTTACACTGTGATAGTCTCATACGTATTGCTTGATAGAGTCGTCTAGTCCTACACCACGATTCCCTCGACTTGACTATAACTTGCCTTGACTTGACTTGACATGACTTGAGTAGGACTTGACTTTGACATTCTATAGATTGTGAGTACTTACCTTGACTACGGTCTATAGGATTTTATACTAGGATTGGCTACTGTCTTGGTTGTGAGTACTTGTCTTGACTGCGATTGAGACACAATAGATTGTGAGTACTTGCCTTGACTGCAGTCTATAGATTTGACTTATTAGCCATTTCTAGTATGGCATGCCAGTATCTTAGGATCCTTGTGGTTAGATCTCGTGTCTCGGTTCATTTTGTCTCGTTGGATATCCTTGATTGTTTCTTGCTTCTTTATATATTTGTACTGTTACATGTTGGCTTGTATATTATGTATCTTGCTAGTCCTCTGAGGACCTGATGATCTCTTCAGGTTTAGCCGAGTATTGAGCCAGGTGCACACGAGCAGTTGGAGCCAGCATTGGACCACGGTGCCACTACAGTTGAGGGTACTTTTGACAGTTTGGACTCTGTTATTTCATTTCCATGTTTCTATGTTATTATCGTCTATTGGTAGTGGATTTGTGTCCACCGGAAGTAACTGGAAATTCTTGATAAACTGGATACTCTATTTATATTATCATTCATTATTCAGTTTCGTTTGTAGTAGTGGATTGTGTCATATTTCTGTGGATGAGATCTAGATTGCCTCTGTGACTTGTTTTTGTACTAGACAACGTTCTACCGCCGACACTGCGGCGTAGGCTGGGCTTGGACACGTTTCGTATCCAAAAAGCGGGTACGGGTCGTGACATCTGGCACTCTTTCCCGTGATGGTATGTAACCTGTTGCGGGGTTTGAGAGATTTTGCCGACGATGTGGTCCACGAAATGGGCAAGAAAGACAACTTTCTCCGAGCTGAACTACCATTCCATTATTTGATGGGATGGTTGATTCTGCATCATCCAAACGTGATGAGCCCAGGCCCTGAAGAGGATCATGTTGAAGGTGACGCCTTTATCCGTCGCTTCTATAAGAGGAAGTGGTTGCACACTGGTGTCCCCGTCTGTAGGAAGGTTTTGTCTTATCTTCAAGGGTAGGAGATCACCAAGGTCAGTCCCATCTTCACAGATTTTGAGGCTGACCAAGAACTGGAAGACTCCGGTGAAGATGCGATCGCCCTGCCGACATGGAGGTTTCGCTGGTTGCAGAGTATTCGAACGTCCCATTTGGTCTACCGCAACAAAAATAAGTGCTATCTGGAGCCGTATTTGCCAAGCCGGTTTGTACGCCAGTTCGGTTACACCCAGCTCATGTTAAGGAACCCCAGTAACAGTCTGGGGTTTGTCGGAAGTTTACTAGATGGAGCCCGGGGTTGGCAGTATTACAACGTCGGATGCACTGGAGTTTGTTTCACTATTCCAGTTCACAACCCTCGGCCGCAAATCTTGTATTCGGCTGTGAAGCTGTGTTGTGCCATGAACACCGTGTCCCCAGATTATGACAGAGAGACCAGTTTTATTGTTGGCACTCAGCTAGAGGCAACGAAAAATATGTTGGCGGCGGCCCTGTCATATTGTCCACCGGAGGTCACAGGTTATCGGGCTGCTGCTGCAGCATCAACGGGGGGTACTCAGGAAGAGCTCCCATATGGAAAGAGGCGTGCTGACGCGGAGGCCGTTCGTCCACGCCAAAGAGATCGAGGAAAGCGATGACTCCGAAGGTGGTAGCTTCGGGAGCGCCACCTGTGATACCAACGGAATCAGCTCCCGCTGAGGTAAAGACGTCCCACATAATCTATTTTGTTCTTTGATTTCTGTGACTTATGTCCTCCTTTCTCTTTTAGAAGGTGCCGAAGAAGAAATCTCGGGTTTCGAAACCGAGTATTTGTAGGCCGAAGGAGGTGGCGAGCTCTTTCGACGAGCGCATCCCTCCGATTATAGCGCCTTCCAGGGAAGGGAGCGCTGATGACGTCGCTTATGTGGAGGTTTCGGTACCTCCAGAATACGTTGAAAGGGAATCTGAAGATGTACTTGCACCTCAGGTTGATGAGGTCTCTCGGTCGATCCCTTGGGAGGGTGGCGTGGAGCCTCGACCGGGAGTAGAACTATCTATTGAGGGGGTGCCTGGAAGCATCGAGGCCTCAAGGGAAGTTGTGGGAAAAGTCCTTCCAGACGAGGAGGAAGTATGGAGCTCGTCTTCTTCTGACGATGGTTCGCAAGAAGATGTTGATCAAGCTGCCAGAGAGATCGCGTCCAGTGGAGACGTCTTTGACAAGGATTTGTCGGCTAGGCTTCTTTCCGGTTGTAGTACTGAGGTGCTGGTCGCACATGAGGCCTCGTGGCCGAGCCCTACTCCTACCTCGAAAGTGGAGGTTGATGTGGTAGGGTCGACGTCACTGTCGATCCCTACACCCGTCCCTGTAGGGGGAGCTGATGCAGGTGATCCGACTCTGGCTCCGCGGGAAGTTGAACTGTCAGGGGCGAATCTTGTAGCTTCGAATGAAAGGGATAGCCGTCTTGTCCCGGCCGGGGATAATATCATCAACTCGGATGTCGGAGGACCATCCGTCATTGGCTCTGATAAGGGCAAGGGCCCTGTGGTGGAGGACACACCTCCTGCTCTTTTTACTTGGGGGACAGTATCGACGCCCCATCCGGCCCCTTCCGTCCACTTGGCACCTCGGGCTAGTGATGAAGTGCAAGTCTCTGACGAGAGAGGGTCCGCTGAGGTTGAGATTGCAGCCTCGCAGATTGACATCGGTGGGTCTTTTTCAGGTCTACCGTCCAGAGCAGCTCCTCCAACTCCTGCTATAAAACCTCAGGTGTTGGCAGACACAGACGAGTATTTGAAGTTTGTTGTTGAGGCAGTGTACATGATGCTGCAGAGAGGTGTATTGACCGTGATGAATGCAAATAGGAGTTTCGCGACGGCGAAAGCCATGGCGCTCCCTCACATTGGTCTGATACGTTCTCACCAGGGCCACGATCATATGGCCGAGATTCTGGAGACGTCAGTGGCCGAGCTCAACCAGCTTCTTTTCGAGCTTCAAAGTATCCAGCGAAATGACTTTTTTGCTCTGATAGAAGCAGAAAAGGAGAAATTGATAGCTGAAGTCAAGTCGTCGTATCAGGCCACAGTGGCTGTCTGGGACCGTGAGGTGGCCGAAGCTGAGGCTGCGGTGGAGAGGCTATCTCAATCCACGCAGGAAAATGTGGAGTTACGGGCCTCATTGGAAGCTAGCATAGTGGAGGTCACTGCCAAGATCCGCCATCTTGAAGACCAGCGAGCCCAACTCTTGTTAGATGCTGAGCGAGTCCAGGCTGCACATGTAGCATCTAAGGAGGAGGAAGCGGCTTTTACCTGTCAGATTCTTTTCCTGACCCACCAGCGGCAACAGCTAGACGAGAAGTATGAGACTGATACTGCCCCCGAAGCTGTAGAGGTGATGCGTCAAGAAGCCGAACGCCGGGTCTTGGCGACCGCAGAGACTCGGGCGGAAGACTTGAGGCATCGGATTGAAGAGCTTTCTGCCAATCCCAGTGATGCTTAGGGATTGTAGTTTCTCTATCTTTTTTTGTTATTTTTGTGGTTTGCAACTTCTGCTGGGGATGTAATCCTTTACTTTTAAATAAAAATAAAGAATTTTGTGGTATGTTCATTTTTGCTGTCATGAACTGATGATTTGTGTGGACCTATTATCTTTTGTGCACCTTGGTTTTTAGGTACAGATAATAAATTTGAGAGAACCGACATGTTTGCTCAGAGGTAATGTGGACGTGGCAAATACGGGGTTCAAATGACAGAATCTTCCTACTCAGAGGTGTTAAGGACGTGGTAGGAGTGACTCTGGAGGGATACGTGGAACTACTTAGAGGTAATATGGACATGGAAGTTCTGCGATTGATGTATGGCAATACGGGAGTTATTCCTACGGGATGTTTACCCAGAGGTAATGTGGACGTGATAAATATGATAAGTAGCACAATCCTACGTGGTGTAAGATTACGCTTTGTAGGGCGTAGAGGAGCAACTCAGAGGTAATGTGGGCGTGGTTGTTCTTCTACTGAGGATAAAATGCCACGGAACATCTGGGTTCTGAAAGCATAGGATTTTGTGAAGGGGAGATGTATGTGAGCTATGATAATCAGGTCCACTGACTCCCTTGTTGGGTAGAGATGGAAGTACATGTCTGAAAGATGTCATGAGTAGTACTTCTGTAAGAACTTGCCGTTGATGGACATCATGAACAAGTCCCCGTTCGGTCGAGCGAGGAGGTAAGCACCGTTTGAGTATATCGTCTCTATGATGAAAGGTCCCTCCCACTTGGGCTCGAACTTTTCTGGTGTTTTGTGAGTCAACACCATCGGCCTCCTGACTGCCAGGACCAGGTCGCCTACTTGGAAAGTCCTCTGCTTGACCTTTTTGTTGAAAGCCTGTGATATACGGGCTTGATAAAGTTCAATGCGCTGCTGAGCTAGGAGATGCTTTTCGTCAAGTACCTCCAATTCTCGCAGACGATGACGCTGATTGTCTTCTTCTGTCAATTGATTTATGATCGCTACATGGAGTGAGGGTATCTGGATCTCAAGAGGCAGTACCGCTTAGCTCCCGTAGACTAAGAAGAACGGGATATTGCCCGTCGGAGTCCGTACCGTTGTACGGTAGGCCTGAAGACATTCGACTAGCTTTTCATCCCAGTCGCGTTTGTTGGATGATACGACCTTTTTGAGTAGCTTGACGATAATCTTGTTAAATGCCTCGGCCAATCCGTTTGCTGCCGGATTATAGGCGGTTGATGTAAAACCCCTAAATTTCTACTATTATTTTTTTTTATTTTTGGTACTAATTTAAAATTTCGTATTTTACGTCGCGTAGTCGTATTTTACGTCGCGCACGAAATTTATTTTTTTTGTGAATACTCGACGAGTACGAATATGTGCGAGCGTACATATTTTTAGAAAACATTTTATTTTATTTCAAAATATTATATAATTATTATTCTTGCCATAAAAAGCCTTTTTGTTTTAGCAAATATTAATCATAAATAATATTTTATTATATACTAGGAAAAGCATGTATGCATTATTTGTGCATACATATATTTTGTAATTATTTATCTGTCTTTTTAAATAAAAATATAATTTTCAAAATTTATTAAAATTTATATTTTATTATTCGAATAGATATTTAAAAATATTTATTATTTTCGAAATTAATATTATTGATATTTTAGAAAAATATTTTTAGATTATTGTGGCATTTAAATATTGATTAAATTTATGAATTTATTTAAATAGTTAAATATTGGCAATTTGATTCATCCCATGTGATTTTTTTAAAACTAAAATAGATTTGATTTGCATTTGAATTTGGATTGATAATTGATTTAATTTAAATTTTCTAATTAGATTTAAATTAAATTTTGATTTAAATTGGATTTGGATTTAATTTATTCGTAGCTAATTATCTAATGGGAATTTAAACAATCCCAATCATTATCCTAATGGGAATTTCCACATCCTATAAGTAGGCAGGTACTCCTCCATAATTCTCTCCACAGCCAAATTTTTCCACCCCATTGTGTATCTTGTCCGTGCATCCCATCCACTAATTTTTTTTTCCAATACAAATACATCATAATCGCGTTCCGTGTCCGACAGTCCCGGACACCGACTCACTCCGTGTCTCGCAGGACACACCCCCGACACGATAAACCAAATCCTATTCCTAACCTAACTCTAACTCAGCCTCCACGACCACCACCCTCGTACCGTCACCATCGCCTCCATCACTGCCTTCTCCGACTCCCGTTGTCAATACCACCACCCTCGCCGTCGTCAGCATCCCGACAATACTTCCGCAACCAACTTCACCACCACCATGACCTCACCACTCCTGACATCTCCGCCCAACCCTTTTTACGACGCCTGACCGAACACCCCCATACCCCGGCAACAACCACCAGAACCACCATCATTATCGACGCCAACGGCCACCCCACCGTTCCACCGACCAAGCACCCATCACAAAAGAAAAAGGAGAGGAGGAACCCAAACCTGTGTCCGTCGCCGCCGTGTCGTTCCCACCGGCCTCCGCGCACAGATCCGCCGCGTCGCCGCCGCCGGCACGCGTGTCGGCCGAGACGCCGGAGTTCCCCAGCCACCGCGCTTCTCTCTCGCACCGCCACGCCTCCGTCAGTGCCCCGCCAGCGCGCCGCCCAAACCGCGCTGAGCCGCTCCCGCCGGCGCCTGAGAAACCGCCGCCACCTCTCTGTCCTCCGGGTGCCCAGCGCCCTTCGCCGCGCCCGGCGTCGACCCCGAGCGCACCTCCGCCTCCCGAGCGGTGGAGCTACCGCCGCCGCCTCCACACAGATCTGCCATCTCCGCCGATCTCCCTCTTCTCCGCCGCCTCGGCGAAGCCCTAAGTCGCCGCGGCCTCCCGCTGCACTGTGCTCCGAGCTTTCATCCGCCTCGCCTCTTCTCCTCCGGCCAGCGCCGCACCCCGGAGCAACTCCGCCGACGCCTAAGTCGGAAGACCTCGCGCTCGACAAGTGGTCCGCCGACCCCCTTCCTCGTGAGCTCCGACTTCATCCCCCTCTCTACGCCTTCACCGCCGCCGTGTCGGCGCCCCTCCACGCCGAAGTCAGCCCGGAGCTCGGCACCTCCGCCGCCGATGGATTGGTGAGTAAACCCCCTTCTCCCGTTTCTTTTTCTCTCTCTCTCTCTGGGTACAGTGAAAGAAATTTGGGGGGTTTTGTGTTTTTCTAGCTGTATTATTATTATTATTATTATTGTTATTATTATTATTACTATATATATCATTATTATCATTATTATTATTATTATTATTATTATTATTATTATTATTATTATTATTATCTTTATTGTTATTATCATTATCATTATCATTATTATTAGTTTTATTATTATTAATATTATTATCATTATCATTAGTTATTAATAATTTTACTATTATTATTATGGGCATTATTATAAATAGTTTTGTTAAAATTATTATTATTTATTCTTAATATATGTAGTAAATATTCTTAAAAATATATTATAATTTGAAAATATAGTATTTAACCTAAATCCTACCTTGATTAAAATTGGACTCTCTCCCTAAAATGATTTTGAATATTTTGACTAAGTACAAATATAGCTTTCTACCTTAAATATTATTTTGATAGAACTTAGAGTTAGTCCAAAAACTTATTTTTGAAAGTATAGTTTTTCTAAAATTATTTTAAACATAAAATCTATCTTCATATATTATAGGTATTTCTAAAACATAATATAAATATTTATTTTCGCAAATTCTCTTGTGTTATCATCGATGATCGTGACTGATCATATTTTCTAATTTCTCGCGACTTTGGACCTCTGCGCATTGATCGTAGCTATTGGGCAACCCCGGACTTGTCAGGATCACCGTACCACATCAGGCGACCCACCAGGCAAGACACCTTGCCTTTACTGTTTAAATTTCCTGCTCAATATCATGCATGTTTTAGTTGTTTCGTTTTAAATTATATGTAAATATAAATTACTATATTTTTTGGCTTAGAGTTAAGGGACTACCGTCAATTTAGCGTGTCTCATTAACTTGTCACGATTATACACGAGTTGTGTGTGAGAGTTGTGAGTATCATATAGAGGTCACTTGCGTGAAGGCTGATCCCCCGTGCGCATGCGTTAGGATATAACTGTCAATAGATTGTGTAGAAGACTTGGCGGTTATTAAGGATTAAACAGTGTCGTGGAGACGACGTATGTGTAGTATCATTGGGGGGAGGGGACAGCTACTAGCGTAGGGGCTACATTTATTTTTACACACTTTTGGGGCCGAGAGTGACTCTTATGAGTACTACTTTCTGCCCTGGCCGATAGCGTCTCGGATGAGCGCTACTTGACGGCTACTCTTATTACTCTGCTGATCTTACAGCCCCTGCGTAGAACGTTGTCCTCAAAGTGCATATCACCTAGAATGGATAGGAACCTTTACTCATGCATATTTTTCTGTTGAGCTTATTTATTCAGTTTATCGGCATGATATTATGTGTCTTGTTACGTCCCTCTGAGGACCTGGTTTTTCCCCAGGTGCGTATTTTCATGATTTCTTGCAGGTGCTCTAGCTAAGGCCATGGCTTGCGCTCTATTCCGTCGTGATGATTACTCTTGGATTCGTCACTTGCTCTCGCTTGCTAAATTCTTTTCTTGTATATTTTTCTCTATTTAATTTGGTTGGTAGTGGACTTTGTCTCCGCCCAACTATTGTGTACATGACAAACTCAAAGTCGATTTATATTATTATTTATCTTTGTGGATGAGATTTAGTTGTCTTGGATTACTACATTACAGCTTATGTATACATACGAGGTCCATGTATTTCGTATGTATACAGCTGGCATGTCTACGTACTTGGTCCTACGTATTTTGGGACTGGGGCGTTACAGTTGACGCCATGTTCTGAATTCGATTCTTGTCACAGAATCTGCTAAAAACATGGTTGATGAACTGTGGACCGTTATCGTGGATAATCCTTCGAGGTACCCCGAAACGGTAGATGACATGGTGCTTGATGAAGCTGATCACCCTGGAGCTTTTCACATCCGTCAGTGGAACTGCTTCTGCCCATTTGGAGAAGTAGTCGGTGATGGCTAGGATGAAGCGGTGTTCCCTCGATGATGGAGGGGTGATAGGTCCTACAATGTCCATTCCCCAAGCTTCGAAGGGCCAGATGGCGACCGTAGGATGTAGTGGTTCCGACGGTGTATGAATAAAGTCAGCGTGAAGTTGGTACGCTTGGCATTTTTTAGCATAGTCGACGGCGTCGGCTGCCATGGTTGGCCAGTAGTAACCCATACGTCGCAGTCGATCCTGTAACTTAGGGCCAGGTTGATGAGCCCCGCAAGTCCCATCATGAGCTTCCAGAAGGGCTTCGGCTGCTTCTTTGTTGGATAAACATCGAAGGAGAAGTCCATCGAAGGAACGTCGCTAAAATGTTTTAGTAGCTGTTTCATAATAAAACCGAAGGGAACGTCTTCTGACCGAGACGACTTCTTTCGGGTCTTCAGGGAGAATTCCATAGACAGTGAAGTCGATGAATGGGAACCTCCAGTCTCGGACATTAACACCGGCACTGCTGTCATGGCATCAGCCATTTGTGTACATAGGTTATTTTTGGGACAGACCAAGTCTCGTCCAACTACCGTGACGTAGTATTGAGTCCCAAGGGGTGCTGCTAAAGAAGCTGCGAGGCCGGCCAGAGCGTCAGCCTCCAGGTTTTGTAACCGAGGTACGTGTTCTATAAGGAACTTGGTGAAGGTTGAAATAATATTCAATGCAGCTTCATGGTAAGAAACCAGATCTTCATGGCGGACTTGTACTACCCTCGGATTTGATTAACGACGAGTTTGGAGTCGCCGTAAGCTTCCAGATGATCCACCTCCAGCTATTGTGCCAGTTGGAGTCCCATGATGGGAGCGTTGTACTCGGCAACATTGTTGGAGCACGACTTTGAAAGGGAGTAAGCACGCTGGATGACCAGCTGATCGGGGGAGACTAAGACTACCCCCACTCCTATGATGATTTAGCCTTTGGGGCCTGTTCTCGAAGCGCCATCGAAAAACACCCGCCAGACGGAGTTTTTTTCGGTAACGTTTGATTCTTGGACCTCATCCGGGATGTCTTCATAGAGTCTCGAGGGGTGTGCAGCTAAAAAGTCGGCTAGAGCTTGGCCCTTGACGGCTTTTTGTGGGACGAAGACCATATCATATGGCGTCAACATGATTGCCCATGTAGCTAGTCGGGAGTTCAATGATCACGGCTTCGTCATGAGAACCCTGAGTGGATTGACTTGGGAGATGACATGAATTGTCTGGCCCGAAACATAATGGCGAGTCTTCTGGATGGCGAACACCAAAGCCAAACACTCCTTTTTCAACGGGGTTGTACCGGTGTTCGGCCCCGATCAGTGTCCTACTGAGGTAGTAGATAGCTTGCTCGTAGCCTGTATCATTGTTCTGAGCCAACAAAGCACCGAGGGAATGATCCATGGCACGGACGTAGAGGAGAAATGGTTTGCCTGCGACGGGTGCCACCAGGACTGGCGTGCTCGTTAGGTAAGCTTTGATATCATCGAAAGCTTTCTGGCATTCTTCTGTCCAGACGTATGAGACTCCCTTCTTTATGAGCTGGATGAAGGGTTGGCATTTTCCAGAAAGGTTTGCTATAAACCTTCGGATGTATGCCAGACGCCCCTGCAGGCCTCGAAGTTCTCGGAGGTTCTTCGGAGGGTCCATGTCAAGGATGGCTTTGGTTTTCTCGGGATCGATATGAATGCCTTTCGTCGTGATAATGAAGCCCAAGAACTTTCCTCTGGAAATACCAAAGAAGGATTTAGCGGGGTTCATCTTGAGTTGATGCGCTCGCATGAGATCGAAGACTGTCTTTAGGTCTTGTAGGTGATCACCTTTGAGACGGCTCTTGACTGCGATATCATCAACATAGCATTCAACTGTTTTGTGCAGATGTTGACGGAAGATGGTACTCATAGCTCTTTGGTATGTAGCACCAGCATTTTTCAGGCCAAAGGGCATTACTGTGTAGTAGAAAACCCCCTTCGGAGTCCTGAATGACGTGTGTTTTGCGTCATCGGGGAGCATTTTGATCTGGTTGTAGCCCGAGTACCCGTCCATGAAAGACATGCGTTCGAAGCCATATGTATAGTCGATCATCATGTCAGTGATTGGAAGCGGGAATTCGTCCTTCGGGCAAGCAGTATTGAGATCCCTGAAGTTGATACAGACTCGTATCTTCCCATTCTTTTTGGTGACAAGGACGATATTGGCCACCAAATCCGGATGTTGCTCTTCACGGATGAATCCGCTGCTCAGGAGTTTGTCCACCTCCTGATCGATAGCGTTCATGATGTCAGGACGAAAGCGTCATTGTTGCTTTACAGGCTTAGCATCAGGCAAGATGTTAAGTCTGTGCATTGCGATCTGAGGATCAGGTCCCGACATATCTTCGTAGCTCCAGGCGAAGACGTCGATATATTCCTTGGCCAATTGGACCAAAGACTCCCGGTCTTCTTCCTTCAGACTTTTATTGATGAAGATGGGTTTGGAAGGAGATCCATCCCCAAGGTCAACTTGTTCGACCTCGTCTTCGGTAAGGGGCTCACGTAATTCAAAATGAGACTCCCACTGTACTCCTAGGAGTTGAGCCCAGGGTTCTTCCTCAAAGAATTCTGGCATTTGGTCATCGTCTTCATCCTCTTGAGATTGTGCAGATGCTACGTTGACTGATAGCACCTTCCTGAGGACTGAGCCGATACTGGTATCGGAATCCCAAGTTGATGCCTCGGATGAGTGAGAGTGTTCCACTTTTTCTGCCTCCGAACTCTTTGGAGTTACCGGCGGCGTGACATAGCCTACCCCCCGTTGTTTGCAAAAACAAAAGTCTTTTTATTTCACAAACTTTAAAAGAATAATACAAGAGTACAATGAATTCTGTGAAAGTACAACTATAGGAATCCGATCTGAAGACGATCGCTTTATCCTTTGGACGATGTGAACTTTGAAGATGATAGCCTCTGAAGAATGCAGCAGCACTTGGACAAGAACTCCTGATCTCTGATGATCTTGAATAATGATCCCCCCATAATAAAGAACTTGAAACTCTATTTATAGAGTTCTAGAAATAACTATTTTGTAGTTATTCTGGATTGCGCACAATGGATTATGCTGGAGACAGACTGCACAGACTGCAAACCGCGCTGGCCATTGGGCAGTTGCTCGACCGTGGGCTAACCGTATTCAGACGCGTGTCATTGTTTGATTGAAATGCACTTGGTCGTGTATAGGCGGTTGCCACGTGGCGAGCAATTGATGGCATATAAGCCACGTAATAAATGTCAGTTATCTTCAACATGTTTGATGGATCGCGCCACTTGAATAGCGCTAGCTCCGACTGCGCGCCCTTCTAGTCATTGGATAGCGCTAGGATTCGGACTTGGTCAAACTGCGCTGAGGTTGGACTGGCAGACTGCGCTGGATTGTACAGCTGTTCTCGAGCGCTGTGCTGTACAAGAAACGAACGGACTCCTGGGTTTTTGGGCTGTCAATCTGTCAGAAGATTTGATCTTCCTGTCAGGTAATGATGGCATTGCCACGTCAGCGTAGTGCGCTCGGGCGTTAGCGCGGTTCAGCCTCGCGCGTTCAATTTGTAGCACAGTCTGTCTTCAGCACAGTTCATTGAAAGGTGCGCAATTTTAGACTTCTCTGCCTATTTTGATGGATACAATTTGATTTTTAGGACTTACAAGACCCCCCTTCAAAGTTTTCAAAATTTGAAAATATTCAAAGTTTTAAAATACTTTGAATTTCGAATTTAAAATCAAGTTGCACTTTGGTTGCGCGTTTGGAGGAATTAGCTCCGACTTTCGCGGCGCAATCGGAGGCGACTGTTACGCTTTTGTGAGAAAACTATAAATAGTTTCAACTTCTATTCTTTTAACCTTTACTTGCTTTCAATTTCTCAAGAGAAAGAAACTCCTCTCCTACTCCGACTTCTTCTTCCTCCTCTCGTCGTTGACATTAGTGGCGCCCAAGCGATCGGCCACTGAGAAGGGAAAGGCCCCTGCCGAACCTTCGGCTCGTGTTGCACCACGAGTATCTCGTCACGAGACGGGCCATCCATCTCTTCAAGGTGAATGATGAACCATAATCGAAACCCTTTTTAGGGTTTTTGATGTTTTTGACCCTTCATGCCTCTCTCTTTTTAGAGATTGATGGTATTGTCAACCACTTGCGCCACCCTGTTTAGGGTTTTGGCTGCATGTTCAACAGTTTTCATTTTTATGAAAACTGTATCTTTGCACAATCGGTTGGAAAGCGCTGACCAAATGTTCAGCGCAATCCATCGATTTGCGCATCGATGCGCAAACTGACATTTCGGATACGATCCTGTAGTTTAGGGCCGGGTTGATGTGGTCTGCAGACACTATTATGAGCTTCACGCAATACTTGCTTTGCTTCATCACCAGCAAGACGGCATAAAAGTAGGCCGTCATAAGTCCGTCGATAGAGAGTCTTGGTGGTTTGATTGTAGTAGAATCGAAGAGATCGTCGACGAATACTCGTCGCCTCCTTAGGATCTTCAGGAAGTATGTCATGAACTACGAAGTCGATGAAAGGAGCTCTCCAATCTTCATTGATAACATTGATTTCGGCGAAGTTACTGAACTCAATGTTGCGATTGTTTTCAATGCAGAACAACTCTCTGTTGGAAACAACAACCACTTGTTGTCTTTTGATGGGAATTGCTAAGACTGCTGCGAGATTAGCTAAAGCATCTGCCTCAGTGTTACAAGCTCGTCGAACATATTCAATGAAGAAAGCCTTGAATGATGTAGCCATGTAAATTGCAGCTTCATGATAGGGCACTAGATCTTGATGGCAAACTTCGTATGTTCCTCTAACCTGATTGACAACCAGTTTAGAATCGCCGTAGACTTCAAGATTTTCGACTTCCAACTGTCTTACTAATTTGGAGTCCAATGAGCAAGGCATTGTATTCAGCCATATTGTTAGAGCATGGCTGATCTAAGGAATAAGCTCTTTGGATAGCTAGTCCTTCTGGAGAGACTAGTACAATTCCAACTCCTGCAACAATGGTCCCATTTGGTCCGATCCGTAACGCTCCGTCGAAGAACAGACGCCAGGTAGGAAATTCTTCAGAGAACATGTTTGATTCTAATGTTTCATCTGGAATTTCGTCATAAAGCTTAGATATCTCTGGAACAGGATGAGCTGCTAAAAAGTCAGCCAGTGCTTGACCTTTAACAAACTTTTGTGGAACATAAACCATATCGTATTGGGCTAGCAGAATGGCCCATGTAGCAAGTCGAGAATTGAGTGTGCTGGGCTTCTTCATCAGTACCCGAAGAGAATTAACGCGGGAAATGACATGAATGGTTTGGTCAATAATATAATATCGAGTCTTTTGAACAACGAACATAAGAGATAGGCATTCTTTCTCAACCGAACTATAACGGTGTTCAGCACCGATCATAGTACGACTAAGATAATAAATGGCTTGTTCATGGCCTTCTTTGTTCTTCTGGGCAAGTAAAGCATCCAATGAATGATCCATAGCACGGACATATATTAAGAATGGTATGCCTAAGATTGGTGGCACTAAGACTGGCGGGTTCATCAGATACCGCTTTATATTATCGAATGCTCATTGGCATTCTTCGGTCCAAATGAAAGATACATCCTTTTTCATTAACTGAGTAAATGGTCTACAATGTCCAGACAGATTTGAAATGAACCTCCTGATGTACGCAAGTCGACCTTGGAATCCTCGTAGCTCTTTTAAGTTGCGTGGAGGACGCATCTCTTGAATGGCTTTGATCTTCTCGGGATCTACGTGTATACCTTTAGAGGTAATAACGAAGCCGAGAAATTTACCACTAGAGACACCCAAAAATGACTTGGTGGGATTCATTTTTAACTGATGTTGGCACATTAGATTGAAGATAGTTCTTAAATCTTGGATGTGATCTTCTTTTAGACGACTCTTGACAGCAATATCGTCGACATAGCATTCGACAGTTTTGCGCAGATGATCTCGAAAGATGGTACTCATAGCTCGCTAGTAAGTTGCACCTGCATTCTTGAGACCAAATGGCATCACAGTGTAACAATAAACTCCGCGAGGAGTGCGAAAAGAAGTATATTTTTCATCTTTAGGGTTCATCCGAATCTGATTGTATCCAGAGAATCCATCCATGAAGGATATCCTTTCAAACCCACAAGTATTGTCGATCATGACATCTGTAATAGGGAGAGGAAATTCATCCTTTGGACAAGCTTCATTAAGATCCCGAAAGTCGATACAAACTCGCATTTTGCTAATTTTCTTCAAGACTGGGACAACGTTGGCTACCCAATCAGGATGTTGTTCTTCTCGAATAAAGCCACAAGCTATAAGCTTTTTGACTTCATCATCAATTGCATCCATCATTTCTGGCTTGAATCGCCTTTGTTGCTGTTTGACTGGCTTTGCGTTAGGCAAAATATTCAGTTTATGAGTAGCAACTTTGGGATCTAAACCTGGCATGTCTTCATAATTTTAAGCAAAGACATCAATATATTCTCGAATAAGAAGAATTAGTTCTTGCTTATCTGCCTCTGGGAGGTTCTTGCTGATGAATATTGGACGAGGTGATCCGTTTTCTCCTACATCAATTTGAACCAATTTATCTTCGGTAGGAGGTTCTCGTTGTTCGAATCAGAGTTCCCATTGGGCATCCATTCGTTGACCCCAAAGATCTGTTTCAGGATTTTCTTCTATGTCTTCATCATAGCCTTCTGGGAGTTCAGTGGAGACCATGTTAGAAGATACGATCAATCGATGAACTTGACCGATGCTAGTATCTGAATCCCATGATCTGGAATCAGAAGAGTTAGAGCGTTCCTCATTATCGGATTCATAGACTTCTGGAGATAAGACCGGTGGTGAAGTGTATCCGAGACCTCTTTCCGTCCTGCTATAGTACATCTCTGATTTTCCTTTCGGAACAACCGTACGGATAGGAGTTCGTCTACCCTTGCCATAATTGAGGCCATTCTTGAAGTCATAACCCATCTTTCGGATGATGTATTTCGATTGTTGACTATAACGACGAAGTTGGAGACGTCCCATATCGTTATTTTTGCTATCATCCGTATAGCTGAATTTTTGTTTTAGCCTTTACTAAAAAGTATTGGACTCTCACCTCTCTTTCGAGAAGGGACAACAAAATATGAGTCATCTGGATGTTCAAATAATACTTCTGTCTGAAGGGATTGTACGACCCCTATCATAAATGACTGAAAGCTGTCTAGCATATCCAAATAGCATTTAGTATGATAAATGACATCAGTATACTGGAAAGTAGATGCTTTTTTATTGATTTGTACATCCATATTTACAACAGGACCTTTAGCCTTAGCTGGCTTGGTCAGATCGATTACAAGAGGAGGAACAGAAGAGCAAGGAGGTTTAGGCTTGTTGCGACGAAGGTCGATAACAAGCGGCTCAGAAGAGGTGAGCTCCCTTTTATCTTTGTTACGACGTAAGTCAATAACCAGTGGCTTAGAAGAGGTGAGCTCCTTTTTATCTTTGTTACTACGTAAGTCGATAACCAGCGGCTCAGAAGAGGTGAGCTCCCTTTTATCTTGATTATCACCAGTTGATTGCTTCTGGGCTGGCAAATGAATGGCCAGTAGTTTGGAGGATTGAGGATGGGACACACGCCCTTTGACGGGTTTGATGAGAGTGTCATTGGGCACTGCTTCTTGTTCTTCCTTACCGTCCATGGCCAATACTACCATCATAAACTCTTCTTTGTATATACGAGCATCATTGCGATATGCTTCAACGCCTTTGAAAGGGTAGAGATCCGCAACTTTTTTTGGACTTCTCCTTTATCATCAACATATTTGAAGCATTGATGGAGACTAGAGGGAACAATGTTGTGTTCATGAAGGAATGGTCTCCCCAGAAGGGCATTGTAAGAACAACTATGGTTGTCTATAATGTAGAAGGTCACCTTCGTGCGAAGATTGCCAATTTGGAGCTTTAAGCGTATCTTGCCTAAAGGTTCACTTCTTCCCTGGTTGGTGGTGATAGTGCCGGAGAGGCTATGTACTGGAATCTTCAGAGCATCCAACATCGTCTTAGGCATGATGCTGAGTGCTGGCCCTGGATCTATCAGAATACGATCGTCCTTCATGGTGTCGACATATCCTGTAAAGTAGAGAGGACGGTCATGTCGATTGTCTTCCATCAATATATCATCCTGTGTGAAGGTGATGTTTGGAATTAATTTCAACACACTATGACAGTGGAGACAAGAGACAGGTTCTGACTCAGGTTTCTTGAGAAGAGTTCGGCAAGTGTCTGCCTGCATCAAAGCTTCACTCAGTGTTTCTCGAGTCTCTTTAGAGAGGCGTAAGAGCTCGAAGATGGATAGCCTGGCTGGTGTGTTGGCGAATTGAGCCAATATGTCAAAGTTATATGGCTTCTCAAGTCCAAAAGGGGATAACTTCTTCAAAACTTTGTCGAAGCGGACTTTTTGTTTGCCTTTGTCGGCTACTGTCGGTTTAGGAAGAGTTGGTTCCACAACAGGTAATGATATAGAAGGGATGCCCTCTGTAGAGACAGGCTGTATTGGAACAACCTCAGAAGACGAAGCAGGATCCTCATGAGTTCCGAGATGCTCCCGTAAATAGGTTTTCCCTGACCTAGTGCCCAATAGGATCTCTTCTTCAACTATGGGGTCAAAAGACACCATATTACAGCTCTTTGCCTTGCCCTTAGAGCGTTCTTTCTTCTTGGAGGAAGAAGGGACTTCGAAATCTGAAACAAGATCAGGATGAATCCACATAATCTTGCCATTATCAAGGGATAAGGAGACAAGACCTTCATTTCGTGGAGGAGGAAGATTTTCAATCTCCAGAGTGGCCCTGGGAATGGAGATGATGCCGCTTTGCACCACTTGTGGCAGGAAGTCATCGAACTGTACATAAATTATATTAGTTGTAACAGTCTTTTCATCCTGTTGGAGAGTGATGACACCGGCGTTGACCAACTCTTGAATCTTGCCTTTGAGCGCATAGCATTCCCGAGTAGCATGCCCTATGAACCTGTGATAAACACAGTATTTAGGATGGTCAATCTTACCGACTTCATCAGGCTTCTTCGGGTCAGGAAGTTACAATTTATTGCTTTTAGGCAAGCAGTCGAAGATGCTCGCGGTATCATTTTCGTTAAAGGAATACTCTACTTTTGGGCGAGGTTCCTTTGGTGGGGGTGCAGAAGGAGTAGAGGTAGACGTGGGTTGAGACACGTTAACGACTAAAGATTCCTTGCTTTTGAGGTTGATGTTCAAGATTTCTTTGCCCTTGCGGTTATTTTGGCGATTACCGCTACCACATGGAGAAGACTCATCTCGATCAGGGTTAAACATGTGTACCCCCAACTGTTTGAACTTCTCAGCGTTAACTTCGGCTGCTTTAGCATTGACGATGAAAGACGGCCAGTCCTGGAACTGTGTTGACCCCGTCCACATGTTGATAATAGGCAATAAGTTTGACTTACAAGTGTCTATCGTTACAACAGATGGGGTTCCGGGAGGCATTTTGAGTGCATCACGGCAGAATCGTTCAATAAAACTCTCAGTAGTTTCATTATGTCTCTGCTTGATCTTGTTGAGGGCGAATATAGTCATATCGTTGATACCCTCGTAGAATTGTTCCAAGAACATCTGCTTGAGTCCGTCAAAGGAAGTGATAGAACTGTCAGGCAGGCTGCGGTACCAATCATATGTCGTACCGGCTAAGCAGCCGACAAAGACTCTGGTAAGAAAACATCGCTTGGTTGGAGCTGGATAGTCATTACCTCAAAATGGTTAATGAATTGACTCGGAGAAGTGCTGCCGTCAAACAGCGTAATCGTAGGAATCTTGTACTTTGGAGGAAATGGGACTTTCTTCCACTCCACTGGATAAGGTTGTTTGATCCCCAACCTCTGTAGACCGTCGTTCTCTTTGAAGGCCTCAAACTGATTACGTAGTAGTTTTGTAGCCTCATTAGCATCTCCTGAGGATGGAGAAGTAATAGGCTGGCTTACCGGGTTAAGAGGAGGAACAACATGGTAAGCACTACCCCCAGCCCCTGAATGACTGAGTGTAACTTGAATTGGTATGGAGGCTACTGGAGGAGACGGTACCCCCAGACCTGTATTGACAGGCACCGATGATGCTATAATATCGGGACTGACAGCAGGTGCAGTCGGTGATACTGTATGTTGAGCTATGATAACAGTATGCATACTTGCGATCATTTCAGCCATGGTCTTCAACTTATCTTCCAGTGTGGCTATTCGTTGCACTTGACTTGCTGAACTAGAAGCGTTTGGATCTTCAGTAACAACATAGGCTGACACTTCTCTGGGTACAGTAGAAGACACTGTCTTCTCAGAGCTTTCGCTATATGCGTCATAATCAGAGAAAGAATCATCCCCTGAGTGAGAAATAGAGAGATGACCAGAGGGATCTTGTAGAAGATTCCTACGATCGACTGTGTCTCGACTTTGAGATCAGGTGTGTCGGAATACTCCTTCAGAGGATTCATGGAGTAAATCCAGATATCGTTGACTGGGCTTACGGGGTTTGCCGTGCTTTGAACACTTTCTACCCCCAGTGTCTCGAGAATCCATATTTACGGAAGCATAGAACACCTCGTCTTCGTCTTCTGACATTGGTTCAGAAGTTAAACGATCGAAGACAGATCGTTTTGTCGTCTGGCAACAACACTTGATAACCACCTTCTGATTACAATGGGGTTCCAGTGGTTGGATTGGAGGTGTTGAAGTGTTGTCCCGCTTCTGCTTCAGGTATTCCCGAAGATCAAGGATATATTCTTTGATGACATTCGGAACATGATTCCGATTCTTCAGATGTTTTGTTCCGTGAGTATACAGAAAAGTACTCAACTCGTTGGCATAAGTGTCAGGATTTTTCCTCCTGGAAGTCTGCTTCTGATGCAAGTTTGCCTTCGACATTGGTTGCTTACATTTCACAGAAACTGGTCTATTGAGATAAGTCCGTAGATCGGCAAATTCACCACTGGGGCCTCCGTCTGAGACACTAGCAATTTCCCTTGCTTTGATCAGGATATCCGAAGAGTTGGGAGATCTTGGAAGTGTGCTATTGGAGTAGGCAAGATGCCTCTCTGATCAATAGTCTTCCCTTTAGCAGGGAGAGGAGAACTCTTGTTTGAGAGAATTTTTGTACTGTTTGGTGTCGAAGCACGTTTAGATGGATCTTCCGAGGTAAAAACTGGGGAAGACTGAGAAAAGACCAAAGGGTCTTTTCCTTTATTTTGTGAAGAAGGGTTGGCTAAAGAGCGTTTCCCTCTGTTGTTTTCCTGATTTTGGACTTCGAAAGATTGAGAAAAGACCAAAGGGCCTTTCTGTTTGTGCTGAGACGGAGGAAGAATAGTCAAAAGACTACCCCCTGTGGATTGCGCAGGAACAGAAGAAGCAGCAACTTTCTCTTTGATGGAGTTGACAGATGGCTTCTTGGCCATAGAATCAGCAGGGGTGTAACCTGTGCTTTGGAAGAAGCAGCAAGTGAAGCCTTGGCTACAGAGGGCTTAGATTGCACTCTGGTTGAAGGAGTGGTGGATTGCGCAGGAGGGTAAGAGACTGCCAACTACGCCAGAGGAAAAAGGGGTCTTGGGCTTTGCCATAGCAGCATAAGATGTAGATTGTGCTGTGGCAAGAGGAGCAGTGTGCTGCGCATGGGCTGTAGGAGCTCTGGATTGCGCCTTAGTAAGGTGGGTGATGGATTACGCAGCAGCAGAAGTGGATACTGGCCTCTTGTCAGAAAAAACAACAGGCTACGCAGAGGACTTCGGGGTCCACACTGACTGGATCTTGCTCTTGGCAGAGGCCACAGTGGGTCGAGTAGTCCCAGAGTTGATCATAGCCTCGTAGGTAGTCTGGTTGACCTTCACAACCAGCGTCTTCTACATCTTTTCGATAGATGCAGCGTCATATTGAGTTGTGACTTCCTCGTCGGAGGAGAAAGTCGTCCCCAGCAGAGTCGCCATTTTGTTTGTAAAAACAAAAGTCTTTTTATTTTACAAACTTTAAAAGAATAGTACAAGAGTACAATAAATTCTGGAAAAGTACAACTATAGGAATCTAATCTGAAGACGATCGCTTTATCCCTTGGACGATGTGAACTTTGAAGACGATAGCCTCTGAAGAATGCAGCAGCACTTGGATAAGAACTCCTGATCTCTGATGATCTTGAATAATGATCCCCCCATAATGAAGAACTTGAAACTCTATTTATAGAGTTCTAGAAATAACTATTTTGTAGTTATTCTGGATTGCACACAATGGATTACGCTGGAGACAGATTGCAAACCGTGCTGGCCATTGGACAGTTGCTCGATCGTGGGCTAACCGTATTCAGATGCATGGCATTATTTGATTGAAATGCGATTGGTCGTGTATAGGCGATTGCCACGTGGCGAGCAATTAATGGCATGTAAGCCACGTAATAAATGTCAGTTATCTTCAACAAGTTTGATGGATTGTGCCACTTGAATAGCGCTAGCTCAGACTGTGCGCCCTTCTAGTCATTGGATAGCGCTAGGATTCGGACTTGGTCAAACTGCGCTGAGGTTGGACTATCAGACTGGGCTGGACTGTACAGCTGTTCTCGAGTGCTGTGCTGCACAAGAAACGAACGGACTCCTCACTTTTTGGGCTGTCAGTCTGTCAGAAGATTTGATCTTTCTGTCAGGTAATGATGGCATTGCCACGTCAGCGTAGCGCGCTCGGGCGTTAGCGCGGTTTAGCCTCGCGCGTTCGATTTGTAGCGCAGTCTGTCTTCAGCGCAGTTGATTGAAAGGTGCACAATTTTAGACTTCTCTGCCTATTTTGATGGATGCAACTTGATTTTTAGGACTTACACCCATCGAGTACGATGATAGTAGTCCTGCGGCTTTCCGTTAGGTGTTGGGAGCCGTAGGAAAAGACACCGGCCTTTGCCGTAGTTCAGGCCCTTGTTGCTCTTCAGATCGTAACCCATCTTTTGGATGAGGTACTTTGCCTTGTCCGTGTACCGATAGACTTGTATTCTGCCGGTATCTGGTTCTGGCTCGAGTGGCGGGAGGTCATGCTGACGCTCGACTTTGCCGAAGATGATGGGTTCTTCATCCCGATTTTGCGGTGGGACTATAAAATAGACTCCTTGGGACGGGACTACTCGATTTACATGATTGACGGTCGTTATTTGTGTTTGTAACGACCGTAGAGCATTATCTAGTGTATACATGGCATTCCAATGTGGAAGACTAGAATAATTGAAAGACACTCTATTATTGATATAATACGAGATTTTGTCCTGCGGGATTACATTACCAAGAGAAGGGGCATCTAGATCAGCAGATATGTACTCTCCTAACTATTCATCTGTGAGCACCAGGGCTGGTTCGGGTGAGTTCATCGTCGATTTGACCTTGGATCCGAGAGGGCTGTGTGGGCCTTCTCTTGCAGCTTGGATGATTGCGGAGGCTTGCCTTTGAGACGTACCTTCAGGGGTGCCTCGACTGCGCCTTCGATGACAGGTGCCTTCCCCTGTAGTTTTGCCACAAGGGGAGCCGACGTTTGAGGAGGTTTTTCCTTGAGCCGTATCTTCAAGGGAGCTTCAGTAGGTGCTCTACCTAGAGAAGTCGGTGCTTTTCCAGGTAGTTTAATGGTCATGGGAGGCAGCATCTGAGACGGTTTCCCTTTGAGTCGAATCTTCAAAGGAGCGTCGAAAATCATCTCTGGCTCAATGTCCAGCTCTGTCGCTGTTTCAGCTTTGTCATCAGCATCGTTAGCTTCCCCTTCATCGAACGACTTATATAAGCTAGCATCGGTGAAGTAGGCTTCGACCCCCTTGAAAGGGTCAATGTTCGCGAACTCTGTCTGGATGATGTCGTTGGTGGACACGTACTTCATACATTGGTGGAGGGTAGATGGCACCACCATGTACTCATGCAGCCACGGGCGACCCAGCATGAGGTTGTAGTTGACGTCAGCGTCTACGACATACTAAGTCACCTTGGTTGGAGGTTACCGATGTGACATTTCAGCCATATTTTGCCCAGCAGTTCACTTTTGCTCGCATTGAAACCACTAATTGTAGTGTTGGAAGGCGCCAGACGGTACATCAGGATCCCCAGTATTGACAGCAGAGTCCTAGGGATGATGCTGAGGGAGGACCCTGGATCAATCTGAATTCGCTTCACCTTGACGGAACCCACATATCCTGTGTAGTACAGTGGCCTGTTGTGCCGGTTGTGCTTTGTTTGCAAAAACAAAAGTCTTTATTTCACAAACTTTGTAAGAAGATTACAATTGAATTCTGGGAAAGTACAACTATAGGAATCCGATCTGAAGACGATCGTTTTATCCCTTGGACGATGTGAACTTTGAAGACGATAGCCTCTGAAGAATGCAGCAACACTTGGACAAGAACTCCTGATCTTTGATGATAATAACGATCTGATCCCTTTAATGAAGGACTTGAAACTCTATTTATAGAGTTCTAGAAATAACTAATTTGTAGTTATTCTGGATTGCGCAAGATGAACTGTGCTGGCGACAGACTGCGCAGACTACAAACTGCACTGGCCTATTGGGCAGTTGCTCGATCGTGGGCTAACTGTATTCAGATGCGTGGCATTGTTTGATTGAAATACGCTTGGTCGTGTATAGGCGGTTGCCACATGGCGAGCAATTGATGGCATGTAAGCCACAAAATAAATTTTAGTTATTCGATGAATTGCGCTAACCGAATAACGCTAGCTTCAGGCTGCGCTTCCTTCTAGTCACTGGAAAGCGCTGGGATTCAGGCTTGGTCAAACTGCGCTGGGGTTGGACTGGCGGACTGCGCTGACATTGTACAGCTGTTCTCGAGCGCTGTGCTGCACTAGAAACGAACGGACTCCTCGTTTTTTGGGCTGTCAGGCTGTCAGAAGATTCGATCTTTGTCAGGTAATGATGGCATTGCCACGTCAGCGTAGCGCGCTCTGGTGGTAGCGCAGTTCAGCTCGCGCGTTCGATTTGTAGCGCAATCTGTTTCCCGCGCAGTCCATTTGAAGGGTGCGCAGTTGAGACTTCTCTGTCTATTTGATAAATGCAACTTGATTTTTAGGACATACAAGACCCCCTTCAAAGTTTTCAAAATTTGAATATATTCAAAGTTTCGAAATACTTTGAATTTTAAACTTAAAATCAAGTTGCGCAAGTTGCGCTTTGATTGCGCGTTTGGAGGAATAAGCTCCGTCTTTTGTGGCGCAATTGGAGGTGACTGTTACACTTCTGAAACTATAAATAGTTTTATTTTTCATTCTTTCAACCTTTACTTGCTTTCAAATTCTCTCAAAGACAGAAGCTCCTCTCCTACTCTGACTTCTTCTTCTTCTTCTCGTCGACGACAGAAATGGCGCCCAAGCGATTAGCTGCCGAGAAGGAAAAGGCCCCCGCCGAACCCTCGACTCGTGTTGCGACATGAGTATCTCGTCATGAGACGGGTCATCCTGCGCTTCAAGGTGAATGACGAACAATGATCGAAAACCCTTTTTAGGGTTTTTGATGTTTTCAGACCTTCATACCTCTTTTTAGAGATTGATGGTATTTGTGCCACCCTGTTTAGGGTTTCGGCTGCATACACAATAGTTTTTATTTTTATGAAAACTATACTCTTGCGCAATCGGTTGGAAAGTGCTGACAAAATGTTCGGCGTAATCCATCGATTTGCGCAAGTCGGTTGCGCCAGCGCAAACTGATGTCTTGCGCAAGTATGTTAGCGCAACCTGACGTCTTGCGCACGTTGGCTGTGCTGGCGCAATCTGATAACTTGTGCATGTTGACTGTGCTGGCGCAATCTGATAACTTGCACAAGCTGACTGTGCTGGCGTGTAACGTCCCAGTCCCAATATACGTAGGACTAAGTACGTAGACATGCCAGCTGTATACATACGAAGTACATGGACCTTGTATGTATACATAAGCTGTAAAATGCAGCAAACCACAACTAAATAATCTCATCCACAAAATAAAGGAATAAAAGATAGCATATAATAAATTATCTTGGTACAATATGTTGGGTGGAGACACATCCACTACCAACCAAATAAAAAGGAAGAAGTACATGATATATAAAAGGCTAAGTGGAAGTAGCAAGGAGAAACCAAGTCACGTCATCTTCGAATAAATGGAGAAGACCACGATCCCGGCTAAGATACCTGCGGAAGACATGAACACACACCTGGGGAATAACCAGGTCCTCAGACGGACGTAGCAAGATACAGGAAGAACAAGCTAATATGAACTGTCAAAATAATAAAATAATATATAAAAGACTATCCTAGACACAAATATGCAAAGAAGATTCTAACCGCCTAATGTACAATTTAGAGGACAACTTTCATGCACATGGGTGGAATTTTAGGCTATGTGTACGTAACTGGCATCCAGTCATCTGTATCCGGCCGTAACGTCCAAAATGTCAGAGGGTATCTGCAAATAATTTGCCATAGTTCCATCCGGAGACTGTGGTTTACCTGTTTGGATTCCCATACGCACTAGCGACTGTCCTCCCCCAATATTTTCCACACTGACCAAGTCATGTCCATGACCCGTCCAGTTTTGTAACTGTTCGAGTCTCTATACCTTAATCGTAGCAGTTACGATCTATCCGTCACATGACAATAAAGATGGCCAGTCCATAAGTCATGCCCTTAACAAAATATCTCAAACCGTGTAGTGTAGGTGTCATGGCCAAAGGAGATATAAGAATATCCCTCAACAAGAAGGTAGTCCGCTAAAACTAAGTCAACATGCATATAGTAAAATAAAACGACTAATAGAGTCGCTTGCACCCAAGTGTGGCTTGGACGCGCAGTTTATAACAAAAAAAACTAACAATATGAAACAAAATAAATAATACAGAAAATAAATAATTTGACAGTTAATTAGCAAGGTATACTTGCCTGGGTCCTGAGCACTGTGGTGGCGAAGATCAGACAGGAAAGTAGGTGGAACAACGGCTGCTGAGGAACTAAGGTTCAAACAAACATCTCCGGATGCTGAAAATAGTCTATTATCTAATTATAATTAATACTATACCTATTAGATTTATTTAATAAATTCTATAATTAGGATATGGCATAGGTTTTCGTATTAGCTCTCCGAAAAACTAAACGGATCGCATTTTCGTTTCCGGAAACTCCCAAAATCGCAAAAATACTGAAACACGTTTATTTTTTTGGACATCTAATACTCAAATAGTTTTACAGAAATCTACAGAACGAATTTTATCTATTAAAATATGTTTTTGGAAACCTTACCTCGATACGCTTCTTTTAAAAAAAAACTGGAGGCAAAACGGAGTTCGGAGCTAGGAGATATTGTCGTTCCAAGTTGCTCTTGCTACTAAAAAGCGGGACTGAGTTCTAATGACGAATTTTAGAGTTTCTATTGGACTAAAAATAATTTCAAATTATGGATGATAGAAGGGGGATGTATTGGGTTTATATAGGTATTTATTTCAGATTTATCTCCTAAATTAGATAGGATTTGATTTAAATAAATTGGTGTTTGCTTTGTTAGGATAGGATATAGATAGAGATGTTTTCCAAGTAGAAGTAGAATTAGTATTAATTTAAAATATAGTTTATATTTATCTAAATTATCTATAACATTATTTAAAATTACTATAGATAATAACTACAGTTAATATTTATTTAAACAACCTTCAACTAATCTCATTTATACAAGCTGAAATATCTTAATACTAATTTGACATTTATTCTATATTATGTAAATAGTGTACAATATAAGTAACATGTAAAAAGTAATAAAAGTTATGAAATAAATCCTAAAATTTTGAGGAAAAGAAATTGTATAATATAGTTTAGATCCTTAATGTATTAGAAAAATAGCTTTATATATATATTTTTATACTAAATTCACCAATGAGCACTATACTAAATATATGTAAAATAATACAAATTATATAATAAGTCAATAATAGTTATTTAAAAATCCAAAAATTCTACAAATATTTATTTTAAAAAATTAAGGGGTTTACAAAAGTCATATCTAGATAAGGATTAAGAAGATTTTTAATTCCCCTTAGATTTTTCTACTATTTAATTCAAATTGATTTAAAAGTAACTCAATCAAATATAATCTAATGTAGATAGAGACTAGGATTTATTTAAACCCAAATAGATAATTTTATTATTAAATTTAAACCAATACATTCATATCTAAATTCAAATCCTATTTAAATATAGATAAATTACACATTTAAATTAAACTATTTAATTTAAATCAATAAATCAAATCACAATTTAATTTATCACAAATATATCCAAAATATCTTTTTATAAAATTTATATAATAATTAATTTCGAAAATTTCAATATATATTTTAAATATTAGTAGGAAATAACTTCAAAATATCCTTTAAATAATTTAGGTAAAAATAATTTCGAAAATAAACATAAATATTTACATATTTAAAATACCTTCTTGCTAAATAAATTATTATAAATAATAAAAATAAACTTTGAAAATATACATGAAATAATTTTCATGTGCTTTACACGAGTAGAATATTCACATAATCTAGTTTTTCAAAATTACCACCTATTAAAATAAGATAGCCTTTTATAAATAACTAAAATAATAAGTTTTGGCAACCTCGATAGATACTTTTCACAACTTTTAATAAAAATAATTATTATATATATAATTTTGAAACCATTACCGATAATAAAATCAAAAATTATTTTTCTAAAAATATGTACCTCGCACATATTCGCACTCGACGAGTAAATACAAAAAAAAATACAAATTCCCGCACGACGTACAATAAAACTATGCGACGTATAAATACAAAAAAAAATCAGTACTAAAATATAGTAGAAATTTAGGGATTTTACATGGCGCAATCTGATAGCTTGTGCAAGCTGACTGTGCTGGCGCAATCTGATAGCTTGTTTCACACAACACAAATTGATGATCTTTTGAAGAAACTTTTTTATTTTGCATATACTGATCTTTGCCTCCTTTATTGATGCAGTTAACCTCAGAGAAGATCCCAACTATGAGATTTTTGCAGGATCCCTGTCTGAACCTGAATACAAGGAAGATCTCTCGCATGTGTCATTTCCTCAATACGCCTTACCGTCATCTCGACAAGCCGTCTTGATTGCGCAAGACAATAAAACTTTGTTGTGTCTGATGAACGGGCAACCTCTTCAAACTGCGAACACAGTCACCCATAAGAAACGGTTGTTCTTGTTTGGTGAGGCTCCTGACAAGAATTCTCAGCCGAGACCCCGCATGGAACAAAGAATTTTCCAGAGGGGTGAGAAGACGATACTTCTGCCAGAGATCTCCAGATGCCTTCCTTTGTCCCGATATGCTTTTGCGGGTTATCCCAGAAGAATGGAATGGGACATAACTCCGCTGCAGCAAGCCCGAGCGGGAAATATCTGTGTTAAGAAGGGACCAGACCACAAAGATATGTTCTACAGTTCCTCTGAGCGTCATAGCTCCTTAATCAGAGGATTAAAACCCGGTTGCATCCCGCCGGAAGATTCTTCCTTGCTACTTCCAGTGAGAACTTCGATATTCGCAAATGAGTTTGCGAAGGTGGAAAGGAGGTATCCGGATCAAGATCTACGGCTGACAGGTCTCGTGAACCCGGATAATAAGAGATGGATCAGTATAACCAATTGGACATTGATCCAATTTGAAGCTCGGCTCAAGGAGATTGATCTGTACCATGCAGTGTACGCCACTGTTTATGGCTTCCCTCCTAATCCGTATCAATTTCTTGCGTTGGCAGAGAGATACAACTACAGGACTGGGACTTTCATGATGCCACGCGAAGATATTGGATTAGCTTTGTACGAGATGAAGTATATCTCTCACCTGCCAATGGAGGATATCCCCTATGAAGAGTTTGTCCCGACAAACGATGAGTTGGACAAACTGTGCCAGGAGAATGCCGATATGGTAGATGTCTTTGAAGAACTCCTCTGCCACTACAAGATTTGCTCTCTATATTACAAGAGTGGCACAGCCGGCACCTGCTATTCCACCAAATAATTGCCGTATCTTTTCCTCAACCATATTATTGAGAAGAAGACTAAAGAGCATGGAAACTGCAATCCCAACTTCTTCAGACCACTTAGCAATAGCGAAGTGATAGAGCTGATGGAGACGCATGGTGATATGGATATCAAAATTGAGGATGATCTTCAATATCTGTAACACCCAGTTTTCTAAAATGAGGGTAATTTTGAAATTTTGTAATTTTAGTCTTTTAACAATGATATTTAAATCATGATATGATCTTTGGTAATTTTAAAATCATTTTTAAACTATTTTAAATCATGACTTATGATTTTGGTATTTGGCTTGTGTAACCTTAGAGACTGTTGACCTAGAGCCTAGCCATGTGATTAGGGTATTCATGAATCATTTCTAGCTTGAGGGTATTTTAATTATTTTTGTAATTTTGGAATTTATTTGGAATTATTTAGTATTAATTATAATTATTAGAATTTTTAGTGATTTTTAGTATGATTGATTTAGTGCTATAGTTGTCTTTGACTAGTGTTGACTTAGGAGACTGTCCTAGAGGCTAACCTAGGTCATGACTATTTGGTTAGGTTATGGAACCCTAGCTTGACCTAATTTAGTGACATTTAACTCATTAGAATTTATTTGGGGAATTAGGTTTTGAATATATTAGGGAATGGCTTGTTATTTCACAAGTCATGACTTATGACTTTAGCCTTAGAGGCCCAGCCCAACACTTGTAAGAGCCCTAACCCTAGCCCTATCCAGCCCATGGCCGGCCAACACTATCCCCCCCTCTATTTAATGCTCCTAGGAATTAGGGTTAGCCACCCTTAGATTTATTTGCAAAGTTTTAGAAAGAGGTTAGTCTCCATCTTCTTTAATTCATAGAAATCCCTATTTAATTCCTTTTCCACCCAAACTAATTGCATTAGGTTCTAATTCTTCTGTTCTTGCTGTTTATGTAAGAATATTTCAAAGTTTGGACAATTTGGAGGAGTTTGGCTATCAAGAGGAATACCCCTCTTTGGAGTTTTTCTTAAGGATTGACACCTATAGGTAACTCCTTCAAAACCTATTGTAATTGCTGTTATTATTGCATTTTAGCCTAGATCTAGGTGTCCCCTAGCTAACCCTAGATTTCTGTAGGATTTCGTGTCCTATTCGTGTCCCATTTGGACACGTATCAGTCCATGTAATTAGGTGTTTGCTGAAATGTCCCAAAGGGCATTTCAATCTGATTTCAGGGATATTTTTGAATAGGAATTTAGTTTGTGTCCTCGCTTATGAGATTCCATTACTCTGAGATCGTATTAGTGTCGTGTCGTGTCTAGATCTGGACACGAACACGTGGTTTGGGATACTACACACGCTGTCCTGCTATTCGGGGGCTGTATCGGACACGACACGCGACCACTAGACACGAAACTCGACAGACGCCTTGGGGCAGTGTCTGACACGCCATGTGTCAAGTTTCAGATGACCACGTGGCGTGTCGAGGGAGGAATCAGTATCGCACTGATTTTTTACTGACTGCGCACAGTTTATTTTCGTGCACTGATACGGCCAGTTATGTTGGACACGACGACACATGGACCTAATACAGGCTGACACAAACCTAGGTGGACACTAGGCGAACCACCTTGTATAAGGACACGACCAAATTTGTGTCGTGTCGGGTGCACGACACGCGTGCACTTGTGCACGAGACAGTGCACTGTACAGTGTCCGTGTGCTCGATTTTTGTTTGTTTGTATGTGGACACATCGTGTCACGTTGTGGTGGACACGAGACACCCTCTGGGACACGAACACTTGTGGGGTATTCGTTACCAACCAATTATTGTACATTTTAACATGTTTTTAATTATCAATTTCCAAATTCCCTAAAAAACCTGATACATGTTATTCTCACTGATTTTTCCAGTTTTTCAATTTGGTTTTTAGCAATCATTTTTGTTAGTTTAAATATTGTTAATTACATGTTTAAGTCCCTAATACTGTTCTCCTATAAGTTTTCTAACTGTATGCTAAATTTGGAGATGTTTGGTTGAGTTTTGGGTTTCGAAATGGGAATGATATGAGATGGACTGTTTTCAAAAGTCTGAATATGTAACCTGAGATATATGGGTTAAACTAATTTGATTTCCCTTTCTTTTACTAAAATGAATGTTGTTTCAAATGTTTTCACTGATTTTTGATCCCCACATGACTGTTGAATTATGTTAATGCAATGTTACACTCGATAGGCTTGTGGTTTGAGAATGGGATGTTTTGGTTTTGAGATGGGCTGTCAAATGTATATCATTGATTTTGTTTCAATAGCTCACTGTTAAACTGATTATTGATTTCCATTTCCTTTCCTTTAACATTTCACTGTTTGTTTCCCTATTTAACTGAAAATGAAATCCCTTAATACCATTGCACTGAACTGATTTATTCATTGGCTAGCTTTATATGCTTCCTGTCAACTAATAGCTAACTCCTGAAAATGAGGTCTCTGAACATCATGAACTGATTCCTTTTTTCCTTAACTATAACTGAACTGAGTTTGAATGGGTTGATTCCTATAACCTGTCAACTATATTTCCAGTTTTCACATTGTTAGTTAGACTTCACTGAATTCCCTTTAACACTGTTCATGTTTTCCAGTTTTTCCAAAAACCTGAGATTATGTTCCTGTCAACTGTATATTCTTCTTAAACCTGAGCATGAATTCCTGTAAACCTGAGTTTTAAAACCCTCCTTAATGAACTGTGGACTGAATTGGTTTTCCTTCCATTCCTAAAACCTGTGAATTGTTAACTGGGAGTGATTCTCCTAGTGAATGAACTGATTTCCTTTCCTTTTCGAAATGGGTGTTGAGTTGGTTCTTTCCTATTTTTAACTAAAATTGAATGACCTATTAATGTGAATTCTCATGCAAGTAGTAGTATCTTATGTTGAATTTGAAGGATTGAATCCTTCCTTATCTAGATTGGTCACATATACCAACTGATTTGTTTTCATGTACTGTCAATCCCTGTTTGCATTGCCATACACTAATGTATTTCCCTGTTCTTTAACATCCCATTGTTTTACTGTTTTCCAGGAATCCATATTTACCTCATTGTTTTCTGTGTTCTATTGGACACTTGTAAGCTCGCTGTTTTGCAATAGTTGATGCCACTGTCTTCACATGTTCACATTTCTAACAATGTATTTCCTGTTCCTCATGACAGTGTACATTTTACTGATATGGTACACAGGTCACACATGTTTCCCATTACACTATTTTGTATCACACACTGTCATGTACTATCATGTATCTCTCTAACACACACACACACACATGCCATAGTTCACACACAAGTGCCTCACACCCACACTTGAACACAAACACATTTCATTTCCTATTTTACTATGCTTATGAGTATGTGAGATTCCCATTTTTAGGTATCCTATATATGTGTGATATACTATAGGTAACCTATATGCTTATGAGTATTTTTATATTAGATTGTGTAATATAGCAATAAGGGTATTGTATTTTAGATATGGTTATTGCCATGGGTTATGTGAGTATGGTTTAGTATTATATGGATCCCTTCTTGATATGTTATCCCTTCAGGGAGCATCGGGTACTACATGTTCTGTGCGTTTTACTTACATGGCGTATCACTATGCTTCATTGGTTCATTGATCACTTGTGACATGTACTCTCATGATCACATAGTCTTCCTTGAATCCTTATCCCATTTGTTGGGTTTCCTAGAATCCCCATTTATGGGACTTCCATGTACCACCCTTCGGGGGCCTTTGCATGGAATCATAACATAACCTGGCTGGATCCTTGTGCATTGATTGGGGGTACGGGAGAGTAGAAGTGGACATGTGAATAATACCCAAGTAGTATCTCATCAGAATCATTCCGTAGTGTCTCATCAGAATCATCCTATGCCATTTACATGTCTATATTGTACTCTGACTCACTAGCCACTGTAATTAGTTCTCTAATATAGTAGATATTTCTATTACAGTTCTCTCTCTGTTTACATAGTGTATTTCTTTCAGTACCTGTATCTTACTTTACTGCATGATTATATTTTCTAACCTGCTATGAACTGTTGAGATGTATTGTGCTCGCTCCTGTCCTGACTGGACCTGTTGAAAATATTACAGAGGATAAGGAGGGGGCCTGTGTGGATACCTTCTACGGGACAGCCCTAGACGACACTTGTGAGCTGGACTCTCAGGAGGACCCAGCTCTAGCTGATGACATTATCCCATTGCCTAGACTAGCTTAGTTAGGATTTATCTTACTTATGTTGTCTTAAGATTAGTTAGTTAGACTTTATTTTTGTCTTTGAGATCTGGGTTGTATATTCTTTCATATTCAGTAGCTGAGACTTGTATTTCTGGATATTACAGAGATGTTATCTTAGACTTTTTTGATCATCTGTGCTTTCCTTGAGTTCTATATCATATCGCACTTCTTCTTCCTTAGTTGTGATTGAGTTCATTTACTGCTATGTCACCCCCATTCGGGGAGTATAAACTGCTTAGAATTATATTGTTAGATGTTGTGACCTAGGTGTCACGACCCGCACCCACTGTGAGGGTACGAGTACGTAACAGCGCCCAGCCTACGCCGCAGTGTCGGCGGTAGAACGCTGTTCTAAGTCTCTAACTAACCATCAACTCATGCAGTATATAGTGTACTCATCATGATCAACTCCGAACGGAGGACAAGTATAAGATATGGTGTAACTCAATCACAGTCTAAGCACGATAAGATAACACCGAATATAACTAAGAAATTGAAGACAACAAAACTACTAATAAAAATAACAACAAACTCAAACAATCTCAAATACATCTCAAGTCTCAAATCTCTATATACAACTCCAGATCTAAACAGAAAAACTAAAACAAGACAGACTAACTAAACTCCCGATCACTCCTGAGTGTCGGGGCCATAGGTAGCTAAGCCATCTCCTGGTCTGTAACATGTAGGGCATGTGTCCTCAGGGCAGTCATCTGTAAAATTTACAACAGGTCCAGTCAGGACAGGAACGAGCACATCTCATCTAGAAATCCCAAGTAAATGACAGAGAACTATAAAGCAGTTATAGACAGTTGTATTGATGAATATGGCAGTTTAATTTTTTCAGGTGATGGTATAGAGAGACAGAAAAAGTACAAAGAAAGTAAGTAACTAAACAAGAAGAGAAACATAGCAAAGAAGACTGTAAAAATAAGATCTAGCTGAACTAGAGTAACATAATGAGTTCAGATGGTACAATATAAGTCGAGTGTAATCCCAATGTGAGTCTAATACAAGATGAGTCGAATGTGATTCTAATCATTGTTCTAATAAGGTGAATCGAATAAGGTGATACGAATAAGGTGATACGAATAGTGATTCACAATGTTCTAACAACGATTCGAATAAATTCTCTAAGTGTGTTTTAAAATACTTAGTTAGACATGTAAACGACTAAGGGTAAATCCGGCACATCACACACCTGGCCGGGTGTGGAATGGCTATCGTTCGAATATATTCACAGGGGATGGTTCGAATAGTGGGAATGTTCACATGTCTAATCAAGTATTTCCCTGCCCATCTAATACAAATAAATCCAAATCCGACACATCAATCGAATAAAAGTCCAACCAACATATGAAGATACGAATAGGTGGTTCGAATAGTGATTCGTATGGTGATTCGAATAATAGAGGTAAGACAAGTAAGTATGTGTGTCGTATACATGGATTCAGAAATAAAAATACGTGTTTGTAACAGAGAATCACATACAGCTAACTAGAACTGAAATACAGTAATTGACAAATAAATGAAAGAACTATCAGAGAATGTACTCGCCTGCTACTCTGAAAAGAGTAGTGTAATATCAGATGCCTGCACCAGAGTCACAATATCCTAGATAAAGTAGTACAGGTTATAATATGTTTAAAATAAGATAAATGAAGTCTACGATGCAATCTACATGATTCTAAGTCAATTCTAGGTCAAAGTCAACTCTAAGTCAACCCTAAATTAAAACTAATCTCCTAAATTTTATCCCATACCATATCATACCCTAAGATATATCACATCATATATTGTGTATAACCCCAACCTTATCCCATAAACCTTACACATATACCCAATGACATGTACACAGTTTCACATATAAACCATGTGTATGGTTACAATGAACCAAGAAGCAAATGAGCTAAGGCAAGCTCTCAACTCATAACCCAAACAATACACAAGGTAAACATTAGCCTATCATATATGTGTGCAAACACATATATGCAATCTGAACCAACAAGGACAGGGCAGCTATGCGCATCTCAGGATTGTATAATAGGATAATGGATATGAATGTGTGTGCAGGAAAAATAGGGATGTAGATACATATGTGCCTAAATGTGTGACAGGAAAAATAAGAGGGAAACCTGTGTGACAGGATCCCATATGTGTGTGTGTGTGTGTTAAAGTGAGGAATGTGTCATGTGTGTGTTAGTGACACATGAGTGAAGTTATGTGTCAATGTGGCACATGCTTGTGTGTGTAGGAATTTCAACATGGTTGTCAAGATTAAAGAACAGTATATGTATGCATGAACTAACTAACATGTGTGTGTGTAATCAAACCATCCCATTTCAATTCCTATTCTAACCCAACCAAATCAAGAACTGATACCAAGTAATTCGTCCCATAGAACCCTCTACTAAACTCTAAACTTCACAAATTGATGCTTATGAAGGCCATAGGATCAACAGGTCAGCAAAACAGGATAATGTGGTTGGCTCAACTTGGTGTGGATTGGCCAGTCCATCAAATGGACAGTAAGAATGAAGGGGTTCTGAACTAGATGGGGATGCAGTGAATCACATGAGTTACAGATGAAGCAGTGGTCTTGGTGAGGCATGGCAGGTAACTGTTACTGACATCTTCCTTTCCAAAATAGTTTCCAGGAACAAGGACAGTCACACATCCAAAATTAATCGAAAATCCACTTCACAAATCATCACTCCACATTGCAGCAACCACATGCATATGTATATGAATTTGATATGTACATTAACATCAAAGACTGCTTAAACAGGGAATCAGTCAACACTTATCATAGCCCAACCCAATTCGAAACCCTTACCAATAAATCTTAAACTAACATGAATTATCCATGGAAGATAACCAAGGTTCAGGATTATGTGAGATCAGTGGATTGTATGACAGTGCAATGACTTAGGAAAATTCAGTTAGAATGACAGTTCATATCAGTCCCATTCCCATTACCACGTTTTCGAAATCCTGAAACCATCTCAGCCTCAGGGAATTAGCAGTTTGGTTGACAGTGCAATAGCCTAGGAAATCAATCCAAATCTTCCCAATTGAACCCAGATCAAAACAAAACATAAGACCTAATCTTAGGAACAAACTAACCTAGGTAGTATAACTGAAAATTCACCAACACAACCTAACTAACTCAGGTATCAAAGTAATGAACTTTCATTTCAGGATTTGATAGTATCAGTCGACTGTTTCAAGAGCAGTCCATCAATCAAAATTCGATTCGAACCCTAAAGACCCAACACTAACCAACAATCAACCTTGCAATAGTTTAACACACATGTAGGTGAACTTAATATGATAAATAAACACCAGAAATCAGTTAAAAAATAGAATTAACAGTTCAAAATCTCAAAACAGGGAAGTATGTATCAGACATTTAGGAAATTGAATTTCGAACTATCAAATCATGCTAATGTGACCAATAAAGGGTTGGTAAGCATAACACTACTTGTGAACGTGTCTTGGGATGTCTTCGTGTCCAGGAAACTGGACACGAAGTGTCTCAAGTAGCTAAAACCTGGAACAGTGCACACTGTGCAACCCAAGCCTCGTGCTGAAGTGTCGACTAGTCTAGGACACGATACAGTAAATCATGGGTCACGTGCACGTGTCAGAGGGTAGAAAGGGTCTAGTTCTAGGGGTCTAGAACCCTGATACATTATCTCGTGTCCACGTGTCAAGGAAATTCGCGCGTATCAGTGAGCTTTTACGCGCGCGTGTGTGTGTGTGCACGACCCGTGCCGATTGAATATCTTCCAAAATACTCAATGATATGGCCTGAAATTTTGTGTGCACAGTGATAGTCATTGCCCGCACCCACACGCAAAATTTCATGTGTCGGGGTGCCGTGTCGTGTCCGCTCGGACACCCGAGCAGCAGGACACTGCACGGTGCCTGTGCGCAGTGTCGTGCACGAGGTGCGTGTCCGTTTTGGACACGAAAAAATCTACAGAATCGTGCTCAATCATAAATATAATTAATCCCCATATATAGGGCTACACAACCATGTAATTTGTTTTGAAAAATAGTAACATTCAATCCATTGAGACATTTCAACAAACACCTACACTACACTACGACACGTGTCCGATACGGACACCCAACGGACACGAAATTCACCCAAATTTTAGGGACACCTAGGGGAGTCCTAGATCTAGCCCTACATGCAAAGAAAACTAAAATTTACATCAATTTAAAGGGTTTTACCTATAGGTGCAAATTGCATGGAAAAGCTTCAAATAGGGGATTCCTCCTTGCTAGCCAATATCTCCAAATTGATTCAAACCTGAGATTTCTCTCCATGAACGTAAAGTAGGGATCAATTAGAACCCAATGCAAAAGATTTGAGCCAAAAAGGAATTGAAATGAGGAAGTTATGGATTGGGGAAGAAGGCTCTTACCTCTTTCTTCAAACTTGTAAAAATTTAATAAAAGAGGCAAGAACATGGAGGAGAATATTTATAGGGAAGGGGAAGCCCTAGTGGCTGGTCATAAGTTGTAAAAATTAGGGTTAGGGTTTCCTAAATTGGCCCATGGGCTTAAGTTAGGGTTAATCAAGTCATGGAGTCATAAGTCATTTCATGAAACCATAAACCATGATTTAAATTCACTAAACCAAATCCCCTCATTCTAAAATTAGTTTCTAATGACTAAAAGTAGGTTAACCTACGTTAGACTAGGGTCACCGTGGCTAGGGTTAGCTTCTAGGCTAGTTCACTAGGTCTCAACAAGTCAAGTCAACCTAGAATTCACCTATTCAATAAATTATCAAATAATTCAAATAAGTCAAAATGACCAAAATACCCCTAGGCTAAAAATGATAATAAATCATCCTAATTACATGGTTGGGCTCTAGGTCATGCAGTCACTAGGGTTCCACTTGCAGCACATTAAAATCACAAGTCATGACTTAAAATAGTTTTTAAATAGTTTAAAAATAATTAAAAATCACCAAAAAAATCATAATGTGAAATAAATATCAATAAATAATAATTATAATTACAAAATTTTAAAAATACCCTCAGCTGAAAAACTGGGTGTTACACTAGGACAGCGTTCTACCGCCGACACTGCGGCGTAGGCTGGACGTACCCACGTCTCGTGCCCTTACTCTAGGGTGCGGGTCGTGACACGTTTTTAGTGGTGGCCCATGCTGGTCAAGTTTATGTAGTGGTATTCGAACTAGAGTATCACTATGTAAACACCCTAATTTATTAATTTATTTAATGTTAGTTTTGTGTAAATTTTTTTGCTAAAATACATGTATGCATAATATTAGGAGTGTAATGCATAGTATGGGTGTAAGTTTATATGATATATATTTATATGTATATGTATGTGTGTATGTGTTGATTTATTAAGGCGTGTATATTTATATATACTTATATGTGGAAATATATGTGTATATAAATATATCTAAATTATTGTATTATTGAAAAGAGTTTTTTAATTAGAAATAATAAATAAAATAGAATTTAGTTATTAAATAGAGTAATAATAGAAAATAGAAAATAGTAAAAAAAGAAAAAGAAAAGATTTTTAATAAATAAAATGAAAAAGAAAAAAAATGAAAAAAAGAAATGAAAAAAAAGTAATGAAAAAGAAATGAAAAAAAAGAAAGAAAAAGAAAAGAAAAGAAAAAGAATAAGAAAAGAAAAGAAAAAGAAAAGAAAAAAAAAACACCCACCCACATAAGTGGGCGGGCCCCTCCTCTCCCTACATTGCTGCTATAACAGCAATTTCCGCAGCCAACCCGTGGGAATAGCCCAATTGCTTATTAGTAATAGTGGTAGTATTAGGTTTTCAATCAATTTGTTTTATATATAACTTCCTCCATAGACCTCAAAATCCTAGTCTCCCAAAACAAAAATTTTAGCAGAATATACCCTCTTCGCCTAGGAGTTCGTTTCACCAGCGACGGAGTTGTGTGCGCGACGAACGGAGCATCGAAAGTCAGCCCTTCGTCATCTACGGAGCAGTTTTTCCACTCAAGGTACCCTACTTCCCGACGACGTAACTTTTTACTCGTAGCACCGATTTTCGATCCGTAAAATTTTCTGGAAAGTAGACTTGACCCTCTTCGAGATCCTCTAGATGAATTTTGAAAACAACCCATCGACTTGCTCAAAAAATTGAGACAAAGTTGAACAAAAATTTGTTTTCTGTACTACTATAAAACTATTTTAAACCGATAAATTGTCGGCCAATTTTCTTGCTGTACAGTAAAGTAATGTAGGAAATAATCTAAAACAGTAAAAGATAACATAACCGAGATCACAACGCATCTTCTGGATCGTTGTTTCGATTAACGTGTAAGAAATAAACTGATGTTGAAGTTGGAGAAAAACCTGTGTTAATTTATATAAAATTTCAGAATTTTCTCCGATACGACGTACGCCCCGACAAACCGGGCAACGTGGTCGCACACTATATGCATCAAAAGACGCGTATGGACTTTGCGGACGTGTGGGAACTGACGGAACTCAGTTTCGTCGCGTGTGCGTGACGAAACCAACGCGTATCCGTCGAGATACCCCCGTATCGGCGTTTTGCAAACTTGCCTATAACTTTGTGTACGGTCGTCGGATCGAGACGAAACTTGCGCCAACAGGTCCGAATAGAAATTTTGGTCCTGTAGTTTGGTTCGATTCTGAGAAGGTCGAATCGGAATCCATTTTTGGCGGGCCCGCGACCCACTCAAACGGGCGAATTTGTACACGGCTCATCGGAATCCAAAACTGGACATACCGTTGAGTTTCTCTCCTCAAACTGAAATCGTAGATATATAGTTTGACGACTTTAGAGACCATGGACCTTGGCACACATTTCGGTGCCAAGCGGGTCCAACGACGGACATCGTTTTGATCCGAAATTACGATTTTACCCCTGTTCCAGAATTTAACTTTTGGACAGGCATTTCTTATGTATATCTTTTACACCGAGTGCATTTTTTATGTTTGTTTCAGCGTCCGGAGTTGTTTGGAGATTATGACATTTTTTTGCTGACATTGTGATTTCTTGGGATTGCCACTTTGCACCATCAGGCAAGATACCTTGCCACCTTACTCTGTGATTATTTTACTTTATTTTTCTGTTATTTATTTTCAGTTTCACATATATTGCGCTATGTTTTACATCACTGTGCGTCCAAGTCACATTTGGGAGCAAGCGACCATATCGGTCGTTTTATTTGCTTTTATATTATTTTTGCATTGACTTAGCTTAGTGATTATCCATTGATGGTGAGGTATTGGTATATCTCATACGGCCTTGACACATACTTTACCACATATTGTGAGTCTCATGTAGGACACGTACTCGCGTAGTCGGCCGGCCACCGATACGTATGAGACGTGCGACGGATAGGAGTAACTGCCAATAGATTGCATGCTAGTAGACTTGGCAGTTACTAAAGGTACATATGAGTCATGGATGTGACTCTAATAGGCATTGGGTGGGAAGAACAGTTCCTTAACGTATGGGACATATATGCACTGTCCTGATAGCCGGTTATCTCCAGTGGGAGGTACGGTCCTGATTGCCGGTTATCTCCAGTGGAAGATACGGTCCTGATTCCTGATATTCCTGATCCTGCCCATGCGTCAAAGGTTTGTTCTTATTGCATTATCACTGTAGACTGGTTAGGCACCCGATTGCATACATATTTTCTTCTTTATATTATATATCACAGTTATTATGGCATGGTGTTTTCTTGTATCTTGTTACGTCCCTCTGAGGACCTGGTTATCTCTCCAGGTGTGTGCTTCTGTGAATTTATAGGTATTCTAGCCAAGGCCGTGATCTTCTCCATTCTTTCGAAGACGATTGCGCTTGGTTCGTCTCGTTATTTTATCGATCACTTCTTGTACATTTTATTTGAGATAGTTGGTAGTGGACTTTGTCTCAGCCCAACGATTGTATACATGACAAATTCAAAGTTGCTTTTATATCATTTATTTATCTAGTGGATGAGATTTAGTTATTCTGGATTTACTGTATTTTACAGCTTATGTATTCATACGAGGTTTTCATATATTGGAGTATACTTCGTATGTATACAGCTGGCATGTTGATGTACCTAGTCCTACGTATTTTGGGACTGGGGCGTTACATGTTTTTGTGGTGGCCCATGCAGGTCAAGAAAAATTGTTTGGTTACTTTACCGTACCAAGCAAGCCTGCGAATAGGATTAGAAGTCTAGGATCTCATCCACATACCTGGCATCTTTCCTAAGATTTTATCTACCGTTCGACTCATCGATTGCATCTTGCTTGATTCCTTCTATCATTAATCTTATCTCCCCTTCGTGCTTGCTAGAGGTTAGACAGGTGATCCCTACTAGTTAGACATGTTTCTTTTGTCACAAAATACCATTAGTTTAATTCTTTAAGTTGGTTAGAATGCCTTATGACCTAGCAACCCCTTTGTCCTTGCGACCTATATTAGCAAGTCTACTTAGATTCTAGAATTTAGAGGACCCTAACCCATCTAGTCAACCAAGGACTTGGACAAGAAGACTATAGGATGACTGTATAGAGACCAACACAGGATATGACTTAGAATCATTCTGCTTTCTTTCAATCTTAATCTCTCGTGCCTATGTTTTTACCATCTTGACAAATAATGCTAATGTAGTCTAGTTTTTGCAAGCTTATCCTTATCGAGCTTGTTTACGACATGTGTATATTGGGGACGCCCACTAACATATTGTCTAATCAGAATCAGTGTATGATGGTCTGATCAACCTTCGTACATTTGGTTCGCTTTTATTTGCTTATCTTACGTGGATTGAGATATAGATGGCTCTAGGTTCGCATCCGCAATTGCCTTGACAACTCTATTTGAAACGCCTTTGGGATCCCATATTCGTATTCGATCCTCTTTCCCTGAAACACTTATTGTTTTCGCCTTTACGGATTTCAGAAAGTCAGATACTCGTATTGAGGGAAGATAGACCCGTAATATCCTCCTCAGTTTATCATACCATCTATAGACAGAAAACATATATTCATACAATCATTGACATCTGTTGGACTCAAAGTACGGTCTTCAGAACTTGACTCATATCTATCACATCTCGTATCCTAGTACATTGGGTAATATTCTTCCACAAATTGAGGTATGACCTTCCGACTTGAACCTTTCTAACTCCACTAAACCATAGAACGGTGTCTTTGTTAACTTCTAGGAGTGAATTACTGTAGGATATATATCGTAGAGCCCAGTAGAATTTAGAATGTACTAGGATTGCCTATTAATTAGAATAAGTGGTTTCTGTTAGAACGCTAATTAGTGCCTCATGAACTCCCACTTTCTATTTAGAAATTTTTGGGTCCCCGACCGTGAATTTTATATTCAGAGCACGAGACCGACTGTTACCTTCCAACAAATTTTATATACAAGACCTAGACGAGTTTACCTTCATGTAGACATATCATGTCCCACTAAACACGTTCCCTTATACTCTATATTTATGATACGACCTTCAGGTCAAAATGGCTAGTTATAACCCCTACCATAATACCATTGTCCTTTCTGACTTCAATTAAAGATGCAATTTTAACTCAAAGCTTTCGACCTTATATATGGTTGTGATCTACTCGAAGCCCAATATGCACCTGCCCTAGTGTGATACTCAATTGAGACCCTATCTGCCACTTATACACAAAGTCATGGGAGGCATATTTTTTTTACTTACGGCACCTATCTAACCAATCCGATTCGGAACTAGCCCAACCTCTCGAGTTAGGACTTGTTCTAGACTGCCATAGCTTAGCAGAGATGGTATAAGCTGATCTTACGAGATATTGTCCCACCAATATAGTTTAAATTCGAGATGGATTCATTCAATATGAAACGCCTGCACCTTTTAGCCCCTCTCATAGGGCTCGTAACGACGTTTATCACTGATGGCCAACTTTATAAGCGGTGTAGAGCCTTGAACCAAGAACACTTACCCTATAGAAGTTAAGCCAATAAGGTTTCTTGTACAACTACCCTCATTTGTTCGAAAACCAAGGGACGACTTTCATGCGTTAGCCACTTAAAAATTTTGCATTTACAATTCGACCCCCTTACCGTAGTTTTAATTTCGAGGACGAAATTTTTTTAAGTTGGGTAGGATGTAAACCCCCTAATTTTTAATTTATTTAATGTTAGTTTTGTGTAATTATTTTTGCTAAAATACATGTATGCATAATATTAGGAGTGTAATGCATAGTATGGGCGTAAGTTTATATGATATATATTTATATGTATATATGTATGTGTGTATGTGCTGATTTATTAAGGTGTGTATATTTATATATACTTATATGTGGAAATATATGTGTATATAAATATATCTAAATTATTGTATTATTGAAAAGAATTTTTTTAATTAGAAATAATAAATAAAATAGAATTTAGTTATTAAATAGAGTAATAATAGAAAATAGAAAATAGTAAAAAAAGAAAAAGAAAAGATTTTTAATAAATAAAATGAAAAAGAAAAAAAAGAAAAAAAGAAATGAAAAAAAAGTAATGAAAAAGAAATGAAAAGAAAAGAAAAAGAAAAGAAAAGAAAAAGAATAAGAAAAGAAAAAGAAAAGAAAAGAAAAAAAAAGAAAAAAAAAAAAAAAACACCCACCCACATAAGTGGGCGGGCCCCTCCTCTCCCTACATTGCTGCTATAGCAGCAATTTCTGCACCCAACCCGTGGGAATAGCCCAATTGCTTATTAGAGTGGTAGTATTAGGTTTTCAATCAATTTGTTTTATATATAACTTCCTCCATAGACCTCAAAACCCTAGTCTCCCAAAACGAAAATTTTAGCAGAATATACCCTCTTCGCCTAGGAGTTCGTTTCACCAGCGATGGAGTTGTGTGAGCGACGAAGGGAGCATCGAAAGTCAGCCCTTCGTCATCCACGGAGCAGTTTTCCCACTAAAGGTACCCTACTTTCCGACGACGTAACTTTTTACTCGTAGCATCGATTTTCGATCCGTAAAATTTTTTGGAAAGTAGACTTGACCTTCTTCGAGATCCTCCAGATGGATTTCGAAAACAACCCATCGACTTGCTCGAAAAATCGAGACGAAGTTGAACCAAAATCTGTTTTCTGTACTACTATAAAACTGTTTTAAACCGACAACTTGTCGGCCAATTTTCTTGCTGTACAGTAAAGTAATGTAGGAACTAATCCAAAACAGTAAAAGATAACATAACCGAGATCACAACGCATCTTCTAGATCGTTGTTTCGATTAACGTGTAAGAAATAAACTGATGTTGAAGTTGGAGAAAAACCTGTGTTAATTTATATAAAATTTCAGAATTTTCTCCGATACGACGTACTCTCCGACAAACCGGGCGACATGGTCGCACGCTATACGTATCGAAAGGCGCGTATGGACGTTGCGGACGTGTGGGAACTGACGGAACTCAGTTTCGTCGCGTGTGCGTGACGAAACCAACGCGTATCCGTCGAGATACCCCCGTATCGACGTTTTGCAAACTTGTCTATAACTTCGTGTATGGTCGTCGGATCGAGACGAAACTTGCGCCAACAGGTCCGAATCGAAATTTTGGTCCTGTAGTTTGGTTCGATTCTGAGAAGGTCGAATCGGAACCCATTTTTGGCGGGCCCGCGACCCACTCAAACGGGCGAATTTGTACACGGCTCATCGGAATCCAAAACTGGACATACCGTTGAGTTTCTCTCCTCAAACTGAAACCATAGATATATAGTTTGATGACTTTAGAGACCATAGACCTTGGCACGCATTTCGGTGCAAAGCGGGTCCAACGGCGGACATCGTTTTGATCCAAAATTACGATTTTGCCCCTGTTCTAGAATTTGACTTTTGGACAGACGTTTCCTAGGTATATCTTTTACACCGAGTGCATTTTTTATGTTTGTTTCAGCGTTCGGAGTTGTTTGGAGATTGTGACGTTTCTTTGCTGATATTGTGATTTCTTGGGATTGCCACTTTGTACCATCAGGCAAGATACCTTGCCACCTTACTCTGTGATTATTTTACTTTATTTTTCTGTTATTTATTTTCAGTTTCATATATATTACTCTATATTTTACATCACTGTGCGTCCAAGTCACACTTGGGAGCAAGCGACCATATCAGTCGTTTTATTTGCTTTTACATTATTTTTGTATTGACTTAGCTTAGTGACTATCCATTGAAGGTGAGGTATTGGTATATCTTATACGGCCTTGACATATACTTTACCACGTATTGTGAGTCTCATGTAGGACACGTACTCGCGTAGTCGGCCGGCCACCGATACGTATGAGGCGTACGGCGGATAGGAGTAACTGCCAATAGATTGCATGCTAGTAGACTTGGCAGTTACTAGAGGTACATATGAGTCATGGATGTGACTCTAATAGGCATTGGGTGGGAAGAACAGTTCCTTAACGTATGGGTCATATATGCACTGTCCTGATAGCCAGTTATCTCCAGTGGGAGGTACGGTCCTGATAGCCGGTTATCTCCAGTGGAAGATACGGTCCTGATTCCTGATATTCCTGATCCTGCCCATGCGTCAAAGGTTTGTTCTTATTGTATTATCACTGTAGACTGGTTAGGCACCCGATTGCATACATATTTCCTTCTTTATATTATATATCACAGTTATTATGGCATGGTGTTTTCTTATATCTTGTTACGTCCCCCTGAGGACCTGGTTATCTCTCCAGGTGTGTGCTTCTGTGAATTTACAGGTGTTCTAGCCAAGGCCGTGATCTTCTCCATTCTTTCGAAGACGATTGCGCTTGGTTCGTCTCGTTATTTTATCGATCACTTCTTGTACATTTTATTTGAGATAGTTGGTAGTGGACTTTGTCTCCGCCCAACAGTTGTATACATGATAAATTCAAAGTTGCTTTTATATCATTTATTTATCTAGTGGATGAGATTTAGTTATTCTGGATTTACTGCATTTTACAGCTTATGTATTCATACGAGGTTTCCATATATTGAAGTATACTTCGTATGTATACACTGGCATGTCGACGTACCTAGTCCTACGTATTTTGGAACTTGGGCGTTACACACTACAGCCTGTAGTAGGATTAGGATATTTTTTTAGGGTACTCAATCACAATAGGAAAACTCTTAATCGGATTCCTTTTATCTAAATTGTTGATTATTGACTTCCCTTGAATATAAACTGTCATCCTTTAAATTTTTGCTTCATTCTCAGAAATTGCTTCTTGTTTTGATCTGTCTTCATGATGGTTATGAAGACACGATCTCATCGTTTCGGTTCGGGGGATACTATCGAGAGGCTGGCCACCTCTCGTCCTGTTCATCAGGGCCTCGAGATCGCAGCTCCTGTTGTGCCGACTCAGGTTGGCGTTTCTGTTTCATTGAAGGTGCACCTCTGTCTGTATAGATACTTTTTCCCGTCATTTCTGATTTCTCTCAGCAGCAGCGGTTCATGCAGCATCAGCAGCAGACCAGGGTGAAACTAGCGGGGGCGAGCTATCGTCAGGACAGTCGATGATGCACAGACCATTGGAGATCTTGCTGCAAGTTCCGTTCTTCCCGATTCTATTCCCGCAATTGTCTTTTATAACTACCTTGAAATCCGATTCCATCTGTTCCTTGTTGATTGATTAATTTCGTCATGTTGCTCTTTTGTTATGTTTGTTTTTCTTCTGAGAAAATCATATGGGCTAGGTCACCTAAATCATGAGATCTAGAATCTTCGATAGTCGTATTAGTTGGCATAGTGAGGACACGTAGTCAAATTTTGGATGTATTTTTCGGGTATGGGAATTTAAGGTTTTCGCCGTCGCATGCGGCAATGCGAAAATTTTAAATACCATGAACCTAGAGGTACGTACCTTAGTCAAGGACTCTGTGATTATCGTAGCCTTGCTCACTAGCATGATGAAGACTCTGGACAACATGATTTTGGACAGACGCATATGATTAACAGATTGTATCTTGAGAAGGTTTTAAACGTCATGCCCTTCTGTTGTTGTATATAACTTAGGAGTAGGGATATTTAGTTTTGTAGAGCTTGTCCATAGGTAGTTCTTTCATAGTATAATGATATGACGACTTGTAGGATGTCTGTACCCTAGAGATGGTAGTTAGCATTGGTATTAGAATAGTAACCTACTGTAGATGATTCCTTGTTATTTATAATACCAACCAGTTACGTATAGAAGGTTAGTATGCCTTGCAGCCTTTATGATTATTTTTTTTCCTTACCATTTTTTTTTCAGTGAGACACCCTTGACCAGAGCCTGTCCTTGAGTATAGTTATAGTTTCACCTAAGGCTGAGAGGTCTATAAACATATAGATTACAGAGGGTATTGGCATATGGGATATGGGTTGGTTGTTGCCTATAGGTTAATGTTGTATAGAATTATTGACATGTTGATTAGCCTATATTGGTTCAGTTTTATATTTTATTTAAGTTCTCTTTGTGTTGAGTTCAGTCATGTTGATCAACCTTTATAGGCAGTGTGTAGACCCTTCATTAGAGACCCCTTCCCTTGGTTCATACTATTTCAGGTTGTTCACTGCACTCAAATTTCATTACCTACCATGTTGCATCATAGGTTTCACTGGACCATAGTTCAGACCCAATTATTGATTCACCAATATAACCATCAATCCCTTATCATATCCTGCACATCTGGAGAGTCAGTATCATGCATATTAGAGGTCTGCACTCATACTCACTTCTGTGTATGGTGACATACTGCATCTCTTAGCACATTACTTATTGATGGCCTTGCAATACCCTTCATTAACCTGCAGTACCTGTCCTATAGTGGAGTTTAAACTTTTTTCTTGGACATAGTTGTTCAGTCCACTTGGACAGTTGTATACATTAGAGTATAATGTGGGTTGTTAATAAGAGTTCTCCCTTGATCATTATTCTGTCCCCTTCATTCTTAGAAACATATGATACCTGGTTAGCCCATCTGTCCAGATACATGTCCAAACCATTCTTTCATTGTTGGTTCAGTCTTCTAAGCCTCTACCTGAGCATTAGTTCATTTTCCATGTATAGGTTTTCCTTCACTTTGACCTTACAAGTGGACCCAAATGTCCTGTCCTTTAGCTCATAATTTCAGTCCCCTTGGCATCATTCCTTTTTGTCTATATTGATGTTTCAGACCATTCATTCTTAGCCTAAATTCTAAGCATCTGTTCAGTCACTTATAAGTTTAGTCTACTTTAACCCTTGGTTGATCAGTCATATACATATATAGATGATATACTAAGGATATATGTGATGGGTTGTTGTTCTTGAGCATATATATTTGGTATTGGGATTGGTGTGCTTAGCTTGTAGGTATTTAGTTATGGACGACTTGATAGGATTGGAAAGTTAAGAGCTAGCCTATTATAGAGTTTTCTTTTGCTAATCTCTAGTTGCCAGCACTACGTAGCTAGCATAGGTAAAATTCTAAGAAGTTGACCAGCTAATGACCAAGTACTAGGATGTTGAGAAATTGACTAGTGATTGACCCTCGACTATGTTTGACCTAGAAGGGGGTACGATCATCTTAATTTCGAGGACAAAATTTTTATAAGGTGGGTAGGATTGTAACATCCAGTTTTCTAAAATGAGGGTAATTTTAGTCTTTTAACAATGATATTTAAATCATGATATGATCCTTGGTAATTTTAAAATCATTTTAAAACTATTTTAAATTATGACTTATGATTTTGGTGTTTGGCTAGTGTAACCTTAGAGACTGTTGACCTAGAGCCTAGCCATGTGATTAGGGTATTCATGAATCATTTCTAGCTTGAGGGTATTTTAATCATTTTTTTAATTTTGGAATTTATTTGGAATTATTTAGTATTAATTATAATTATTAGAATTTTTAGTGATTTTTAGTATGATTGATTTAGTGCTATAGTTAACTTTGACTAGTGTTGACTTAGGAGACTGTCCTAGAGGCTAACCTAGGTCATGACTATTTGGTTAGGTTATGGAACCCTAGCTTGACCTAAGTTAGTGGCATTTAACTCATTAGAATTTATTTGGAAAATTAGGTTTTGAATAGATTAGGGAATGGCTTGTGATTTCACAAGTCATAACTTATGACTTTAGCCTTAGAGGCCCAACCCAACACTTGTAAGAGCCCTAACCCTAGCCCTATCCAGCCCATGGCTGGCCAACACTATCCCTCCCCTCTATTTAATGCTCCTAGGAATTAGGGCTAGCCTCCCTTAGATTTATTTGTAAAGTTTTAGAAAGAGGTTAGTGTCCATCTTCTCTAATTCATAGAAATCCCTATTTAATTCCTTTTCCACCCAAACCAATTGCATTAGGTTCTAAATCTTCTGTTCTTGCTGTTTATGTTAGAATATTTCAGAGTTTGGACAATTTGGAGGAGTTTGGCTATCAAGAGGAACACCCCTCTTTGGAGTTTTTCTTGAGGATTGACACCTATAGGTAACTCCTTCAAAACCTATTATAATTGCGATTATTATTGCATTTTAGCCTAGATCTAGGTGTCCCCTAGCAAACCCTAGATTTCTGTAGGATTTTGTGTCATATTCGTGTCCCATTTGGACACGTATCAGTCCATGTAATTAGGTATTTGCTGAAATGCCCCAAAGGGCATTTCGATCTGATTTTAGGGATATTTTTGAATAGGAATTTAGTTTGTGTCCTCGCTTATGAGATTCCATTACTCTGAGATCGTATTAGTGTCGTGTCGTGTCTTGATCTGGACACGAACACGCGGTTTGGGACACTACACACGTTGTCCTGCTATTCGGGGGCTGTACCGGATACGACACGCGACCACTAGACACAAAACTCGACACACGCCTTGGGGCAGTGTCTGACACGCCACCTGTCAAGTTTCAGATGACCACGTGGCGTGTCGAGGGAGGAATCAGTGTCGCACTGATTTTTCACTGACTGCGCACAGTTTGTTTTCGTGCATTGATACGGCCAGTTATGTTGGACACGACGACACGTGGACCTAATACATGCTGACACAAACCGAGGTGGACACTAGGCGAACCACCCTGTATAAGGACACGACCTAATTCGTGTCGTGTCGGGTGCACGACACGCGTGCATTTGTGCACGAGACAGTGCACTGTGCAGTGTCTGTGTGCTCGATTTGTGTTTGTTTGTATGTGGACACGTCGTGTCCCGTTGTTGTGGACACGAGACACCCTCTGGGACACGAACACTTGTGGGGTATTCGTTACCAACCAATTATTGTACATTTTAACATGTTTTTAATTATCAATTTCCAATTTCCCTAAAAAACCTGATACATGTTATTCTCACTGATTTTTCCAGTTTTTCAATTTGGTTTTTAGCAATCATTTTTGTTAGTTTAAATATTGTTAATTACATGTTTAAGTCCCTAATAATGTTCTCCTATAAGTTTTCTAACTGTATGCTAAATTTGGAGATGTTTGGTTGAGTTTTGGGTTTCGAAATGGGAATGATATGAGATGGACTATTTTCAAAAGTCTGAATATGTAACCTGAGATATGTGGGTTAAACTGATTTGATTTCCCTTTCTTTTACTGAAATGAATGTTGTTTCAAATGTTTTCACTGATTTTTGATCCCCACATGACTGTTGAATTATGTTAATGCAATGTTACACTCGATAGGCTTGTGGTTTGAGAATGGGATGTTTTGGTTTTGAGATGGGCTGTCAAATGTATATCATTGATTTTGTTTCAATAGCTCACTGTTAAACTGATTATTGATTTCCATTTCCTTTCCTTTAACATTTCACTGTTTGTTTCCCTGTTTAACTGAAAATGAAATCCCTGAATACCATTGCACTGAACTGATTTCTTCATTGGCTAGCTTTATATGCTTCCTGTCAACTAATAGCTAACTCCTGAGAATGAGGTCTCTGAACATCATGAACTGATTCCTTTTTTCCTTAACTATAACTGAACTGAGTTTGAATGGGTTGATTCCTATAACCTGTCAACTACATTTCCAGTTTTCACATTGTTAGTTAGACTTCACTGAATTCCCTTTAACACTGTTCATGTTTTCTAGTTTTTCTAAAAACCTGAGATTATGTTCTTGTCAACTGTATATTCTTCTTAAACCTGAGCATGAATTCCTGTAAACCTGAGTTTTAAAACCCTCCTTAATGAACTGTGGACTGAATTGGTTTCCCTTCCATTCCTAAAACCTGTGAATTGTTAACTGGGAATGATTCTCCTAGTGAATGAACTTATTTTCTTTCCTTTTCGAAATGGGTGTTGAGTTGGTTCTTTCCTATTTTTAACTAAAATTGAATGACCTATTAATGTGAATTCTCATGCAAGTAGTAGTGTCTTATGTTGAATTTAAAGGATTGAATCCTTTCTTATCTAGATTGGTCACATATACCAACTGATTTGTTTTTATGTACTATCAATCCCTGTTTGCATTGCCACACACTAATGTATTTCCCTGTTCTTTAACATCCCACTGTTTTACTGTTTTCCAGGAATCCATATTTACCTCACTGTTTTCTGTGTTCTATTGGACACTTGTAAGCTCAATGTTTTGCAATAGTTGATGCCACTATCTTCACATGTTCACATTCCTAACAATGTATTTCCTGTTCCTCATGACAGTGTACATTTCACTGATATGGTACACAGGTCACACATGTTTCCCATTATACTATTTTGTATCACACACTGTCATGTACTATCATGTATCTCTCTAACACACACACACATGCCATAGTTCACACACAAGTGCCTCACACCCACACTTGAACACAAACACATTTCATTTTCTATTTCACTATGCTTATGAGTATGTGAGATTCCCATTTTAGGTATCCTATATATGTGTGATATACTATAGGTAACCTATATGCTTATGAGTATTTTTATATTAGATTGTGTAATATAGCAATAAGGGTATTGTATTTTAGATATGGTTATTGCCATGTGTTATGTGAGTATGGTTTGGTTCATAGGCATGGTATAGCCTATGACCTATGGGTGGCTTGAATGTCAGTTTAGAATCTAGTTAGACTTGTGTAGCCTTGTTAGACCTAGAATAGAGTAGTTAGACTAGTATAGACTTGTTCGACTTAGGTTTGACCTAGTTGACCTAGGTTTGACTTCTAGGGTTGACCAGAGTTGACCAAGAGTTGACTTTGACCTAGATTGACCTAGATTCATTTAGAATGCATTAAATTGCATCTTGTTATCATTTTAGACTTGTTGTGACTTGTGTTGTTCTGATTTGGAGCCAGACACCTCTCCTCGGACAGTACATTTTATCCGGACACTCAGATACCAGGCAAGTACATTCTCTGATCATTTCATATCCTGCTTAGAATTATTTTCCTGCTTTAAATTACTTTACTTGTTACTGTCACGTTGGTCACACGTATTAGTACTATATGGATCCCTTCTTGAGATGTTATCCCTTCAGGGAGCATCGGGTACTATATGTTTTGTGCGTTTCACTTACATGGCGTATCACTATGCTTCATTGGTTCATTGATCACTTGTGACATATACTCTCATGATCACAGAGTCTTCCTTGAATCTTTATCCCATTTATTGGGTTTCCTAGAATCCCCATTTATGGGACTTCCATGTACCACCCTTCGGGGGCCTTTGCATGGAATCATAACATAACCTGGCTGGATCCTTGTATATTGATTGGGGGTACGGGGGAGTAGAAATGGACATGTGAATAATACCCAAGTAGTATCTCATCAGAATCATTCCGTAGTGTCTCATCAGAATCATCCTATGCTATTTACATGTCTATATTGTACTCTGACTCACTAGCCACTGTTATACACTACAAGAAAAAACTCTTTTTACAACGTTGAAAAAACGTTGTAAAAGGTCTTTTACGATGTTCAATAGAAGGTCGTTATATCCAGGATTGTAAAAGGAGGGATATCTACCACAATGTTTATTTGAACATTGTAAAAATGTTGTAGATGTTCTTCTCATAACAGTTTATAAACATTGTTGAAATTTCTAAAATCTAACCAAAACTTTTCTACGACATTTTTTAAATATTGTAAACAATACTTTTAAAACAAATTGCACATGTTGTAAATATAATTTCAACAACATTATGCAACTGTGGTAAAAACAATATCTACCACGTTCAGTAAACATTTTACATATATTTTATACAACATTGTACAAATATTGTAAAAAAGTTTATACAACTTTTACAAAATGTTGTATATTTTATTCAATCATGTTTGCCTAACATTGTAATAAATATTTGTATGTTGTAATTATAATATCAACAATAATTTAAAATTATTGTAAATAAATTTTACAATATTTAGAAACGTTGTTAAAATATTATATTACAACAATTTTGGCACGTTGTTGATAAATAGAGTTTATACAACTTCTACAAAATGTTGTATATTTTATTCAATCATGTTTTCCAAACATTGTAATAAATATTTGTATGTTATAATTATAATATCAACAATAATTTAAAAATATTGTAAATAAATTTTACAATGTTTAGAAATGTTGTTAAAATATTATTTTACAACAGTATTGAAACGTTGTTGATTATGTTTCCATTTTAAAAAAAATACAATTTACAAATAAAAATATATTGAATCCAATTATAATACTAATACAAATACACAAATATAAATACATTATTCTAATTTTCGCTCATGTCGTCGTTGTTGTTGTTGCTATCGCTGCTGCTCTTACTACCGTTGTTAGTATTACTACCGTTGTTGTTGCTACTGCTGCTCTTGTTGAATTTATTGTGTTGTCACTTTCTCAGAAAATTTTGAAATCATTTTTAATCCCCATCTACCAATCCCTCTTTGTTTTCTTGTTGAGTTCCTCATTGACACCAACTTCCAGCTAGTAGTAGTGCAACTGTCGAAATTGCCCTCCGGACCTATAGGCATAAGTTGCAGGAACTTTTCACTAATACACAAAAATGTCGACAAAGTAAACTAACTCAAACAGTAAATGAATGGAGATATAAAGAGCAATGACATCTGGTACAAGTACAAAGTTTCTAATGCCTAATCTTGAGAGCATTATTCAGAGTTAATAATGCAAGAATAAGGGTTCAAGATCCATGGAGACACATTTGTAAGGTGTGTTTTGTGTGGCTGGCACACATGCATTAGGGGCCAATCAAAACAAGTACAATAAGTTGTCGTATCAGCATCCTATCCGAAATTCTACTATCAAAAAACTTATCCTAGCTGACATATTTTTCACGGTAAGTTAGTTAAAATCGCACCAACGTTGGTGGCTAGGAACATTATTGTTGATGAAGAACCTCTACGCAGGACGAAATTAGCTTTCAGAAAGAAAGTAACCACTCCCCCGAGATCTGCTCATACATCGGCCTTGATCAGTGCTGTCGCCAGGGTTATGATGCCTTCTCCGACACCTGCTCCCGAGCCCAGGCAGGAAGCTTCCAGTACAGAGAAAGGAGACCATGTTGCAGAGGCAAGAGAGGAGACCGCAGAGATAAAGGATGGGGCTGCAGAAGCAAGAGAAGCAACTGCAGCTCCAACCCCAATCAATGAGTCGGGATCATCTGTCGAAGTAGTACAATCTCCTACACTTGCAACGGAAACTGCCCCTCTTCCAGCTACACCACGATCGCGTCGGGCTGAAGAAGATCGATTGATGATCGAGGCACTGGAAGATTGTGACTTCGGCTTCAATGATGATATAGATCCAGTCGACGCAAGTGATAGCGAGAAGGCACGAAAAGAAGGTACAGATGATGAAGAAACATCTGCAGAGGATGACAATCTGAATTTGGAAGAGGATGTCGATGCCGATGCCCATGCATCCCAAGAGAAGAACGCTGTTAATGACGTGGCACTGGAGGAAGCTACGGTTACCAATCAAAGAGGTATTGACTGATATTGATAATCTTCTTTTATTGGTCAAATGACTGACATCTTAACTTTCATTCATGCAAAAATTCAACCTTCTCCAATTCCTTCAGTATGCACTGATATAGTACAGACAAAAGCGATAGCTAGCAGTAGCCGTCATTTATCATGCGGCTCTGAAGCAGGAAGTAGTCAGGCAGTGATGTCTGAAGCTACTTCTGCGAGGCTGCAGCCTATGCCAACAAATGACAATTTGGTCACGAAAGCAATGATAAGCTTACCCTTATTTCTGATCCTTTTTAATGATCGCCAATGACAGCAAACTGATGATGTTAATTTGATTTCGCAGAGGAACATCTGGGAGGGGCAACTAGCGCCACTATGGTTTCCTTGTACAGAGAGACTTCAGCCCATGTTCCAGAAGCCGAACTTTTGCCTTTACAGGCCTCTGCTGCTTCAACTTCTATAGGAGTAGCTGCTACACCCAGTGCAGCGGCTACCAATAAATTTATATTTGGTTCCTTCACCAACCTCTTCTTCACTTCATTAGTACCCTTAGTGGAAAGGGTAATGGAGAAAGAGAACGTTGGTTTCATCACTGTCCGAAGTCCAACTACTTATCTGATCGACGCTATCCGAAGTCAGGGTGATGAAGCTCAAGCTGCCTATCTTGAACATATACTGGATGAGCTGGAGGAATCAATTAAGATTTACAAAGATCTTAATCGGGGGGAAGGTAGAGCCCTTGGTGAATGCTGAGTTTGAAAGGATGACTCGAGAAGCCGAAGTTACGAAAGCTGATTTCAAGATTTTCTTGGACACTTTCGTTACAAAGTCTTCAGCGTATGACTCCCAGATGGAGATATTAGCGTCTGTTGCTGGGGAGAAAGAAAAGAAGGTTGCTAAACTGAATGCAGAGTTTGCTCGACTTCAGGAAGTTGAGAATCGTTCAACTTGCTCTTGAGGAAGAGACTACAAAGCATCAAGCTGCAGTTCAGCAACTAGACATTCTGACACATGAAAAGAATGAGTTTGTCACGTCTCATCAAGATGAAATCGCTCGCCGACTAGTGACCTTGCCGACATTTGACGATAAATCTGGAATGGAGGAAGCAAGAAAGAGGGTGCTGGATTCTCGTGAAGAATGACTTCAAACCTTGAAGCAGCAGATAGCTATTCTAATGACCCCACCGATTGAGTGAAAGAAAATCTTTTGTACTTTCTCCTTTGTTATATGTCTTTTTGTAAATGCCTTTTATTTTGATCAATGAAAAGACATTATTTTTGTGGCTCTATTATTTATTGCATATTCTATTATGGATATAAATAATAGCGATAGAAAATATATTCAGAGGTTCAGGACATAATATATTTCTTGATTTAGAAAATAATTATATTCATTATATCTGCTCAGAGGTAATGTGGACATGGCAGAATATAATTTGTTGAATATCATTATTTCCGTAGACAGCTTAGTCAGAGGTAATAAATACGTGACAAGTCGCTGATGTGGATGAACGGATGAATCGTCAAAATGTGTGAACGAAATGAATCGTCGGGATGAACGGATGAACCGTCAAAATGTGTGAACGAAATGAATCGTCGGGATGAACGGATGAACCGTCAGATGAATGGAATGAACGGGTGAACCGTCAGGTGAATGTAGTGAAAGGATGAACCGTCGGATGAATGGAATGAATGTTGCGAAGAACGCGTCGCTTCGATGTTTCAAGAATCTCTGCCTGTAAATAGAACAAAAATTTAGATGGAATGATCACTTTCACTTTTCAACACAAAAATGTCGTCTGAAGATGCATCCAAGAAGGCTGAGATTGTCCCGAAGGTTGAAGAAATCACGGAGGAACGTCCAGCCGAACCAAACCAGCTAAAGCAGACGAAAGCGGGCGAAGGTTCGTCTGGACCCAAGCCGTCGCGGGATATCTTGGACTTCTTGGTTGAGCCAGGGAAGACTGAAAAAGAAGAAGCCATGAGGATGGCTGCTTGCGCATTTTTGGTGAAATCGAGCAAGAATGTCCTCGGCTTTTTTGCCGACTATGTTTTTGAAAAGGACGGTAGTGGTCCTCGTCCTGTCTTCAAGAAGGATGATAGTGATTCTCGTCCTTGATATTATGTAACATCGTTTATGATGAAATAAAATCAAACTTTATTTATGAACTGTCTGATCATATTTACAAGAAATCCTTTTTACATTCATACATAATATTTTTTAAGGAACTTGCCATTGATGGGCATCATTGCAACTCGACCATCTAGCTCTATGAGTTGATAAGCTCCATTTGAAAAGACTTTACTCACGATATAAGGCCCTTCCCATTTCGCATCGAACTTGCCTTTGCTCATGTGAGTCATAGTCATGGGACGTCTGACTGTAAGAACGAGTCCTCCTTTCTGAAAGGCTCTGACTTTAACTTTGCGGTTGAAAGTCTTCGAGATACGGGCTTAATATAACTCTATGTATGGTTGAGCCAATAGTCGCTTCTCGTCGAGCGCCTCCAGTTCTTGAAGTCGAAGAAGATCATTATTCTTTGTCGTAAGTTCGTTAGCGATGGCAATCCTCAAGGAAGGAATTTGAAGTTCCAGGGGTAGAACTGCTTCACAACCGTATACCAGAGAGAAAGGTGTACAGCCTGTGGGGTTGCGGACCGTAGTGCGGTAGGCCCATAGACATTCTCCAAGCTTTTCACTCCAGTTTCGTTTGTTAGTAGACACAAACTTCTTAAGGAGCTTGATAATAGTCTTGTTGAAGGCTTCAGCCAAGCCATTAGCAGCAGGGTTGTAAGCTGTCGACGCGATATTATCGATCCGATGATCGTCACAGAACCTTGTGAATTTTTGACTAATGAACTGAGGTCCATTGTCATGAATGATTCATCGAGGTACACCAAATCTGTAGATGACATGATGTTTGACAAAGTTGATAACGCTGCTGGTTTTGACTTCAGCCAAAGGTATAGCTTCGGCCCACTTGGAGAAATAATCCATTATGGCTAGTATAAACCGATGTCCTTTAGAAGAAGGAGGATTGATAGGACCTATAATATCTATGCCCCAAGCTTCAAAAGGCCAGGACGCAGCAGTCGGATGAAGAAATTCCGACGGTTGATGGACGAAATCTGTATGGATTTGACAGCCTCGATATTTCCTTGCATATTCAATAGCATCAGATACCATAGAAGGCCAATAGTAACCCATTCGTCGGATACGATCTTGTAGTTTAGGGCCGGGTTGATGTGCTCCGCAAATACCATCATGAGCTTCACGCAATACTTGCTTCGCTTCATCACCAGCAAGACAGCACAAGAGCAGGCCGTTATAAGTCCGTCGATAGAGAGTCTTGGTGGTCTGATTATAGTAGAATCGAAGAGATCGTCGGCGGATACTCGTAGCCTCCTTAGGATCTTCAGGAAGTATTTCATGAACTACGAAGTCAATGAAAGGAGCTCTCCAATCTTCATCGATAACATTGATTTTAGCGAAATTACTGAACTCGATGTTACGATTATTTTCCACACAGAACAACTCTCTATTGGAAACAACAACCACTTGTTGTCTCTTGACGGGAATTGCTAAGACTGCTGCGAGATTAGCTAAAGCATCTGCCTCAGTATTACAAGCTCGTCGAACGTATTCAATGAAGAAAGCTTTAAATGATGTCGCCATGTAAATTGCAGCTTCATGATAGGGCACTAGATCTTGATGGCGGACTTCGTATGTTCCTCTAACCTGATTAACAACCAGTTTAGAATCGCCATAGACTTCAAGATATTCGACCTTCAATTGTTTAGCTAACTGGAGTCCGATAAGCAAGGCATTGTATTCAGCCACATTGTTAGAGCATGGCTGATCTAAGGAATAGGCTCTTTGGAGAACTAATCCTTCTGGAGAGACCAGTACAATCCCAACTCCTGCGACAATGGTCCCATTGGGTCCGATCCGGGATGCTCCGTCAAAGAACAGACGCCAGGTAGGAAATTCTTCAGAGATCATGTTTGATTCCAATGTTTCGTCTGGAATTTCATCATAAAGCTTAGATGTTTCCGGAACAGGATGAGTTGCTAAAAAGTCAGCTAGTGCTTGACCTTTAACAGACTTTTGTGGAACATAAACCATGTCGTATTGGGCTAGCATAATAGTCCATGTAGCCAATCGAGAATTGAGTGTGCTAGGCTTCTTCATCAATACCCGAAGAGGATTAACTCGGGAAATGACGTGAATGGTTTGGCCGATGATATAATGCCGAGTCTTTTGAACAGCGAACATAAGAGCTAGGCATTCTTTCTCAACCGGACTATAACGGTGTTCAGCACCATTCATAGTATGACTAAGATAGTAGATGGCTTGTTTATGGCCTTCTTTGTTCTTTTGAGCAAGTAAAGCACCCAATGAATGATCCATAGCACGGACATACATTAAGAATGGTATGCCTGAGATTGGTGGCACCAAGACTGGTGGGTTCATGAGATATTACTTTATATCATCAAATGCTCGTTGACATTCTTCAGTCCAAATGAAAGATACACCCTTCTTCATTAACTGGGTAAATGGTCTGCAGCGTCCAGACAGATTTGAGATGAATCTCCTGATGTACGCAAGTCGACCTTGGAATCTTCGTAGCTCTTTTACGATGCATGGTGGACGCATCTCTTAAATGGCTTTGATCTTCTCGGGATCCACGTGTATACACTTAGAGGTAATGACAAAGCCGAGAAATTTACTACTAGAGACACCCAAGAATGACTTGGTGGGATTCATTTTAAGTTGATGCTGGCACATTAGATTGAAGATAGTTCTTAAATCTTGGATGTGATCTTCCTTTAGACGACTCTTGACAGCTATATTAACAACATAGCATTCAACAGTCTTGCGCAGATGATCTCTAAAGATAGTACTCATAGCTCGTTGGTAAGTGGCACCAGCGTTCTTGAGACCAAATAGCATCACTGTGTAGCAGTAGACTCCACGAGGAGTACGGAAAGAAGTGTGTTTTTTCATCTTCAGGATTCATCCGAATCTGAATGTATCCGGAGAATCCATCCATGAAGGATATCCTTTCGAACCCACAAGTGTTGTCGATCATGATGTCTGTAATAGGGAGAGGAAACTCATCTTTTGGACAGGCTTCATTAAGATCCCGAAAGTCAATACAAACTCAAACTTTACCAGTTTTCTTCAAGACTGGAACAATGTTGGCTACCCAATCTGGATGTTGTTCTTCTCGAATAAAGCCACAAGCTATAAGCTTTTTGACTTCATCATCAATCGCGTCCATCATTTCTGGCTTGAACCGCCTCTGCTGCTGTTTAACTGGCTTTGCATTAGGCAAAATATTCAGTTTATGAGTGGCAATTTTGGGATCTAAACCTGGCATGTCTTCATAACTCCAAGCAAAGACATCAATGTATTCTCGAATAAGAAGAATTAATTCTTACTTATCCGCCTCTGGAAGGTTCTTGCTGATGAATATTGGACGAGGTGACCCGTTTTCTCCTACGTCAATTTGGACCAATTGATCTTCGGTAGGAGGTTTCCGTTGCTCGAATCGGAGTTCCCATTGGGTATCCATTCGTCGAGCCCAAGGATCTGTTTCGGGATTTTCTTCGATATCTTCGTCATAGCCTTCTGGAAGTTCAGCGGAGACCATGTTAGAAGATACAATCAATCGATAAACTTGGCCGATACTGGTGTCAGAATTCCAAGATCTGGAATCAGAAGAGTTAGAGCGCTCCTCACTATCAGACTCGGAGGCTGCTGGAGATAAAATCGAAGGTGAAGTATATCTGAGACCTCTTTTCGTCCTGCTGTAATACATCTCTAACTTTTCTTTCGGAACAACCGTACGGATAGGAGTTCGTCTACCCTTACCGTAATTGAGGCCATTCTTGAAGTCATAACCCATCTTTCGGATGATGTCTTTTGAGTGTTGACTATAACGACGAAGTTGGAGACGTCCCATATCGTTATTTTTGCTATCATCTGTATAGCTGAATTTTTGTTCTGGCCCTTTACTAAAAGTATTGGCCTCTCACCTCTCTTTCGAGAAGGGACAACAAAATATGAGTCATCTGGATGTTCAAATAATACTTCCGTCTGAAGGGATTGTACGACTCCTATTGTAAAGGACTGAAAGCTGTCTAGCATATCCAAATAGCATTTAGTATGATAAATGACATCAGTACACTGGAAAGTAGATGTTTTTTCTTTGAGTTGTACATCCATATGTACAATAGGACCTTTAGCATTAGCCGGCTTGGTCAGATCGATTACAAGAGGAGGAGAAGAAGAGCGAGGAGGATTGGACTTGTTACGACGGAGGTCGATAATAAACGCTCAGAAGAGGTGAGCTCCCTTTGATATTTGTTACGACGGAGGTCGATAACAAGCGGCTTAGAAGAGGTGAGCTCCCTTTGATCTTTGTTACGACGTAAGTCGATAACCAGTGGTTCAGAAGAGGTGAGCTCCCTTTGATCTTGATTATCACCAGTCGATTGCTTCTGGGCTGGCAGATGAATAGCTAGTGGTTTGGAGGATTGAGAATGAGAGACACGCCCTTCGACAGGTATGATGAGAGTGTCACTGGGCACTGCTTCCTGTTCTTCTTCACCATCCATGGCTAATACCACCTTCATGAACTCTTCTTTGTACATGCGAGCGTCGTTGCGATATGCTTCAACGCCTTTAAACGGGTAAAGATCCGCAACTTCTTTTTGGACTTCTCCTTTGTCATCAACGTATTTAAAGCATTGATAGAGAGTAGAAGGAACAATATTGTGTTCATGAAGGAATGGTCTCCCCAGAAGAGCATTGTAAGAACAACTATGGTTGTCTATATTATAGAAGGTCACCTTCGTACGAAGATTGCCGATTTAGAGTTTTAGTTGTATCTTGCCTAAAGGTTCACTTCTTCCCTGATTGAATCCCAGAATGGTGGTAATAGTGCTGGAGAGGCTATGCACTGGAATCTTCAGAGCATCCAACATTGTCTTAGGCATGATGCTGAGTGCTGACCCTGGATCTATCAGAATACGATCGACCTTCATGGAGTCGACATATCCTATAAAGTAGAGAGGACGGTCATGTCGATTGTCTTCTATTAACATGTTATCTTGTGTGAAGGTAATATTTGGAATTAATTCCAGCACACTGTGACAATGGAGACAAGAGACAGGTTCTGATTCAGGTTTCTTAAGGAGAGTTAGGCAAGTGTCTGCCAACATCAAAGTCTCACTCAGTGTTTCTCGAGTCTCTTTAGAGAGGCATAAGAGCTCGAAGATGGACAGCCTAGCCGGTGTGTTGGCCAGTTGAGCCAATATGTCAAAGTTATATGGCTTTTCAAGTCCAAAGGGGGATGACTTCTTCAAAACTTTGTCGAAGCGGACTTGTTGTTTGCCTTTGTCGGCTGCTGCCGGTTTAGGAGGAATGGGTTCTACAACCGGTGAGGATGCAGAAGGGATAACTTCTGTAGAGACAGGCTGCACTGGAACAGCCTTGAAAGATGAAGCAGGATTTTCTTGAGTTTCGGGAAATTCCCGTAAATAGCCTTTCCCTGACCTGGTGCCCAGCAGGATTTCCTCTTCAACTATGGGGTCAAAAGACACCATATTACAGATCTTTGTTCTGTCCTTAGTGCGGTCTTTTTGCTTAGACGAGAAAGGAGCCTCGAAGTCTGCAACAAGGTCAGGATGGATCCACATAATCTCACCGTTATCAAGGGATAAGGGGACTAGACCTTCACTCCTTGGAGGAGGGAGATTCTCGATCTTAAGAGTGGCCTTGGGGATAGGGATGACACCATACTGTACCATCTGTGGAGGGAAGTTACCGAACTGTACTGAGACCATGTTCGCGGTAACAGTCTTCTCATCTTGTTGAAGGGTGACAACACCAGCATTGACTAACTCTTGAATCTTGCCTTTGAGCATATAACATGCTCGAGTGGGATGACCAATGAACCTGTGATAAATACAATATTTGGGATGATCAGTCTTACCGACCTCGTCAGGCTTCTTCGGGTCTGGGAGTTGGAGCTTATTGCTTTTGATCAAGCAATCGAAGATGCTCACGGTGTCGTTCTCGTCAAAGGAGTACTCTACTTTCGGACGAGGTTCCCTTGGTGGAGGGGTAGAAGGAGTAGAAGTAGACGTAGGCGGAGCCATGTTGACATTCAGAGATTCTTTGCTCTTCAAATTGATGTTCAAAGTTTTTTTACCCTTGCGGTTGTTCTGGCGATTACCGCTACTAGATGTTGGGTATTCATCCCGGTCGGGGTTAGACATGTGTACCTCCAACTGTTTGAACTTGTCAGCTCTAACTTCAGCTGCTTTAGCATTGACAATGAATGATGGCTAGTCTTAAAATTGAGTTGACCCCGTCCACATGCTGATAATAGGCAAAAGATTTGCCTTGCAGGTATCTATAGTTACAGCGGCCGGAGTTCCAGGAGGCATCTTTAATGCTTCTCGACAGAATCTTTCAATGAAACTCTCAACGGTTTCATTATGTCTTTGTTTGATCTTGTTGAGGGCCGACATGGTCATGTCGTTGATTTCCTCGTAGAATCGCTCCAAAAAGATTTGTTTAAAACCCGAGAAAGAGATGATACAGCCATCAGGCAAGCTCCTGCACCAATCGTATGCTACACCGGCTAAACAGCCGACGAATACCCTGGTAAGATGAGCGTCATTTGGCTGAAGTTGAACAGTCATTACCTCAAAGTGGTTAATGAAGTGACTCGAAAAAGTGCTGCCGTCAAACAGCGAAATTGTGGGAATCTTGTACTTTGGAGGGAATGGAACTTCCTTCCATTCAACCGGATAGGGTTGTTTGATCCCCAATCTCTGTAAATTATCCTTCTCTTTAAAAGCCTCGAATTGAGTGCGCAAGAGTTTGACAGCTTCATTAGCATCCTCTGATAATGAAGGAGCAGACTGAATTATAGTGTTAGGGGGAGGAACAGCGTGGTAAGTACTACCACCTGCTCCTGACTGACTGGGTGTGGGTTGAATTTGTACAGGGGTATTTGAGGAGGTACTACCCCCAGACCTGCATTGACAGGCACCGACGATGCTATAATCTCAGGATTCGTAGCAGGTGCGGTCGGTGGTACTGTATGTTGGGCCGCGATGATAGAATGCACACTTGCAACCATTTCAGCCATGGTCTTCAGCTTGTCCTCTAGTGTAGGTATTCGTTGTTCTTGATTTGCCGAACTAGAAGCATCTGGATCTTCATTGACAACGTAGGCTGACACTTCTCTGGGCACAGTAGAAGATACTGTCTGTTCAGAGCTTTCACTGTATGCATCATAATCAGAGAAGGAATCATCTCCTGAATAAAAAATAGGGAGATGACCAGAGGGATCTTGGAGAAGATTCCTATGACCGATTGTGTCTCGACTTCGGGATCGGGTGTGTCGAAATACTCCTTCAGAAGATTCTTGGAGTAAATCTAAGTACCGCTGACTGGGCCTGCGAGGCTTGCCGTATTTGGAGCGCTTTCTAACCCCAGTGTCTCGAGAAGCCATGTTGACGGAAGCATACAACATTTCGTCTTCGTCTTCTGACATTGGTTCAGAAGTTGCAAAATTCAGACGATCGAAGACAGATCATTTTGTTGTCTGGCAACAGCACTTGATGACAATCCTGTGATTACAATAGCGTTCAAGTGGTTGAACTGGAGGTGTTGAGATATTGTCCCGCTTTTGCTTGAGGTGCTCTCGGAGGTCAGGAACAATGACGAGACGAGAAGAAGTTTGAGGGATGTATTCTTTGACAACATTTGGAACATGGTTCCGGCTCTTCAGATGTTTTGTCCCGTGAGTATACAGGGAAGTACTCACTTTGTTAGCATAGGTGTCAGGATTTTTCATCCTGGAAGTTTGCCTCTGATGCAGGTTCATCTTCGGCATTGGCTGCTTGCGTTTTGCCGAAGTTATTGTAGACCGAGGTCTAGTGAGATAAACCCATAGATCAGCAAACTTACCCCCAGGGGTTTCTGTCTGAGACACCAGTAATTTTCTCTGCTTTGAGCGGGACATCCGAAGAGTTGGAAGATCTTGGAAATGTGCAACTGGAGTAGGCAAGATGCCTCTTTGATCAATGTTCTTCCATTTAGCAGGAAAAGTTTTCGTACTGTTTAGTGCCGAGGCACATTCAGATGGATCTTCTACAGTAAAAACCGGAGAAGACTGAGAAAAGACCAAAGTGTATTTTCTTTTATTTTGTGACGAAGGGTTGGCTAAAGAGCGTTTCCCTCTGTTGTTTTCCGAGTTCTGGACTGCGGAATATCGAGAAAAGACCAAAGGGCCTTTCTATTTATGCTGAGACGGAGGAGGAACAGTCAAAAGACTACCCCCTGTGGGTTGCGCAAAAATAGAAGAAGCAGCAAGTTGCCCTCTGGAGATGATGACAGAGGGTTCCTCGGCCATAGAACAAGCAAGAGGTGCAACTTGTGTTTTAGAGGAAGCAATAAGTAAAGCTTTGGCAACAGAGGGCTTGAGTTGCACTCTGTTTGAAGGAGCAGTGGATTGCGCAGGAGGGAAAGACTTCGCCAATTGCGCCAGAGGAAGAGGGGTTTTGGATTTTGCCAAAGCAGCATAGGTTGTGGATTGTGCTGCAGCAAGAGGAGCAGTGCACTACGCATGGACAGTAGGAGCTCTGGTTTGCGCTTTGGCAGTGCAAGTGATGTTTTGCACAAGGACAGGAGAGGCTACTGGTTCCTTGGCAGCAGAGACAGAAGGTTGTGCAGATGACTGCGCAGAGGATTGCGCAGAGGACTTCGGAGTCCACACTGAACAGACCCTGTTCTTGGCAGAGGCCACAGTACGACGAGTAGCCCCAGTGTTAATCATCGCTTCGTAGGCAGTCTGGTTGACCTTCACAACCAGCGTCTTCTGCGTCTTTTCGACAGACGCAACTTCACATTGAGTTGTCACTTCCTCATCGGAGGAGAAAGTCGTCTCCAGCAGAGTCGCCATTTTGTTTGCAAAAAAAAAGTCTTTGTTTCACAAACTTTGTAAGAAGATTACAATTGAATTCTGGGAAAGTACAACTATAGGAATCCGATCTGAAGACGATCGCTTTATCCCTTGGATGATGTGAACTTTGAAGATGATAGCCTCTAAAGAATGTAGCAGCACTTGGACAAGAACTCCTGATCTCTGATGATAATAATGATCTGATCCCTTTAATGAAGGACTTAAAACTCTATTTATAGAGTTCTAGAAATAACTAATTTGTAGTTATTCTGGATTGCGCAAGATGAACTGCGCTGGCGACAGACTACAAACTGTGCTGGCCTATTGGGCAGTTGCTCGATCGTGGGCTAACTGTATTCAGACGTATGGCATTGTTTGATTGAAATGCGCTTGGTCGTGTACAGGCGGTTGCCACGTGGCGAGCAATTGATGGCATGTAAGCCACGAAATAAATATCAGTTAGTCGATGAATTGCGCTAACCAAATAGCGCTAGCTTCAGACTGTGCTTCCTTCTAGTCACTGGAAAGTGCTGGGATTCAGGCTTGGTCAAACTGCGCTGGGGTTGGACTGGCGGACTGTGCTGACATTGTACAGCTGTTCTCGAGCGCTGTGCTGCACAAGAAATGAACGGACTCCTCGTTTTTTGGGCTGTCAGGCTGTCAGAAGATTCGATCTTTGTCAGGTAATGATGGCATTGCCACGTCAGCGTAGCGCGCTCTGGTGGTAGCGCAGTTCAGCTCGCGCGTTCGATTTGTAGCACAATCTGTTTCCTGCACAGTCCATTTGAAGGGTGCACAGTTGAGACTTCTCTGTCTATTTTATAAATACAACTTGATTTTTAGCACATACATGCTTGAGTAGCATGTCTTGTTGGGTAAAGTTTATGTTGGGGATGACCTCATCCGCACAATAGCAGTGCGCACATGTGGTCGAGAGATCCTCAGGCTGCTTGACCTGACTGATAAAGGACTCAGCATCCTTCAAGGCTTCACAGAGAGCTTCGTGGGTGTCTTTAGAAAGACGAAGAAGCTCGTACTGAGATAAACGGCAGGAGTACCGGCAAGTTGTGCCAGTATGTCAAAGTTGTAAGGCTTAGCCAGCCCCGAAGCATTTTCCTTTCGTAAAGGCTTGTCGAAACGGGCCTCTACGTGCTTCTGTTTATTGGCTGCTGGAGGTCTGGATGGGCCCTCTTTCTCGGCAGCAAGGGCAGTACAGGGAGGCACCACCTCAACGACAGCTTCGTCGGGTTGGGCGTTCAGCTACGAACGGGTTTGTACAGGAAGAGCCTCTTCCGCGGAGGAAGAGACCATGCGGCAAGACTTAATGTTCTTGCCCTTAGCTTTGGAGGTAGAGCGTACGCCCGGTTGAGTAACTTCGGAGACGAGATCGGGGTGAACCTATAAGATCTCTCTCCGAGATGTGGTGAGTAGGATGAGTCCACTCACATTGTCACGAGTAGGTGGTAGGTTGACCACCTCTATTGTCGTCTTTGGGATGGGGACGATGCCATCTTGTTTTGTGGTTGGCGACAAGGTGCCGAATTGGAGCGACACCAAGTTGGCCGAGACTGTTTTTTCCTCATAGTCGACGGAGATAACATTCGCATTGATCATGCACTGGATGTAGTTCTTGAGGATGTAGCAGTCCTGAGTTGGATGTCCGACAAACCGATGGTAGTGACGGTACCTCGGATTGTCCACTCTTCCAACCTTGAAAGAATAGACCTCCTTTGGCCTTAGCGCAAGCGGAGGCTTCTGAGTAGGTGCTTGTGCACCTTTGGAGGCATTGACAGTCAGCGCCTGCTTCCCCTTCGTCTCACGTCCAGGGTTATTGGCAGCAGGCTATTTTCTCTTGTTTTCAAAAGCAGGGAAACTGACTCCCAGAAGGCGAGCATTGGATGCCTTCTTTTCAGCTGCTTCAGCCTCAATAATCAATGAGCTCCAATCGGGAGGAGGAGTGGATTTGAGCCAGAGCTTGATCGCAGGAAGTATGTTCATGCTGCAGGAAGAGAGGAGTGCATGTTCTGGCATACCCGGGGGCAGTCTGAAGGAGGCTTGTCGGAAACGTTCGATGAATGCTCGAACGTTCTCCTTCTCCTTCTGCCGCACCTCTATCAGGGACGCCATTGTCATGTCTTTTCCTCCGTCGTAGAAACGATCGAGAAAGAGACGTGTCAAGTCATCGAAGGAAGATATGGAGTTGTTAGGGAGACTGTAGTACCAGTCGTAAGCCACTCCTTTCAGTGCCCCGACGAACAGGCTGGTGAGTTGCGCGTCTTCCTTCGGGAGATGTCCCGTTTGAGACTGGAAGTAAGTCAGATAACGACATGAAGAGTCCTTCCCATCGTATGGCGTCAATGTTTGTGGTTTATACTTGGGAGGATAAACCACTTTGTTCCATTTGAAGGGGTATGGTTGAAGGATCGCCATATTCTGGCGCTCCTACTGTCTGTTCTTTGACTCGAAGCGCTCACGCAAGTCCCTGATCATTTCCTCCACGTCTTCCGTGGAGCTGGGAGTTGGAGAAGGTGGTACAGTTTGGAGCTGTACATTCGAAGGTTCCGACACATGCGGTGCTTCGCGGCAATCGGTATTCAAGGATGCCCATTGGAGGGGCACACTTGATTCTCCATTGACTCCTGGGTCAGGATTAGTGGAAGGTGCTCTGGCCAAGGCTGACCGTATCTCGAACACTTCTTGAGTCAGTATTTGCATGGAGACAGAGAGGGTTTTGAGTTCTCCCTCCAGGGTATCCATGCGCTGAACGAGATCTGTTGGAGGCGCATCTGATTCCGTATCACCAGCTACCGTCATGTATATTATCATGACGTGACTGGAAGTGGAGGGATCGGTTGAAGCTTCGCTTTCAGCCTCGCTCTCTTGAAGAGGAACTTCCTCCGGAGTTTCGTCTTGGCTATCCCCAGCTATGTTCCGGAGGACGTCTTCGTCTTTGGGAGGAGCATCTGCAAAGGCCTGACTACCCCCAGCTTTGTTCTGGAGGATGTCTTCGTCTTCGGAATGAAGATCCACAGGGGCTTGACTACACCCAGCTATGTCCGGGAGGCTGACTTCGTCTCCAGGATGAAGATCCACAGGGGCTTGACTACCCCCAGATTCTTCTGAGATCTTCTTTCTCCCCCGGATGCCCTCAAAAACTCCTGAGGACGGGACGGTCGTCTTGGTATTCCTCGGCTGGCTCTTGGATGACGAGGTCGAGGAGTTGCCAGTCGCCTTTCGAATTGATGGGGAGTTAGAGACTACGTTACAAGAAGCAACCTGTAGTTCTGGCTCCTCTTCAGTTGACACCTTCTTCCCGAGGCGACGTTGAAGGGGTGTTGATGATTGCAGCCGCTGGAACACAGACTGCCTTGGTAGGGCTGCTGTCTTGCAACAACAGTTGATGGTGACTACAACACAGGTGTGCCCTGTGAGGGGCGCGTTGTGCTTGTCAGTCGACTCTCCTGACCGACGTTTGTGAGTGATCACGTTACGCAGATCGTTGGAGGAGAGTGCCACCTTCATACCCCCATCTGGCATATGGCAAGGCCAAGCGCCGGGGTGGTTAAGTGAATGTTGTACCCCCTGATCCGACGCAAAAGATACACCCAGATCAATAGTGGGGGAGCAACATTAAGAGTGACGAGAACCAGCCTCAGACGCACAACCAATGTAGACGCGGGGGTTCAAGACCACTGAGTTTGCCTTGTACGACTTGGTTGCGAACACAGCAGATACGCCCAAGTGTGACAAGGACTTTGAAGGTTGGCTCGTTTGCGGCGCAGAAGCACCCGAGTTAACCTTGTACAGTTTACCATTGGCAGCGCACATGATTGTGAGCGTATGCCTCTGGCTCACTGCTGGCATAGCACGTTCGAGGCGTATGGCCCGTGTTGCCTTGGATTTCTTCGTACCAGCCCGCTGGGGCGTATAGTACTCAGAGTCTAAATTCTCTTCGCCATGACAGCGAGTGAGTCTGTCAAAGACAGACGCCTTATGTGGCGCATCAGAGTTAATACGCAGGGTGTTAACTGCGCCCCAGCTCCGTCGGTACATCTTCTTTGTCTGAGAAGATGATGGTTGTGGAATGTGGTCGGCCCTACACTTTTTCGAGAGATGTGCTGCACCCGCAGGCGCATCCTGGCTGCTGAGGACGTCAGCAGGAAGGGTAGGCTGCATTGGCGCATCCCCTTCAGTGGTGGTGCCAGGGCATCGACCTTGCGTACCCAGGCTTGGCGAGTCTTCTTCGGCTTCGGCAGCCGCTTCGAAGGACTTGCACCGCCTTCAGAGATGAACTCCTCATACGCCTGTTGATTGAGGCATACGACCAGTATCTTGTCGGAGGAGCCGACCTTCACGTCGTCAGATTGCGACACAGCTTTCTCGGCGGAGGAGAAAGAGGTCCCCAGCAGAGTCGCCAGCATGTTTGCCATTAAAATCTTTTGATGCAATTTCAATTACAAACAGAACAGTGTTACAATATAGGACTTAGATGTAGTCCTAGGAGTACACTTTTGTTTATCTGGGTCCCTGTGGCTTTCTACAATCCTAGTTACAATACGGCCAATCATTGCCTACGGCTTTCTACATTAACTAACTAGGGTTATCACAATCCTAGTTACTAGCAAGATGTAGTGAGATGCTCCAAGTAGTCACAGGCCCTGCAGCTATCCAGGTTATCCAGGCAATCATTATAGTGACAATCTAGAGAGTACAATACATTAGAGTGACAATAGAGTTCAATCATTAAAGTGACAATGGTGGGTGCCCCACATAACAGTGGGCTGGAAATGTGCCCTACTCGTCGGCAGGCTACAAGTCCAAACATTTGCGGCCGGGATAACGGGATCGCCTGTAACTGGGGAACATCTCTTCATGTCTAGTGAATTAATCTAGTCATTAACCTTAGTCCATTTCAGTAGGTACTCCTGACCGTGGTACTCAGGAGTCCCCTCCTAGACATGATGCAAGACAGGACTGGATTATTTGTACAAACACAATCGCCCACGGTGTCCAGATTAATTATACAGGTCATGTCATGTCAGGTAGCCGTCGCAACAGCTATTCGAGATAATCATGTCAGGTTATCATGCCAAGTGTACTTGTCAGGAGTACGCCACGACGGGACACTATCAGGTCATGTCAGGTTATTAGTCAGGAGTGCACCACTACGGGTCACTATCACGTCATGCTCAATTATCACTTCCAAACATATCATGTAGGGTCAGGTCCAGTTGCGCCTAAACATCAGGCTACGCCTGAGTCAGATTGCGCTCAAGTCAGGCTGCGCTCAAGTCAGGCTACGCCCAAGTCATGCTACGCTCAGGTCAGGCTACGCTCAGGTCAGACTACGCTCAGGTCAGGCTACGCAAGACATACGCTTCCAAAAGGCAGCGTATGTACTCCATACGACTCCTCTTCAAGGCATCATATGAGGTCCATACGACTCCTTGTCAAGGCAGCGTATGAGGTCCATACGACTCCTTGCCAAGGAAGCATATGCAAGACATACGCCTCCAAAAGGCAGCGTATGTGGCAGACTGTGCTGCGCTAAAGAGCGCGTGCAGCTCAGTGGCGCAAGCTAAAAGCTCGCGCACTGCTCACTGTCTTCTCCAATCAGCAAGAACTCCATGGTTTGAACCCGAAGCTTCGAAAGTCCATAACTTGGTCAAAATAAGTCCAAATCCAACTTTTCAAAGGTCAAAATTGGGTAGAATAAAATCCTCTACAACATGGAACCATTAAAACTTGAAAATAACAAAGTTTAATAGATCAAAACCCATAAAAACCAAAATTGCTTCAAGTTAGATCTACAATAATCTAGCCATCAAAATAGAAAACTCCAAGTTCTAAACATGCTTAGAATGTAACAATAAAGAGAATGGAACAAACGGAATTAAAATCGTCCAACATTCGGCAAGGTGTACTTGCCTCTCTCTAATGGCTAGGGTTTGGTGGAAAAAGAAAATGAATGATGGTGAATGAGGAGGGAGAGAGAAAAAAAGTGGCTTATATAACAAGCTCAAGTGATCTCCACCTTTCATTCCTTTCCACTCAATCTAAACCATACACCTCATCTCATGAGAAACCAAACCAAACCAAGTCAAAGTGGAACCGAACCAAATAAAAACCAAATCCAAGTTAAACCAAGTCATGAAAATCCTACACTTAGGAAATTTTTTAAAATATCACGCAAATTGATAAATACGAAATACGGCTTAAATAAACACGTATCCGTATAAATTTCCGATACAGTGAGACGGGTCTCACAGTCCTAAGTTCTCTTTGAATGCATTAGTTAGCCATCTTTCTTACATTGCATCAGTCCACTGTCTATCTAATGTTTGGTATACATTCAAATCATGTTCAGTCTACCTTTGCTCAGTCCTATTTTGGCCCATGTTATTTCAGATGAGAGGAGTGTGTGGAGAGAGAAGTTTGGGACTATGGATAGTGTTAGAGGATGGCTTGCTTTTCAGAGCTTGTTTTGGCATTGCTTACATGTGGCTGCATTGGCATTTGCCTTACAGCAGTAGCTTTGCTTGGCATTGTACTTTCAGCAAGCAGCAGCAGCAACATGCTTAGCCTTGTATTGCTACAGTATAATACAGTAGCTGCAGCATCATACGCTACAGTAGCAGCAACTATTAGTAGTAGTTGCATTTGCAACTTGCCTTGGCAAGACTTGCAGGGCAGCAATTGGTCCAATTGGCAATGGCCTGCTCTTTTGGCCATTAGCTATAGCCTTGGCATTGGCCTGTCCATATGTGTGTTAGTGAGTGAGGTTTCAAGTAGGAGTGGAAGATGTTTGGTTGTGCAGTAATGGTATTTTAATGTGGAGATGTTAGTATAAGATATGCTAGTATAGGTTTGAGTGGTGTGTCAATTTAAGATTTATAGGTGAGAGCTGTATCAAATTGGATATACAGGGATCGGTAGTCAGTAGGAGATAGATAAGAGTAGATATGTGAGTTTGTTAGTGTTTAGGTAGATGGTGGGTTAAGTCACCTTAATACTAAGGATATGGTATGTAATGTCATGTAAGGATGTGGTAAGGTTATGTAGATAAGTATATATATAGATGATATATGTATGTAGGTATTGCAAGATAATGGTTAAGGCTTTGACATATATATAGAGGTTAGTATGAGTTTAAGGTACATACTAGTTAGATCATAGACTAGCAATGTCAATTGACCTAGGTTGTTGACCTTGTTTGATTAGATAGTTGACCAAGTTTGACCCAAGTTTGACTTAGTTGACTAAGAGTGTTGACCAGGGTTGACTTTGACCTAGATTGATCTAGAATCATGTAGTTTGTATTATAAACTTCAATTATTACATGTTGAACACATTATAATATATTTTGCTCTAAATAGGACTCTGTGACTCCAGTTTGGACATCTATACATATCAGTTGCTCAGGGTATCAGGCGAGTACATTCTCTGATAGTTTTATTATGTTGATATATCCTGTGATGCACGTTATACTAGTGTTCCATATTGATTCTGACACGATGGATTCACGGATTGGTATTTTATGGATTCCTTGACTTGAGATACGTGGTTTCATGACTATGACGAATAATGTAAATCATGACTAATGCATCTATCACGAATAATGAAATACGTGTCAAAGAACCTGGATTCGATGTGTACTTGTTGGACAGGGATATACCTAGGAGACATGTGAACACACCCTTTCTATCCCGTTGATCTTGCGTGAATTGTAGAAGCATGGAATTTTACAACCAGAAAGCCCATGCGCCAGACTACATGCGCCAGAGCTCGGACAAAGTACTCCACAGCCAAAACAACAAGTATAGACATTGAAAGAGGACTTTTTATTTAACATATAAAAGTCTATTACATGTCTAAAGAAAGACTGTACAAAGGAGAATTTCTACAAAGAAAAGATCCTAAATCTACAGCCAGCAGCCACCATGCGCCCTCAGACAGGCGCAGCAATCATCATGCGTCCTCGATCAGGCGCATCCCACTATGAGCCCTCAGTAAGGCGCATCCTTTTCAGCAGCTCAGTTATGTGCATCCCAGTTATGTGCATCCCTTCAGCAGCCCAGTTATGTGCTACCCTTCCAGCCAGGTTCACCTGATAAGTGCTTCGACTAATGAAGCATTTATTGAGCAGAATGAGGGTGGCAATCAACCCTCTAGCCAAGGAAGGGAAAAGAACCACAAGCCGGCCTGTGACCAGGGGAGGCTTCGAAAGAGCCTCCAAAGACCAAGGAAGACCGCAATCGAAATACGGCTAAAAGAGCAGCTTCCAAACCCACCAGAGTGGGTAACACCCACTTTGAAGGAACAAAGAGCCTAGCACCGCCATTCCGATCTACGGCTCTTCCTGCACAACGAAGACGAGGCCCGGACATCCTTATCTTTGGATGCAACAGGCACCTTCCGCCTGCCTCGGAAGCCCTCGACTCCGACTTTTGGATGTAACAGTCACCTTCAAGTGCATCAATAAAGACATGGCGTCGCATCTTCACCCTCGGGAGCACTTCGTCAACAGAATGCACTCGAGTACACAAGTTCATATCGAAAAGACGTGAGAGAACGAGAAGCAAACCTTCTCTCTATGCCACTATTTATAGGCCGGGCAAATCAAACCCATGTGCCAGGTGGATAGCTCTCGGAATTTCGTGCAATGAATTTGCATTTAATGGATGAACCGGACGCTTCGAATTCAGCCAAATTAAGACGGCTATTTAAAGCATTCGAAGAACGTAACAGTCGCTGTATTGGAGAACGTATCATGAAGCGGATGCGCCGGCTAGACCGCGCATCACACAGACGCGCCCTTCAACATCAAGCACATCAGCACAGACGCGCCCTTCAGTACAAAGCACATCACAGAGGATGCGCCCCCATGCGTCTCCATACGCCTAGTGGAACGCCAATCGACACGCCCACTCAGCTGTCCATCGAATGTCAGAAACATTAAATGCTGAACTGACAGAGTTGGCAGCACACCTCCCAAAGTCTGAACAGTTGACAGCTTTTTCAGAAGACGAAGCGTCGGCAACGTCAGCATCATCATTTCTTTACTCCGACGGCTACTGCCACGTGGCCACCCAACCATCCGCATGCGCCTCAAAAGCCATGCGCCTCATACTTTTCACTGATCCCTAAAGACAGAAGAAAAGTCTCCACTTGAAGCTCTGCATGCGCCTCAAAAGCCATGCGCCCCAGACTGCTCTCTGATCCCAAAAAATAGAAGGAAAGTCGCCTGCATGCGCCTCAACAGCCATGCGCCCTGAATGGTTCGTGACTCCTAAAGGTTACGAGCTAAAGTCTCCTCATGCGCCCAATCCTAGGCGCATTCCACCAGATCATTCCCTCCATCAAATCCGAGATTCCGAGCCTTGAGTCGACGACACGTGTCCTTTGACTCAACTCACCCAAGATTTTAGCAACAGAAAGATCTTCCCCTCTGCTACGTGCCGGCTCACAACAGCAGTATGAAGAATTCAACCCCTCGATCAGGGCGCATCGTCCATGCGCCTCCATCAGCAATCACCATGTAGCGTCCCCACGCACCAGCGCATCCTACATGTGCGCATGAGCAGCCAGCCAACAAAACTATAAATAGAGGGATCATTTTCTTCTCACACACACAACGGACACACAGAAAAAAGGGTACAGAATATCCAACGAACGAACATATCACCAGAGAGGCAGATACAGACACTCAATGTCTTCCTCCTCTCAGCAAGCTCCAGCAACCAGAGCAATCCAGACCTTCAGAGAACCGATAACCGTCGTCAGTTCGTCAACGGAGTCAACGTATTACCACTCGCTCCATCGGCACAAGGGATCCAGATAAACAAAAGTGTACTCCTAGGACTACATCTAAGTCCTACATTGTAACACTGTTCTGTTTGTTTTGAAATTTGTAATCAAAGAATTTTAATGGCAAACAAGCTGGCGACTCTGCTGGGGACCTCTTTCTCCTCCACCGAGAAAGCTGTGTCGCAAACCGACGATGTGAAGGTGGGCTCCTCCCACAAGACGCTGGTCGTACGCCTCAATCAATCGGCGTATGAGGAGTTCATCTCTGAAGGAAGTACGAGTCCTTCGAAGCGGCTGCCGAAGCCGAAGAAGACCCGCCGAGTCTGGGTGCGCAAGGTCGACGCCTCGGGCACCACCACCGAAGGGGATGCGCCAATCCAGCCTTCCCTTCCTGCTGACGTCCTCAGCAACTAAGATGCGCCCACCGGTGCAGCGCATCTCTCGGGGAAGCGTACGGCTGACCATATTCACCAGCCATCTCCCTCTCAGGCGAGGAAGATGCGTCGATGGAGCAGGGGCGCAGCCAATGCCCCGCGTATCACCTCTGATGCGTCACAAAAAATCTCTATCTTTGACAGACTCACTCGTTGTAATGGCGAGGAGAATTTGGATTCTGAGTACTACGCGCCCCAGCAGCCTGGTATGAAGAAATCCAAGGCAGCACGGGCCATGCGTCCCAAACGTGCTATGCCAGCAACAAGCCAGAAGCATGTGCTCACAATCACGTGCGCTGCTGATGGTAAGTTGTACAAGGTCGACTCGAGTGCTGCGGCGCCGAGAACGAGCCGACCTTCAAAGTCCTTGTCTCACTTGGGCGCATCTACTGCGTGCACAACCAAGTCGAGTAAGGCAAATCCAGTGGTCTTGAACTCCCGTGCCTCCTCCGGTTGTGCGTTTGAGGTCCACTCAAGTCACTCCAAATGTTGTGGTTCCCCCTCTTCTGATCGGGATGCCTGTTTGGTATTAGATCAGGGGGCGCATCACTCACTTGACCACCCCGGCGCTCGGCCTTGCCATACGCCTGAAGGGGGTGCAAAGGTGGCACTCTCCTCCAACGATCTGCGTAACGTGATTACACACAAGCGCCGATCAGGAGAGTTGACTGACAAGCATGATACGCCTCTCACGGGGCATACTTGTGTTGTGGTCACCATCAACTGCTGTTGCAAAGCAGCAGTCCCACCAAGGCAGTCGGTGTTCCAGTGGCTGCAACCATCGACACCTATCCGACGTCGCCTCGGGAAGAAGGTGTCAACAGAAGAAGAACCAATAGTTGTATCATGTAACGTGATCTTCAACTCCTCGTCAGTCCGAAAGACGACTGGCAGTTTCTCTTCCTCGTCCAAAAGCCAACCAAGGAAAACCAAGACAGCTGTCTCGTCCTCCGGAGTGTTCGAAGGCACTCGAGCGAGAAAGAAGATCTTAGAGGAAGCTGGGGGTAGTCAGACCCTTGTGGAGCCTCCTTCCAAAGACGAGTGTGTCCAAAGCACACCTGGGGCAGATCCTCGAGGCGAAATCAGCCTCCCAGAAGCCCCTGAAGACAAGGATATCCCCCAGAACATAGCTGGGGATAATCTAGCTCCTGAGAACCCGAGTTCCGGAGAAGAAGAGGCCCTTCAAGACGGAGCTGATGGTAATCAGGCCCTTGCAGATGCGCCCGTGGTGAATGTTCTCCCGAACATAACCGGGGGTAGCCAAGACGAAGCTCCAGGAGAGACGACTCCCCTACAAGAGAGCGAGGCCGAGAGTGAGGCCTCAACCCATCTATCCACTCCCGGCCGCGTCATGACAGTAAACGTGACTGGGGCTGATATCGAGTCTGATGCGCCGCCAACGGACCTCGTCCAGCGCATGGATACTCTGGAGGGAGGACTCAAAACCCTCTCTGCCTCCATGCAAACACTGACTCAAGCAGTGTTTGAGATACGGTCTGCTTTGGCGAAGACACCTTCTACCGGTCCCGATCCTGGGGCCAATGGAGAGTCGAGTGTATCCCTTCAACGGGTATCCTCGGACGCAGATCGCCGAGAAGCACCTCGGACGTCGGAGCCCTCAAATGTTCAACATCCGGTGGTACCACCTTCCCCGACTCCCAGCTCCACGGAAGACGTGGTCGAGATGATCAGGGACCTGCGCGAGCGCTTTGAGTCCAAGACGAGACAAGAGGCGCGCCAGAAAATGGGCATCCCCCAGCCTTATCTCCTCGAGTGGAACAAGGTGGTTTATCCCCCAAAATATAAACCACAAACACTGACGCCGTACGACGGGAAGGACTCTCCGCGTCGCTACCTGACGTACTTCCAGTCTCAGACGGGGCATCTTCCAAAGGAGGACGCGCTACTCACCAGCATATTTGTTGGGGCACTAAAAGGAGTAGCGTACGACTGGTACTGCAGCCTCCCCGACAATTTAATATCTTCCTTCGACGACCTGACGCACCTCTTTCTCGACCGTTTCTACGACGGCGGGAAGGACATGACGATGGCGTCCCTCATAGAGATACGCCAGAAGGAGAAAGAAACGGTTCGGGTGTTCATTGAACGCTTCCGACAGGCCTGCTTCAGACTACCTCCGGGCATGCCAGAACATGGGCTCCTCTCCTCCTGCAGCATGAACATGCTGCCTGCTGTCAAACTCTGGCTCAACTCCACTCCTCCTCCCGACTGGAGTTCCTTGATCATTGAAGCCAAAGTCGCAGAAAAGAAGGCGGCCAATGCGCGTCTTCTGGGAGTCAGCTTTCCCGCCTTTGATGACAAGGGAAAACGTCCTGCAGCCAACAACCCCGGACGAGAGACCAAGGGGAAACAGGCATTGACTGTCAATGCCTCAAAAGGTGCATCGGCACCTACTCAGAAGCCTCCACTTGCACCAAGGCCGAAGGAGGTTTATTCGTTCAACGACGAAGACACCCTGCAACTCTTTGAGATACTGAAGCAGGGTGACAAGATCAAGCTGCCGGACCCAAAGCGGCCTGATGAGGTTGGGAAAGTGGACAACCCGGGGTATTGTCACTACCATCGGTTTGTCGGACATCCAACCAAGGACTGCTATGTCCTCAAGAATTACATCCAGCGCATGATCAATGCCGATGTAATCTCCGTCGACTATGAGGAGAAGATGGTGTCGGCCAACGTGGTGTCACTCCAGTTCGGCACCTTGCCGCCAACAACAACACAGGATGGAGTCGTCCCCATCCCTAAGGCAACAATGGAGGTGGTTAACTTACCACCTACCTGTGACAACGTGAGTGGACTCATCCCACTCACCACATCTCGAGGAGAGGTCCTATAGTTCACCCCGACCTCGTCTCCGAGGTGAATCAACCGGAGGTACGCCCTACCTCCAAATCCAAAGGCAGGAAGATCAAGTCTTGCCGTACGGTCTCTTCTTCAACGGAAGAGGCACTTCCTGTGAAGTCGCGTTCACAACTGAACGCCCAACCCGACGAAGCTGCCGTCGAGGTGGTGCCTCCTTGTACCGTCCCTGCTGCCCAGGAGGAGGGTCCATCAAAGCCCTCAGCAGCCAATAAGCAGAAGCACGTGGAGGCTCGTTTCGACAGACCTCTACGAAAGGAGAATGCTTCGGGGCTAGCCAAGCCCCACAACTTCGACATACTGGCACAACTGGCCAGTACTCCTGTCCGCCTATCTTTGTTCTAGCTCCTGCGTCTTTCCAAAGACTCCCGTGAAGCTCTATGTGAAGCTCTGAAGGATGCTGAATCCTTTCTCAGTCAGGTCAAGCAGCCTGAAGATCTCCCAACTACATGTGTGCACTGTCATTGTGCGGATGAAGTTATCCCGAACATAACTTTCACCCAACAAAACATGCTGCTCAAGCACAACCGACATAACCGGCCGCTGTATTATACAGGGTATGTCGGTTCAGTCAAGGTGAAGCGAATTCAGATCGATCCGAGGTCTTCCCTCAGCATCATCCCGAAGATGCTGCTCTCAACACTGGGGATCCCAATGTACCGGCTGGCGCCCTCCAACACAACAATCAGTGGCTTCAACGCCAGTAAAAGCGAGCCGCTGGGCAAAATTCGGCTGAAGTGTCACATCGGTAACCTCAGAACTGAGGTGACCTGCTACGTTGTGGATGCCGATGTCAACTACAACATCCTGCTCGATCGACCATGGCTGCATGAGTACATGGTGGTGCCATCCACGCTCCACTAGTGTATGAAGCATGTGTCCACTAACGACGTCATCCGGACGGAGTTCACAGACATTGACCCTTTCAAAGGGATTGAAGCCTACTTTACCGATGCTGACTTATACAAGTCACCTGATGAGGAGGAAGCCAATGATGCTGACAATGAAGCAGAAATAGCAGCAGAGCCGGACATGGAGCCTGAGGTCACTCCCGACGCCCTTTTGAAGATCCGACTCAAAGGCAAACCGCCTCAAAAGTTGCCTCCCATGAGCATCAAGCTACCCGGGAAAGCACCAGCTGCTCCTGAAGCTTCCCTGAAGATACGGCTCAAGGAAAAGCCGCCTCAAACATCGGCTCCCCTCGTGGCAAAACTACAGGGGAAGACGCCAGTCACTGGAGGCACAGCGGAGGCACCTCTGAAGGTGCATCTTAAAGGCAGGCCGCCGTCATCCCAGCCGCCAGAGAAGGCACACGTAGTCCTCTCGGACTCCAAGACCAACGCTGTGGTGGACTCTCTCGATCCTACTCCAGTGCTTACAGATGAAGAGCTGAGGGATTATATCTCCACTGACGTAGATGCCCCCTCACTGGACAATGTAATCCCGCGGGATAAAATCTCGTATTTCATCAATAATAGAGTGTCTTTTAATTATTCTTGTCTTCCACATTGAAATGCCATGTATATATTAGATAACGCTCTATGGTCGTTGCAAACACGAATAACGACCATCCATCATGTAAATTGAGTAGTCCCGTCCCAAGGGGTCTGTTACATAGTCCCACCTCAGAGTCGAGACGAAGAATCCATCATCTTCGGCAAGGCCGAGCGTCATCAAGACCTTTCGCCACTCGAGCCAGAACCAGATGCCGGCAGAATGCAACTCTATCAGTACACGGACAAGGCAAAGTATCTCATCCAAAAGATGGGTTACGACCTGAAGAGCAACAAAGGCCTCAACTATGGCAAGGGTCGACGTCTCCCTCTCCGGCTTCTAACTCCTAAAAGGAAGCCACAGGACTACTACAACCGGACTCGACGGGGGGTAGGCTATGTCACGCCACCATCAACTCCAGAAAGCTCAGACGCAGAAGAAGTAGAACATTCTCACTCGTCTGAAGCATCTACGTGGGATTCCGATACCAGTATCGGATCTGTCTTCAAGAGAGTGCTGTCAGCCAACATGACATCTGCACAATCTCAAGAAGAAGAAGGCAAAGACCAAGCGCCGGAATTCTTCGAAGAAGAACCCTGGGCTCAACGCCTAGGACAACAATGGGAGTCTTGTTTTGAATTACGTAAACCTCCCACCGAAGACAAAGTCGAGCAGATAGACCTTGGGGATGGATCTTCTTCCAAACCCATCTTCGTCAGCAAAAGCCTGAAAGGAGAAGACCGAGAATCTTTAATCCGGCTGGCTAAAGAGTATATCGACGTCTTCGTCTGGAGCTACGAAGATATGTCGGGACATGATCCCCAGATCGCGATGCATAGGCTGAACATCCTACCTGATGCCAAGCCTATCAAACAACAACATCGACGCTTCCATCCGGACATTATGAATGCCATCGATTAGGAGGTGGACAAGCACTTGACTAGCGGCTTCATCCGCGAAGAGCAACACCCAGATTGGGTAGCCAACGTCGTCCTCGTCACCAAGAAGATTGGGAAGATACGAGTCTGTATTGACTTCAGGGACCTCAATTCTGCTTGTCCGAAGAACGAATTTTCGCTTCCAATCACTGACGTGATGATCGACAACACATGTGGCTTCGAGCGCATGTCCTTCAAGGACGGGTATTCGGGCTACAACCAGATCAAGATGTTCCCCGATGACACAAAATATACGTCATTCAGGACTCCAAAAGGCATTTTCTGTTACACAGTGATGCCCTTCGGCTTGAAGAACGCTGGTGCAACATACCAACGAGCTATGAGCACCATTTTCCGTTGGCATCATCGCAAGACAGTCGAATGCTATGTCGACGATATCGCAGTCAAGAGCCGTCTCAAAGGAGATCACCTGCAAGACCTCAAGACAGTCTTCGACCTCATGCGGGCGCATCAACTCAAGATGAACCCCGTTAAATCCTTTCTGGGGGTTTCTAGCGGGAAGTTCTTGGGCTTCATCATCACGGCGAAAGGCATTCATGTCGATCCTGAGAAGACCAAAGCCATCCTTGATATGGACCCTCCGAAGAACCTTCGAGAACTGTGGGGCCTACAGGGATGTCTGGCATACATCCGGAGGTTCATAGCAAACCCCTCCGACAAATGTCTACCCTTCACCCAGCTCATGAAGAAGGGAGTCTCTTATATCTGGACAGAGGAATGCCAAAAGGCTTTCAACGACATCAAAGCCTACTTGACGAGCCCACCAGTCCTGGTGGCACCCGTCGCCAGCAAACCATTTCTCCTTTATGTCCTTGCCATGGATCATTCCCTCGGCGCTCTGCTGGCTCAGAACAGCGATACAGGTTATGAGCAAGCAATCTACTACCTTAGCCGAACTCTGATCGATGCCGAACACCGGTACAACCCCATTGAAAAGGAGTGCTTGGCTCTGGTATTTGCCATCCAAAAGACTCGTTATTATGTCTCGGGGCAGACAATTCATGTCATTTTCCTAGCCACATGGGCGATCTTACTAACACCATACAACATGGTGTTCGTTCCACAGAAGATTGTTAAGGGTCAAGCTCTGGCCAACTTCTTAGCTGTACACCCCATCCAAGACTCCTCAAGGCTCTATGAAGACATCCCGAATGAGGTCCAAGAATCAAACGTCACCGAAGAAGGCTCCGTCTGGCGGATGTTTTTCGATGGCGCTTCAAGAACAGGCCCCAAAGGCTAAATCATCGCAGGAGTGGGGGTGTTATTAGTCTCTTCCGATCAACTGGTCATCCAGCGTGCTTACTCCCTTTTGAAGCCGTGCTCTAACAACGTTGCCGAGTACAACGCGCTCATTATGGGACTCCAGCTAGCACAACAGCTGGGGGTGAATCATCTGGAAGCCTACGGTGACTCAAAGCTCGTCGTAAACCAGATCAGAGGGCAATACGAGGTTCGCCATGAAGATCTGATCCCCTACCATGAAGTTGCATTGAACATCATTTCAACCTTCACCGGGTTCTTCATCGAACACGTACCTCGTCTACAAAATCTAGAGGCTGATGCTCTGGCTGGCCTCGCAGCCTCCTTGGCGGTACCCGTCGGAACTCAACACTACGTCACGGTAGTGGGTCGAGACTTGGTCTGCCCTAAAAACAACCTGCGCTCACAAGTGGCCCACGCCATGTCAACGGGTGTCGGTGTTAACGTCCGAGATTGGAGATTCCCGTTCATCGACTTTGCTGTCTACGGAATTCTTCCAGAGGACCCGAAAGAAGCTATCTCAGTCAGGAGACGCTCTCTTCGATTCTACTACGAAACAGCCACTAAAATGCTGTACCGACGCTCCTACGATGGACTTCTCCTTCGATGTTTGTCCAACGAAGAAGCAGTCGAAGCCCTTCGAGAAGCTCACGATGGAACCTGCGGGGCCCATCAACCTGGCCCTAAGTTGCAGGATCGACAGCGACGCATGGGCTACTACTGGCCAACCATGGCTGCTGACGCTGTTGAATATGCTAAGAAGTGCCACGCGTGCCAACTTCACGCAGACTTCATACATACACCGTCAGAACCACTACATCCTACGGTCGCCTCCTAGCCCTTCGAAGCTTAAGGCATAGACATTGTGGGACCGATCACCCCTCCTTCATCAAGAGGACACCGCTTTATCCTAGCAATCACCGACTACTTCTCCAAATAGGAAGAAGCAGTTCCGCTAGCAGAAGTGAAAAGCTCCAGATTGATCCGCTTCATCAAGTACCACGTCTTCTACCGTTTCGGGGTGCCCCGGAGGATCATCCACGACAATGGTCCTCAATTCATCAGCCACATTTTCAGCAGATTCTGTGATAAGAATCGTATTCAAAACGTGGCATCAACCGCCTACAATCCGGCTACAAACGGATTAGCAGAGGCGTTTAACAAGACTATCGTCAGGCTACTCAAAAAGGTCGTGTCATCTAACAAACGTGACTGGGACGAAAAGCTTGGCGAATGCCTTTGGGCCTACCGTACAACGGTACGGACCCCAACAGGCAACACACCATTCTCCCTGGTCTACGGGAGTGAAGCGGTACTGCCTCTCGAGATTCAGATACCTTCACTTCGTGTAGCAATCACAAACCAACTCACAGAAGAAGACAATCAACATCGTCGTCTGCGGGAACTGGAGGCACTTGATGAAAAGCGTCTCCTAGCTCAACAACGCATCGAACTCTACCAAGCCCGTATATCACAGGATTTCAACAAGAAGGTCAAGCAGAGGACTTTCCAGGTTGGCGACCTGGTTCTGGCAGTCAGGAGGTCGATGGTGTTAACTCACAAGACACCAGAAAAGTTCGAACCCAAGTGGGAAGGACCTTTCATCATAGAGACGGTTTACTCAAACGGTGCTTACCGCCTCGCCAAACCCAATGGGGACTTGTTCATGATGCCCATCAACGACAAGTTCCTAAAGAAGTAGTACTCTTGACATCTTTCAGACATGTGCTTCCACTAGGGGATCTGTGGACCCAATCATCAGGGCTCACAGACAATTCCTTTCCACAAAATCGTACGCTTCCGGAACCCAGCTGTTCCGTAGCATCCTCCAGTAGAAGGACAACCACGTCCACATCACCTCTGAGTTGTCCCCTCTACACCCTACAAGGCGTAATCTTACACCCCGTAAGACTACGCTACCCTTCATGTTTACCATGTCCACATTACCTCTGAGTAAACATCCCGTACAAACAACCCCTGCGTTGCCGTACATTGATCGCAGAACTTCTACGTCCACATCACCTCTGAGTAGTTTCGCGTATCCCCCAGGATCATTCCTACCATGTCCATAACACCTCTGAGTAGGATGATTCCACCACTTGAACCCCATATTTGCCACGTCCACATTACCTCTGAGCAAACATGTTAGTTCTTTCAAACTTATTATCTGTACCTAAAAACCAAGGTGCGCAAAAGATAATAGGTCAACACAAATCATCAAGTTCATGACAACAAAAATGAACACATCACAAAAAGTTGCGTACTTCTTTATTTTCTAAAAAAGAGAGAGTAAAGGACTACACTTTCCCCAGCAAGAGTTGCAAAAATACAAAAAGAAGAGGCTACAATCCTTAAGCATCCCCAGGGTTGGCTGAAAGCTCTCTGACTCAGCGTCTCAAGTCTGCCGCACGAGTCTCCACAGTCGCAAGGACTCGACGCTCAACCTCTTGACGCATCGTTTCAACAGCCTCAGCAGAAGTATCGTTCTCATGCTTCTCATCAAGCTGTTGACGCTGCTGAGCCAGGACAAGAGTCCGCTGAGTGAAAGTTGCTTCCTCCTTCTTGAATGCTACATGTTTAGCCTGGACACGTTCAGAACCTAAGTGGAATCGGGCCCGCTGGTCCTCTAGGCGACGGATCTGGGCGTTGATCTCCGCGATATTAGCGTCCAACGCGGCTCGTATTTCCACTGTCTCCCGCATGGACTGAGACAACCGCTCTACCGTAGCTTCTGTTTCAGCCACTTCGTGCTCCCAGACACTCACAGTGGCCTGGTAGGAAGACTCAATCTCGGCGATCAGCTTCCCCTTCTCCGTATCTATCAAGACGGAGAGGTCATTTCACTGGATGCACTGAAGTTCCGAGAGCCGCTGGTCCAGCTCAACTACCGAAGCCTCCAGGATCTCGGCCATATGATCATGACCTTGGTGAAGACGGATCAGGTCAATATAAGGCATTGCCAGAGTTCTTGCCGTCGCAAGGCTTCCGTTGGCATCCATCACCGCGGATACACCCTTCTGCAGCATTTTGTACACTGCCTCAATGATGAATTTTATATATTCATCTGCGTCCGCCAGCACCTGCGGCGTCATAGCAGGGGTTGGAGGAGCTACTCCAGTCGGCGGACCGGAAGAAGACCCGCCGACCTCAACCTGCGAGGCTGGAACCTCGGTATCAGTAGGCTCTTCATCAACAGGAAACTGACTACTAGCCCGAGGAGCCAAGGGAACAGAGGAAGCCGGCACAGGCGTCGAGATTGTACCCCAAGTAGAAGGGGCAACAGAGGGTTCCATCACACCCTTACCCTTCCCAAACTCGAAAGTACCACCGACGTCAGTGGCCACCTCTCCAATACCCAACGTGCTATCACCAGCCAATACTTCCCCTGGCAGAACGGGGAGATCAACACTTACCTCCTGACTTGTCCCTGAAGTCAGGACCGCCAGACGAGTCTCTTCATCAAATCCCTCTACAGGGACAGGACTTGTCGCTACCTCCTGATTGGTAGCCACCTCAGCTACCGCCGCTGAGTCTGGGGTAGGGCTCGGCAATGATGTAGCCGACCTCCCCTCATCATAACAAGGAGGGGAATCAACCCTCTCCTCTGTTCCAACCATCTCTGTTGCCCCCGCAATAGGCTCTTGCAACTCTGGAGCATCGTCATCCGAAGACGACGAACTCCACTCCACATCATCACCAGGAAGCCGCGTGTCTGCTAAACCCTCAGCATCCGAAGCCCCCGTTGCGGCCTTCATCATCTCGGAAGCTGCTGCACCCCTAACTTCCCTTCTGACATAATTTGGGGATGCTGGAATCTCCACGACGACAACATCCTCCGGATTCTCCTCCATGGAAGACATCATAGTCGGCGGGATGCGCACTTCAGACGAGCCCGCCATCTCTTTTGGCCTGCTCCCACTCGATTTTGGAGTACGAGGCTTTCTTTTTAGCGGCTCCTACAAAAAAAGGGAAAGCATTGGTTTCATGAAATGCGGAACCTAAACGAGACTATGTAGGACCTTACCTCTGCAGATGCTGAATCCGATGACACCGTCGGTGACGATGCCTGCTTCTGTTTCTTCGACACCGGAGATCCAGCCCCTGTATCTGTATGCCGTTTTGATTGATCAACCGAGGGTTCTGCCTGACCCCCTGTGGGCACGGAAGAGACACCCTGATAACCCGCCCCTAGCGGACGGTACGATCGAACTTTCGCCGGCGTATCCCCGGACACTGCTAACTGAGTGCCTGCGATAAGACTGGTCTCCCTATCATATCCGGGAGGCGCGGCAGCAATAACACAGTAAAATTTGGCGGCCGAGTAAAGAATGGGCGGCCGCGGATCCGGGACGGACAACGTAAAGCGAGCCCCGGTACACCCGGCATTATAGTAATGCCAATCCCGTGTACCATCCAACAAACTTCCAGCATACCCCAGAGTGACACTGGGGTTATCCAACATCAACTGAGCATAACCGAATTGCCATGCAAAGCGGCTCGGTAAATACGGTTCCAGGTAGCACCGATTCCTGTTCCGGTACACCAGATGGGATGGCCGGATACTTTGCAACCAGCGGAATCCCCATGGAGGCAGAGCGGTGGCGCCTTCGCCCGAATCCTTTAAGTCTTCATTGGCCTCAAAATCCAGGAAGATTGGACCAACTTTGGTGATCTCCCAACCCTGAAGACGGGATAAAACCTTTCTACAAACAGGGACGCCAGTGTGCGACCAGCTCCTCTGGTGGAAACGGCGAAGGAATGCATCTCCAGCCCTGTAGTCTTCTTCTGAACCTGGACTCATCACATTGGGATGGTGTAAAATTAACCACCCCATCAAATAGTGAAAGGGCAGTTCAGCGCACGGGAAGTTATTTTTTTGACCTCGGTCATGAATCACATTTCCCGCGAACTCGCGTAAACCTCGCAGCAAGTTACATACCATTGCGGGGAGTAGAGCCAAGCGCCGGCCAAAGACCAACTTCACAGTTGGCAGGATCAAGTGCCGGGTCACTCTCTCTACAGAGCCGGATCCGCCCGGGAAAACGTAATCCCGAAGCCAAACCATAAGATACGCGACCAATACTGCTTTCGACGATATCCGATGAGCAAGATGCCAGAAACAGCTGTAGGAGCGTTCATCAGACTGCTGGTCCTCGTTCTCCCGGGGATTCTTCTCATCTAACCTGCTCATCTCAGAGAGCACTTCGCTACGAAAGAGCGCTGGCGGAGTGGAGAACTGCGAGGGATCCCCCTTGTCTTGCCTAAAGACGTAATCTCTCCCCTTGTCTTGCCTAAAGACGTAATCTCTCCAAGCGGTCACATGAGGCTGTGACCCGCTCTTATCCCTTCTCTGCATATAGTAATGATGACTCGCCACTTCCTTAAAGACGGCCGTCATCTCCTCAGCCTTGTCCCCCAGGACTTAAAACTCTTCGTTGGTCGGAAAGTACTCTTCATAGGGTTCCGATCCCCAAGGGAGCTTTGATACTTCATACATCTCATGAAGTGCGAGTCCTAACTCCCCCACCGGAGTAAGAAAGGTCCCGGTATGGATATCAAACATCTCTAAGAGGGCGAGGAACATATGCCTGTTAATGTCAACACCTTCCTGGGTAGCACGAATCGCGGCAGTCAGCCCAATCTCTCGGAGCTCAGTCCGGAACCGCGACAAAACCCAGAGTGTCAGTTTATCCCATTTGGAAACGTAATGACACCAACCCTCTACCCGAAACTCTCCTTTCGGGTATGAGCGTTCCATCAACAGCATGTAATGTGCAAAAGTCAAGGCACTATAAGCAAAAGTATCGAGGGGAACATCACTGTAAATGCTCCCAGGACGTAGAGTCCGCCAGATGAAAGAAGATCCAGACCGTACTGCGGTCAAAGTATCTTTCTGATCGGAGGTAGAATCAATTTTGATGATGCCAGTCACCGCCCCCCCTGAGAGGGAGTAAGATCCCAAGACATCCTCCTCTTGGAAGCAAGACGACAGAAGGCCATCAAAGGCCATTGACGTTCAAGTTGCTTAACGGTCATATGCACTCCTTTTGCTGTAAAAAACCAGTCTTCCTTGACCTTCAACACTGTTGCTTCAGTAGAAGTAAGGCGGTCCCCAAACAGGAACTCAGGCTTCAAGAATGTCACTTTATCAGATGTTGCAGATTTCAAAACACCACGCTCCATCATCCGTTTGAGGAACCCATACTGCTGTTCCCGAATTTGAGTTATTCTCTCGGGATGCTGGTCCAGCATAATAGCGGCTTGAGCAGGGTTTATCACTTCCTCGTTATAATCTACTCCCGTCTGGCAGAGGGCAGCATCCAGGAGCACTTCATTCAAGAGTGGGATAGGCATCGACACTAGCAAAGATTCGAAAAAATGTTAGAAATAACAAAAGAAGCTGAGTCTCATCAAAAGTGCATAGCGCATCCGAAAAATAAGCTTCGACGCATCATCAGGGTGTAAACCCATGCGCATCAGCAGTGGAGCTTCGGCGCATCATCAAGGTGTAAGCCCATACGCGTCAGCAGTGCTTCGGCACATCATCAGGGTCTAAACCCATGCGCGTCAGCGGTAGTGCTTCGGCGCATCATCAGGGTCTAAACCCATGCGCGTCAGCAGTAGAGCCTCGGTGCATCTTCAGGGCTTAAACCCATGCGCGTCGGCGACAAAAACCTCGGCACATCGTCAAAAGGCTCATGGTCTATGTGCGTCGGTGTACGTAATATGAAACTCACCAACCACCTCCGGCCGAACTTCGACAGGTCGACAGGGAACATCAGCCGCTGCAGCTTTCACAGGTTCTTTTCCTTTGTCCTTGCCAGCACCGCCGCGAGGAGTCTTGGGAGCTATTCTTTGAGAGAAGAAAAGTTAGGGTTTTTGAAGAAGAACTCTAAAGAAAGCAAAAGCAAGGAGAAGAAGAACTCTCTCTCTCTCTCTCTATCTCTCGCCTATTTATAGGGCTTGGTCGCACGCGTGAACCGATAAATGTGTGATCTCAGTCGTCGCCTCGGGTTCTGTGAAAAGATGACCACAAATAAAACCAAAAAGATCATCATTAATCTTTTTCGATTACCGAGACGTCATCCGAGCAGAGCATGTGCCCCATCACTGATGCGCGGAGTATCTATGCGCCCCGACAAACATGCGCCTCTACCACCATGCTTCTTATTCAAAGTATTCCAAAACTTATCCAAAAGTTTTGAAAACTTTGAAGGGGGTCTTGTAGAAGCATGGAATTTCACAACCAGAAAGCCCATGCGCCAGATTACATGCGCCAGACTTGGACAAAGTACTCCACAGCCAAAACAACAAGTATAGACATTGAAAGAGGACTTTTTATTTAACATATAAAAGTCTATTACATGTCTAAAGAAAGACTGTACAAAGGAGAATTTCTACAAAGAAAAGATCCTAAATCTACAGCCAGCAGCCACCATGCGCCCTCAGGCAGGCGCAGCAATCATCATGCGCCCTCGATCAGGCGCATCCTACTATGCGCCCTCAGTAAGGCGCATCCTTTTCAGCAGCTCAGTTATGTGCATCCCAGTTATGTGCATCCCTTCAGCAGCCCAGTTATGTGCCACCCTTCCAGCCAGGTTCACCTGATAAGTGCTTCGACTAATGAAGCATTTATTGAGCAGAACGAGGGTGGCAATCAACCATCTAGCTAAGGAAGGGAAAAGAACCACAAGCCGGCCTGTGGCCAGGGGAGGCTTCGAAAGAGCCTCCAATGACCAAGGAAGACCGCAATTGAAATGCGGCTAAAGGAGCAGCTTCCAAACCCACCAGAATGGGCAACACCCACTTTGAAGGAAGAAAGAGCCTAGCACCGCCATTCTGATCTACGGCTCTTCCTGCACAACGAAGATGAGGCCCGAACATCCTTATCTTTGGATGCAATAGGCACCTTCCGCCTGCCTCGGAAGCCCTCGACTCCGGCTTTTGGATGTAACAGTCACCTTCAAGTGCATCAATGAAGACATGGCGTCGCATCTTCACCCTCGGGAGCACTTCGTCAACAGAATGCACTCGAGTACATAAGTTCATATCGGAAAGACGTGAGAGAACGAGAAGCAAACCTTCTCTCCATGCCACTATTTATAGGCCGGGCAAATCAAACCCATGTGCCAGGTGGATGGCTCTCCGAATTCTGTGCAATGAATTTGCATTTAATGGATGAACCGGACGCTTCGAATTCAGCTAAATCAAGATGGCTATTTAAAGCATTCGAAGAACGTAACAGTCGCTGCATTGAAGAACGTATCACGAAGCGGATGCGTCGGCCAGACCGCGTATCACACAGATGCGTCCTTCAACATCAAACGCATCAGCACAGACGCGCCCTTCAGTACAAAGCACATCACAGAGGATGTGCCCCCATGCGTCTCTATACGCCTAGTGGAACGCCAATCGACGCGCCCACTCAGCTGTCCATCGAATGTCAGAAACATTAAATGCTGAACTGACAGAGTTGGCAGCACACCTCCCAAAGTCTGAACAGTTGACAGCTTTTTTAGAAGACGAAGCGTCGGCAACGTCAGCATCATCATTTCTTTACTCCGACGGCTACTGCCACGTGGCCACCCAACCATCCGCATATGCCTCAAAAGCCATGCGCCTCACACTTTTCACTGATCCCTAAAGACTGAAGAAAAGTCTCCACTTGAAGCTCTGCATGCGCCTCAAAAGCCATGCGCCCCAGACTGCTCTCTGATCCCAAAAGACAGAAGGAAAGTCGCCTGCATGCGCCTCAAAAGCCATGCGCCCTGAATGGTTCGTGACTCCTAAAGGTTACGAGCCAAAGTCTCCTCATGCGCCCAATCCTAGGCGCATTCCACCTGATCATTCCCCCAATCAAATTCGAAATCTCCGAGCCTTGAGTCGACGACACGTGTCCTTTGACTCAACTCACCCAAGATTTCAGCAACAGAAAGATCTTCCCCTCTGCTACGTACCGGCTCACAACAGCAGTATGAAGAATTCAACCCCTCGATCAGGGCGCATCGTTCATGCGCCTCCATCAGCAATCACCACGTGGCGTCCCCACGTACCAGCGCATCCTATATACGCGCATGAGCAGCCAGCCTGCAAAACTATAAATAGAGGGATCATTTTCTTCTCACACACACAACGGACACACAGAAAAAAGGGTACAGAATATCCAACGAACGAACATATCACCAGAGAGACAGATACAGACACTCAACGTCTTCCTCCTCTCAGCAAGCTCCAGCACCCAGAGCAATCCAGACCTTCAGAGAACCGATAACCGTCGTCAGTTCGTCAACGGAGTCAACGCATTACCACTCGCTCCATCGGCACAAGGGACCCAGATAAACAAAAGTGTACTCCTAGGACTACATCTAAGTCCTATATTGTAACACTGTTCTGTTTGTAACACTATTCTATATATATATATATGAATATCTAAATATATATGTATATATATATACATATTTGTTATATATGTATATACTTCTATGTAAATATAATTCTGTGCTATATGTGATTATGTATAAATTTACAAGTTATTTTATTATATATAATTTTATGACTTGTATATTTTACTACATTAACATATATATTATTAAATTAGTTTAATATTCATTTGTATATTTATTAATATATGTATTTTTGTATTTCGATTGATTTGAGTCCAGACCTAGCATGGGTTCTGTGGACTCAAATGAGCCTAAATACATTCAAGGCATGTACGAGTTATATCGGACTTGATTCATGGCTTTGGGTCCCGTATCTGGACTCTGGTTCAATTTCGTATACGTGGATAAAATATTAAATAATTAATTATTTATTTTCTAGAAATTGTAACTTGTTGTATTTGAATTTTTATATATAATTTAATTACTGTAAAAATATGGGAAAAATTATATTTAAATATTATGTTAATTTAGCTAATTGAATATAATTTTTCCAGGATTTAATTATACTTTTGACATTTTATAAAAATAGGAAAACAGAACTCATTTTTAGGGTACTTATGTTAACTGATTTTTAATAAATATCTATGAGGGTTTCTAAATTCCAGAAAAATTAGTATAAATTTCTATAATTAACAACGATCATTTTGATGCTTTATTTTATGTATATTTAAGCATTTTGCCTATCTTATAAATTGTTGGAACACAGTGTACAGTCTAATTTATTTATGGAATAATTATGACTTACGATATATTGTGTGATTTTGGGATATTTTAGTATTAGACCTTACCCTACCATAGTGTAAAGGCCCTAAAAAGTTGGTTTAGGTATTGTGTCACCCCACATTGGTCTCCTATGCTAAAGTCAACATTTGGCTAGGTGTCCAGTCAGAAAGTCGTGTCACACAACTAGTGTCATAGTATTTAGCTTAGTATAAAATCTAAGTTTATATATCCTTTTTACAGTGACGGAACACCCGGATATCTATAGCTTCATATCCATACACTTGCTTTGCACAAGGCAAGTACCTCTACAAACTTTATTTACTGTATATAATGAATTGTGTATAAACCATGTTAAATATCGATACCTAAACTGCAAGTCATATCTCTCCATGTTTCACATACTTTATACTGCTCTCAGTATCCACCATGTTATATACTATTCTCGTATCTCTCACATGTTTAGGATCTGGGTTATGGGGAAACTGATAGTTGATTACGTAATCATGCCCCCTTTATCGTACTCGAGCAGAGTTTCATTTTATATGTTACTGCACCGTAAGCCTTTTTTCTCAAAGCAGTATTTGTGCGTATGTACATCTATCGCCATATCACTTGTACGGAAGTATATTTCATTTACATGTGCCTCCGCACATTGTATACCTATTGACGATCATGTACCTGCTACAGTTTTAAACATTACATATACATCTGTCTCTATGACATATGTGTCATTGCCATGATAGATTGTGATATGTCATGATTCCTGTTTATTACACTTCAGATCATTTCATGCTTCGTATATTTAGTTTGTTAGAATCAGTAATTGCTCCCGTCCTGACAGGATAATGTTGTAGGTATACTTACCGATGAGGAGTTGCTATGTGATTCCTATTATGGAGTTGCCGTCGAGGATCAGACTTTGCCTTCCGAGGATGTACCTGTAGAAAAATTCGTCTAGTTTGTTTAGTTGCTCGGGACTTTTGAGAGTAGTCATATTTAGACTATGTATTTTGATACTGGACCTGTATCCAGTTTTATGTCTTGACTATGTATTTGGAACATATTTATATACGAGATGATTTTGTGTTTGGGATATATTATTCTGACTCAATATGACATATAGAACTGTTAGCACACTTTGATCATATACTGTTTGTCTTTAGAACAGCTTACTACGCTTTATCTCAAGCGTAGGCTGGACATGACTCGGCCCGGCCCAACAATTTGGACAGCGGATCGTGGCAGGCACTCAGGAGTCAGAGGAGGATCTAGTCCAATAGAGAGTGCCCTAGTATTAGCTTAGAACTTCTAGCTTTCAGTTTGTATCGGATTGTTTCGATTGTTGGTTGAGACTTATTTATATTCTGGATATGTGTTATTTGTGTTGGACATCTACTGTGTGTTGTGATAACTCTACTATTTATATTTAGTTTCTTCCTATTATCTGGTTCCATATCGTGCTCTATCTTCCTTAGACTTGTGATTGAGAGATATAGTTGAGATGTTATATTATAACTCAGTGCGGAGATGACCGGTTTATATTTTCTTGTTGTTAAATGTTAGATGTTATAGATGACCTATATAGCGTTCTACCGTCGACACTGGCGTAGACTGAACGTACCCACATTCTCGTGCCCTAATCAGGGTGCGGGTCGTGACAACAGCTGCCGGAGAAGAAGGGGGCCTGCTGGAGAGAGAGAGAGAGAGAGAGCGAGGAGCAAGAATGGAGGAAAATTTGTTTTGCATGGCTATAATCGTCATTCTATGCATAATTTGACATCTGTTAACGACAGAAATCAAATTAAGTGTAAACTAAACCCAAAAAAAAAAGCAAAAAAAAAGTTAGGAATTTTTTTTTGGCTAAAAGTGTCCATTTAAGGAGAATTTTTTTTGCACTTTATCCGATAGAATAATGCTATTTGTACCTCCAAACCGTCCCTCCTTACGTGGCAGCTGACGTGATATGTTGATGTGGCAGGTGACGTGGCAAATTTTAAAATTCAAATTCAAATTAACATTAAAATTAGTGTTAACATTAACATTAACATTAAAATTAATATTAACAATAATATTAATATTAACATTAACATTAATATTAATATTAATATTAATATTAATATTAATTAATAATAATATTAACATTAATATTAACATTAATTAATATTAATATTAAATTAATATGGACAAAATTGGGTAATTAATTTTTGGGTTAAAATTTGCCATGTCATCAGTCATGTCAAATGACACATAATATTATTTAACATGCCACGTCAGCTGCCACATAAGGAGGGATGTATTGGAGGGACAATTACGAATATCATTACTCTATCCGATAATATCTCATACTGTTAAGAATGAATTTTAGGCTAATGAATTTAAAAGTAGAATGTTTGGTTGTTTAGAACCCAATCAAGATTGGAAAAGTCGAAGAATCTAGAGAACTATGTAATGGAATCCAATGTCAATGTTTTTCAAGTTCCTGTTGTCTTCCTTAAAGTTGTTCCTTTTTATAATCTCGACTTTTCAAAACCAATATTTACTAACCAAGACATCTCTTAACACAATATAGAAGACATGCCCTTATTCCAACACCTATCTCCTGACCTAAGAAAAACGTCTAGTCTTCGTCCCCATTGTGGATTGGGATCTCGTAATGTCAAATAGATATGAAATAATACGTAGACACAAGCGGAGCCCCACTCTAGTCCACCCTTTTTTTTTTTTTTAGACATGATGCATGTAATGTTACTTAATTTCATCAAGGAAGTCACCTAAGTCACATAATGATATGTTACAAGTATTATGATAGATTCATACTCGCACGTATACTTTGTTAAAATTGTTAAATGTGTGTGAAATTTGTATAGTTGTCCACTGTTATGGTTATTTTCAGACAAGATGGTAGATACTCACTTACAAGACTTGGCATATATGTGTTGTCCTGTCAAATTTTCATATACCCATTGACGCAGGGACGAAACTATGCTAAGACCAAAGGGGCCATGGCCCCCCCAGATATTTGAATTTTTTTTATTACATAAAATTTGATAAAAAAATCCAAAAAAATTATATTTAATAAAGCATTATCAACATAAGATGTGGTCATGAAGGCTAAGCCATTGAGGCCCATTCAATATTTCGTAGACCTCATTCAATTTGGTCATTGACTCATAAAATAAAATCATCAAATTTAGTTATGGCCTGAATTTGGTGTGAAGTTAGTTAGGCCATCTACAATGACATTTATATCTCCCTATTTGTATGGTAGAAACACATTTCAGAAGAGAAAAATAAAATTCTTCCACTAGTTTCCATTACAATTTTCATCCTATTTGGTGCTGATATAGGATGAAAATTTTTGCATGAGAATTTCTACATGTAAATAATCTTATAGAAATTATTCATCTTAATATTTGCCGCACTTTCAAACTAAATCATAAAATTCTTCATTTATATATTCTCCTATCTTAATATTAGGTCGTGCCATGTAAGATATAAATTGAGAAACATTGGAGAATATATAATATTTATTTTTCAACTTTTGAAAAATACTCTTTTGTGACATGATTTTTTTTTTTGCTTGGATGTTCGGCCCCTGTCTAATGCGAGTCCTGGCTCCGTCCCTGCATTGACGCAGAGTGAATGAGTATTAAATCAGCAAATTAAATTAGATTAAAGTAAGTTTATTTTAGCTCTCTTCTAATTACCAAAAAAATTTAAGTTGTCAAAATTTGAGATTATGTAAGGTAAGATATCATATGCTATCATGCAATCCTTAAATCTTACAGAGAATTGAATCAGGTTACCACTAACTTAGAATAGTTCTCTATTAAATAAGTAGATTGATAACCAAATCCCATTTTCTTTTTTTCTTTTATAGAAGCACTTAAATTATGGGTGGAACATCAACTTATTGATAGCATATTAGATGGTAGATGGAGTAATCATACTTACTTGATTTTGAATGAAGATGGAGATTAGAATCGGAATCTCGAGGGATTACCAGAAGGGGAAGGAACTGCAACGATACTTCTGCTTTTTGTTTTTGTTGTTGCTTTTGCACTGCTATTTTTGTTGTTGCTTTTTCTCTTCTACTACTGCAGTTGTTATAGGCTACTACTGTTTGAAATAGACCCACATCAAACAAACTAACAACTTAACAAACAACAATACTGTTGGTGTTTTTGCCTTTGGACTAGAAAAGATAGTCCCACATCGGCTACACCAAATGGTGAGTATCTCAATATAATGTATTGCATGTGTTGAGGTGTGCACATGAGGTGTAGTGGGGCACAAGTTTGTGCCATGTGGAAGTATTCTCCTAGAAGGAAAAAGGATTAAAACCAACAAGGATGCAAGTTAATTTTTGTTGTGCGGACTCGGACTCGGACACGGACTCCAGGATGTCTCGTGCATGCACAGGAGTGTTCGGGGGGTAGGCGTGGACTGGCACACTTCTATGCTGATTGTGGGATGATCTAAAATACCAAACTCTATTTTTGAGTATTGGTGTTTTAGTCCCACATCGGATAGGAGAAGAGGTGAAGTCTCAACTCCACTCTATAAATAGAGCCCCTTGGCCTCCTTTGAAAGATGCACTAAGAAGAGAGTTGAGGGAGTCTGTTAAGTCCAGGAAGCCCGTTCAAGTCTCAAATATTGACTTACGAGCGTTCCAGAAGTTCTTCGTGAACTTGCTGGTTCCTGGAAGCTGTTCGTGCTCGTGTGAGGCGAATAAAGCTTTGAGCAACGGTGATCATTCACCCCAGCAGGAGTTTTTTCCACCTTTCGCCTGTCACCTTCTTTGTTGGTTATATCAGGATTTTATTAGCGCACCTTCAGTGAAGTATTTGCGTTGATATTATCAGAATTCTATTTGTGCACCTTCTGTGAAGTGTAGCATTAATAGAATTTCACTTACGTACCTTCTTTGAAGTGTTACGTTCTGTGCACCTTCTGTGAAGTGTAGCACTAGTGGGATTTCTTTCGTACCTTCTGTGAAGCGTTACGTTCTGTACACCTTCTGTGAAGTGTAGCACTAGTTGAGAGATTTCTTTTACGTACCTTTTGTAAAGTGTTACGTACAATTGTTATGATATTTCAGTTTTCCATCGAAAAATTGTGCCCCGGCACTAACAATCTCAAAGCTTTATTGAGAAGATGGATAACTCTCGAGCTTCGCTCATCGATACCGGCTTTAACAAGTTGGAGAAATTCGATGGCGAACACTTCCAGATATGGAAACGAAAGGTCACTTTAAATCTTCAACTCGTGAATGTTGATCACGTGCTGTCAGAAGAAGAACCGATCGTTCCAACCACTGGATCTGCTGCGGCTGTGGCCGCTGCTACGACCAAGCAAGCGAAGTGGAAGAGAGAAAACAGTATATGTAAACTACTGATACTCAATTCCATGGAAGACTCTCTGGCAGAGTCCTACTCCAAGAAGACATCTGCCAAAGAGATATGGGACTCCTTGGGAAAGCTCTCTATGAAGATGACGAGAACCGGTCCAAGATCTTCATGGTAGAAAAATACCACAAGTGGACCTTCGAAGACGAGAAGGCGATGCTGCCCCAAGTGAAGGAGTTTCTGAAGTTGCGTCAGAAACTAGAAGACGAGAACATGCCCCTTGTCGACAAGTTTGTCGTTGGAGGGATTGTCGCAAAACTTCCTACAGAATGGAGCAACTTCTATACAAGGATGCATCGAAAGAAGATGGAAATTAGCTTGGAAGATTTCTTGCAAGAGATCCATGTTGAGGACGAGATACGCTCTCAACAGAAGATGGATACTCTGTCCAAGCAACTGGCGAAGGCAAATCTGGTCCAAACCAGAGAATACCAGGAAAGCAGGCTGCTTCTCATCGTAAAAAGAAGGACTTCACGAATCTGAAAGTGAAGGGTCCTGCCTTCAAGCAGCAGAAGTCCAAGTCCCATGTGACTTGCTTCAATTGTGGCAAGAAGGGCCACTACAAATCCGAATGCAAGTCCAAGTCCAAAGAACAAGGTGAGCCTAGTAAGGTTTCTATGATTACTAATCTAGTTGCCATGATAGCACAGGTTGCAACTGTGGGGGCTGACTTGGACTGGTGGATAGACACTAGTGCGACCTGCCATGTCTGTTCAGACAAAGACTGGTTCGTCTCTTATGAGCCAACTTCAGAGAAGGTCATAATGGCAAACCAGGCACAAGCTGAAGTACTGGGGGATCGGGACGATGGAGCTGAAACTCATATCAGGGAACACTCTGACGCTTCAAGGTGTGAAGCATGTTCCAGTAATTGCTAAGACCCTGATCTCTGGAAGTCTGCTCTGCAACGCAGGCTTGAGGATGGACATCAATGCTGACCAGTTGGTGATGTCCAAGAAGGGTACATTCTTCGGGAAAGCTTTCCAAACTGAAGGAATGTACAAGATTCAGCTTGTTGTAACCCAGCATGATAATATAAATACAATCATTTTTTCTGATTATTCTCTTGAGTTGTGGCATAATAGGCTAGGACATATTCATTGTAAAAGGATTAACAGAATGTCTAGTCTAGGACTTATCTCCAAGTGTGGGGGTAAGGTAGAGAAATGTGAAGTATGTGCTCAGACGAAGATCACAAGGAAACCCTTTCACAGGGTCCATCGAAGCACAGATCTTCTGGAGTTGGTTCACTCAGATATCTGTGACTTTAAACAATTCTCTACAAAGGCCGGAATAAAGTATTTCATTACTTTCATCGATGACTTCTCAAAGTATGCTTTCGTCTACTTGCTCAAGTCTAAAGACGAAGCATTCGAGAAGTTCAAGGAGTTCAGGGCCGAGGCTGAGCGGCAAACTGGACAACAACTCAAGAGGTTAAGGAGTGATCGAGGCGGGGAGTATCGGTCTCATGAATTCTTATCATTCTGCAAAGAACATGGAATCATCAATGAGACAACGGCTCCGTACTCTCCTCAATCCAACGGAGTAGCAGAAAGGAAGAACAGAACGTTGACAGAGATGATGAACTCCATGCTGTTGACTGCGGATCTTCCAAAGTGCTACTGGGGAGAAGCTGCACTAACGGCAACGCTCATTCTGAACAGAGTGTCATATGCAACTTCCGACATAACTCCTTATGAACTCTGGTTCAAAGTCAGACCTAACTTGAATGTCATTCGAGTGTGGGGGTGTCTGGCTTATGTGAAGCTCCTGGATCTGAAGATTCAGAAGCTGGGGACAAGGACTATGAAGGCGATCTTCTTGGGGTATGCCGAGAAGAGTGATGCTCGAAGATTCCTTGATATCGAGTCAAACCATATCATCGAATCTCGCGATGCTGAATACTTTGAAGACAAGTTTGCAAAACATAAGAATATTGTTCTCGCGGATCTTCCGGAGAATGATGAGGGTACAAAGCAGACAGAAGTCTTTAATGAACCAGTAGTCCAAGATGAAGCTATCGTCAAGGAGACACCAGCTGAACCAGAACTCGCTGAGCCGTCAACTAAGCGAACGAGGAGGCCGAAAGACTTCGGAGATGACTTCGTCACCTATCATGTGGAAGTAGATCCGCTTACCTATGATGAGGCGATGAAGACCAGAGATGCTGTATTCTGGAAGGAGGCGATAGACAATGAGATTGACTCAATCACCTCCAACAACACATGGGTATTGGTTGACCTGCCAGAAGGAGCAAGACCCATCGGATGCAAATGGATCTTCAAGAAGAAGATGAAAGCAGATGGAACCATTGACAAGCTCAAGGCCAGGCTAGTGGCCAAGGGGTTTGCTCAGAAGCAGGGGATCGACTATTTTGATACTTATGCTCCAGTAGCTCGGATGACAACCATCAGATTGTTAATTGCTCTAGCAGCAATACACAAGCTGGTGATACATCAGATGGATGTGAAAACGGCATTCCTTAATGGCGAGCTGACCAAAGAGATCTACATGCAACAACCAGAAGGTTTTGTCGTCAGAGGTCTGGAAGACAAAGTCTGCAAGTTGATGAAGTCTCTGTATGGTTTGAAACAAGCTCCCAAAATGTGGCATGAGAAGTTTGACAAGGTGATAAGGTCAAATGGCTACAGGGTCAGTGAAACAGACAAGTGTGTCTATACGAAGTTTGCTGACGAAAAAGGAGTAATCGTTTGTCTTTACGTGGACGACATGCTAATCCTAGGTACGGATTTAAGCTGCGTCACAGTGACAAAGAAATTCCTCTCGACCAAGTTCAGTATGAAGGACTTGGGGGATGCCGACGTAATCTTGGGGCTCAAGATCATCCGGACAGGCACTGGAATAGCGCTGTCACAATCTCATTATATTGAGAAGATGCTCACTCGCTACGGGTATCAAGATCTTCCTATAATCGATACACCGTACCGGAGTGATCAAAAGCTGGAGCCAAACTCGAGGGAAAGCGTCAGGCAGTTAGAGTACGCTAGCGTCATCGGAAGCTTGATGTACGCTGCTACTGCCACAAGGCCTGACATAGCTTTTGCCGTGGGAATGCTAAGTCGGTTCACTAGCAATCCAGGCGTTGAGCACTGGAAAGCTGTGAAGCGTGTTATGAGATATCTCAAGAAGACTCAGACATATGCACTTTTCTACAGCGGAGATCTGTCAGTAGTGGAAGGCTTCAGTGATGCTAGCTGGTGTTCAGATATGGAGAGCGAGTATTCCACAGGTGGATTCGTATTCGCCATGGGCGGAGCTGCTATATCGTGGAAGTCGAAGAAGCAGACTGTGTTATCTCGCTCCTCCATAGAATCTGAATTCTTTGCATTGGATGCTGCTACAAATGAAGCAGAGTGGCTTCGGGAGCTCATGTATGATCTTCCGGTGGTTGGGGCTCAGATACCGTCAATACCGATATACTGTGACAACCAGGCGGCAGCAGCAGTGGCATCAAATGAACTCTTCAACGGGAAGAAGAGGACTATGCGGTTGAAGCACAGGGCAGTACACGATCTTATCAAAAGAGGTGTAATTGCAGTGGTTGATGTTCGGAGTCAGGAGAACCTGGCAGATCCGTTCACAAAAGGCCTCAAGCGCCAGTTGGTCGATGACACAGCTTGTAAAATGGGCTTGAAGGCATTCTGATAGTGTGTCTTTGTAATCCTACCATAAAGTTTTATGCTATTAGTTCAAAGAGAAATCTACTAGGCATCTAACTTTTGGTTCAAAGGAGGATCACTGACTGGAGAACTATCAGGTAGCAGTGGGTACTTGTTCTCTGGAACATGGAAGGGATACGGACCCATAACCATTGTTGTCTACTATGTATTTTTTCTGCGGAAAAAACAGATCCTGTGGAAGGTTGGCTTAAACGCCTTAATGAGTTCTCAGGCAGAGTGAATGCCTGGTGTGCTTTACAGAAAGCACGGTAGAGCAGCACTATAAGGAGTGAAACTCCATGCTACAGTAGGGTGACTCCACCATGAGGTTCCCAGGTAGGGGTAATGCCTCGGCTTTGCAAGCCAAGTCACAGCGGCGTAGCACCGCAAATAGGCAGGTAGCCTAATGCTGTATGACGTAATTAAAGAGTTATAGACAGCACTACAAAGGGGAGGATGGCCCCATGTTACAGTGGCACGACACTACGATGAGGTACCCAGGTAGGTGTAAAGCCTCGACATTGCAAGCCATGTCGTTGCGGCGTAACACCGCAAGGAAGCCTTAGGCTTCATGCTGGGTAGTTTGGCACTACAAAGAGGCTTGTGACCTCATGCTACAATAGTATGACACTACGATGAGGTTCCCAGGTAGGGGTAATGCCTCAGCTTCAGACCATGTCATAGCGGCGTAGCACCGCAAGGAAGCGCAAGGCTTCATGCCATAACTCTTTAATAAAGAACTCACCTATAGTGTATGGATAGAGATATCAGGCCGTCTCTTGAGGGTAAACTTGTAGACGCCCAAAAATTATATACTGAAACCAGGCTGGCACAAGGCCTTCTATGTGCAGCCAGAAGCACAGTTGATGTCATTATGTGAGTAGGAAGAATTGCAGTTATGGTGCAGAATTCAAGGCTTAGTCCATTCTTGTATCATGCTGTTGTTTAACCTATGCGGGAAGATTCAAGTCGTAGCGACATCTCTCCTAATGCATGATGGGCAGTCACTGTGGGGAACGCTCAACCCATATATTGAGATATGTGGAGGATTGTTGGTGTTTTTGCCTTTGGACTAGAAAAGATAGTCCCACATCGGCTACACCAAATGGTGAGTATCTCAATATAATGTATTGCATGTGTTGAGGTGTGCACATGAGGTGTAGTGGGGCACAAGTTTGTGCCATGTGGAAGTATTCTCCTAGAAGAAAAAAGGATTAAAACCAACAAGGATGCAAGTTAATTTTTGTTGTGCGGACTCGGACTCGGACACGGACTCCAGGATGTCTCGTGCATGCACGGGAGTGTTCGGGGGGTAGGCGTGGACTGGCACACTTCTATGCTGATTGTGGGATGATCTAAAATATCAAACTCTATTTTTGAGTATTGGTGTTTTATTCCCACATCGGATAGGAGAAGAGGTGAAGTCTCAACTCCACTCTATAAATAGAGCCCCTTGGCCTCCTTTGAAAGATGCACTAAGAAGAGAGTTGAGGGAGTCTGTTAAGTCCAGGAAGCCCGTTCAAGTCTCAAATATTGACTTACGAGCGTTCCAGAAGTTCTTCGTGAACTTGCTGGTTCCTGGAAGCTGTTCGTGCTCGTGTGAGGCAAATAAAGCTTTGAGCAACGGTGATCATTCACCCCAGCAGGAGTTTTTTCCACCTTTCGCCTGTCACCTTCTTTGTTGGTTATATCAGGATTTTATTAGCGCACCTTCGGTGAAGTGTTTGCGTTGATATTATCAGAATTCTATTTGTGCACCTTCTGTGAAGTGTAGCATTAATAGAATTTTACTTACGTACCTTCTTTGAAGTGTTACGTTCTGTGCACCTTCTGTGAAGTGTAGCACTAGTGGGATTTCTCTTACGTACCTTCTGTGAAGCGTTACGTTCTGTGCACCTTCTGTGAAGTGTAGCACTAGTTGAGAGATTTCTTTTACGTACCTTTTGTAAAGTGTTACGTACAATTGTTACGATATTTCAGTTTTCCATCGAAAAATTGTGCCCCGGCACTAACAAATACAAACTCCTAAGAAATATATAAAAACAACTCCTCTTCCTAAAGACTAAGACATTGCTTGTTTTGATAACAGAAAAGAAAAGTAATAAAAGAAAAACTGAATTTGAAATTTAAATAATGTCCTCATCACCCATCATCGTCAGATATCCCCTTCCCACAAGACACTATAAAAACCTCCCACATTGAGAAATTTAGCTAAACGCCTCTTTGGAGTGTCTTCTTCATTTAACCCATTTAAATGACATGCCCCAACATCATCATCCCCTCCCTTTCAGGGCCAGACATATATGATTAGTACGACAGTTACCTCATAGCTAAGATGGGGATGTCAGCAGATAAACTGTATATTATTTCATTACTAGCATATATATATATATATATATATATATATATACATATATATATATATACACACACGGACCGTACACGTATTTTAATAAATTTTTAATTAACTTAAAAAGATCAAAGGACAGTCTTCGTAATTACTAAATTATCTTTATTAAAATTAAAGGCTAATTAGTGTTTAGATCCTAGATTTTATACTAACGTAGAGTTTTTATGTCCAATTGGAAAATTTGGACCCTGAATATTTCTATTTTTCCATTATACCCTTACTCCCAGTGCATGCGAATATTTTTTTTTTTGAATTATTTGTATTTACTCCCCCAATTGCTAATCATATCTCCATTTTCCTCCCCTCCCTCCCCCCCCCCCCCCTCCAAAATTTTATTTTAATTAGTGTTACCCCCAATCCTTCGGGTAAAGTGCAAACAATTAAAAAAAATCTCATTTTTGCTCAGTTTGTACCCTGTCGTTAACAGCTGTTAAAATACGTCTAAAAATACGATTTTATCCCTCCCCCCTCTCTCTCCCCTCTCTCTCTCCGATGGTGGGGGCGGATCAAGCAGGGCCGACGAGAGGAGAGGGGAGGGTGGCCGGCCAGCGGAGGGAGGAGGGAGCGGGTCGAGCATGGCCGGCTAGCATAAGGATGCGGGGGTCGAGGGGGCTGGCCAGCGGAGGGAGGAAGGGGGGCGCGGGTCGAGGGGGCTGGCCAGCGGAGGGAGGAGGGGGCGGTCGGTGTTAGAAATTTTATTGTACCCTGTCGATTCATGAGATGAAGAACATAATAAAATTGTGGAAGCGTACCTGAATCCATTGCTAGACTTGATGGATCTTGAAGCGAACATCTCTTTATTGGGGTTTGATCTTCCAACTCGCTACAGCCCTTAATAACAAAGATGAAATCTTTGTTCCTCTCTTTGTTGATGGGGATACAGAAGAGAATAGAGAAACCATCTCTTTGGTGGCCGTATGAGTTGGGGACCATAACCCTAATGAATACACATATATATAGATATGTGTGTTGTGATATTTCTAATTTGGCCCCTCATCAAATTAGAATTATCTCCGTTATCTACACATTAATTCCATGAAAATTATACCCTTAAGCCAATTTTTCAAATAGACCACTTTAATTTGGCTTAATTATTTAGATAGCCCAAACACAATTAATTTTACATGTGTGGCCCCATAATTATTGAATAATTTCAACAATCTCCCACTGGGCCACATATGTAACCTTATAATTGTGTTAACCTTAGTGAGCTCATAAATTGCTATCTTAATCCTTAGGGTATATCCGGACAATCTCGTCCATTAACCATATCAACATAGGATCAAAGCGGCCTTCGTCACATATAGCGTAACTAAACCATCAATGGTCACATATACCAATATAGCTAAACGACATAGATCAATCATGGATGCGTAGCATAGAAATTACACGCAACGTGATCAATACATGTCTATTTTCAACTGGTCCTCCTTAACTTTAATGAGATCAATACTTTAGCATAATGAAAACAGAATGAACTGAATTTCCATATATCTGATCAGATAAATATCCAAAATAATTTAATACATAAATGTGTCCAAAATCAAATAGCACCCAAATACATAAAATACAAACTCCCACTATATTGTCATATTCTTAATTAACACCCATATGAGCAGTATGCTCATGAAAGACCCTGGATGATAATGCTTTTGTGAGCGGATTCGCTAACATGGAGTTTGTCATAATGTGCTATATGAACACTATAACCATTCTGAATTCTTTCCTTCACAACTAGAAACTTTATGTCAATATCCTTTGACTTGTACAAGTTTCTGCTATTTTTGGAATACAGTACTGCTGATTTATTGTCACACCATAATTTTATGTGGTCTTTCAACACCGTACTGTAGGCGCAGCCTTGTGACAATTTTGCAACCATATTCCCTGAATAGATACCCCACAGCATGTTATAAACCTTGCTTTCATGATGGAAGAAATTATGAGTACATGTTTGACACTCGTCCAAAATATATCTCCATTAGTCAGCATAACCTGATGTGGATCTCCTGCTGTGTTAGCATCCAACAAAATCAGAGTCGAAATACCTTATGATCTCCAGAATTATTTCATCTCCTACAAAGAGCATATAATTTCTTGTTCTCTATTAATTACTTAAGTAGTTTGGCTGCTACCCAATGATCCATCCATAAATGCTTAAATATCTGCCTAACATCCGAATTATGTACGCAATATCCTGACGCGTACATACTTGTGTATACATTAGACTCCCTACAACTGATCATGAAGGAAAAATCTATTGTATTTTCTTAATTTTAAGGCTAACCTTAGGGCACTTATTTGAGACCGAATTTGTCTCCTTTAACGAGAGGTGTCACCTGGTTTGCATTGAACACTTCAATCAATATACAAAACGAAAAAATTATTTTTACTCCCACTGAACTTGTGATACACACAATCTTCAACAGTGTTCATCTCAAAACCAAACGAGATAGTCACTTATTAAAACTCAAAGTATCATTAACGAGAAGCCTGCTTGAGTCCATAAATAGATTCTGTCAGTTTGCGAACCATATTCTTTGGGTCTTCTGACACAAAGTTTTCTGGTTGTACCATATAAATTATTTCGTCAATGTTACCATTGAGAAATACCGTTTTGACATTCATTTGATATAACTCAATATTAAAATGTACAACAAGTACTATGATTGGTTTAAAAGAGTCTTTCAAAGAAACCGAAGAGAAAGTCTCTTTTTAAAAAAAACAATCCCTTCCTCTTCTCTTGAGGTTGTTGAGTTTGTTCCTCAGAAACAATTACCTTATCTTGAATGGGGGGTACCTTTATGTTGTCTTGTTGAGGTAGCTCAACATCGACTTATAGAGGTAATTCGACATTGACTTATTGAGACTCCGAATTCAATTCTTGATCAATGACAGGTGCAAAATCTTGCACATCGTCAAAAGTGATAGTAGGAATCGCAATCGATTCCTCCTCAAAAACAATGTTATTGACTTTATTTCTCCTCCAAACTCAACATCCTCAAAAAAAAAATATTACACTTCTCGTCTAAAAAAAAAATTTATTTTTGTGTTTAGTATCACGTGGTTCCATATGCAAGGTTTCTTTATATGACGCAATAGTTTCAAGTGATAATAGCATGTCACAAACATTTAAAATAAAAAATAATAATAATACCAACATTATTTTAAATTTAAAGATAGATCAAAATTTATTGTTCCCAAATGAACAATGATAAATAAGATTGTCAAACAAGAAAACTGAAACTAAATTTCGTCTAAAAGACAGTACAATAAAAGCTTTAGATAAAATTGTCTATCAAATCCAATAATAACTAATATCCAAAATTTGTCCTATTGCATCCACTTCTACCGACTTGCCATCTCCCACATAGATGTGTCTTTCACCATCAATTGGCTTTCGGTAGATCTGGCAACCCTGCATAGAAACACTGATGTGAGTAGTTGCACCAAAATCTAATCACCATGTGTTTCTTAATACTGAAGCTAAATTATACCAAATTAAGAAATGTACCTTTCTTTACACGCCATGCGTGGTACTTTGTACATTCCTTCTTTACGTGTCCCGGCTTGCCACAAAAGAAACAACCATTGGCCTCAGTTTGTTGTTTCTTTTGCACTGGACCCTTAGTAGCTTCTGTATTCTTTCGCTTAGTGCCCTTATACTTGTCTTTAGGGGTGGTAGCCAAATTAGCACTTTCAGTTTTATCTTGCTTCAATCTCTCTTCTTCTTGTACACAGTACGAAATGAGCTCATTTAGAGTCCATTTTTCCTTTTGACAGTTGTAACTGACCTTGAACTGATTGTACTGTGTAAGAAGTGAGAGCAATACCAAATAAACGAGCAAGTCATCCGACAAGTCGAACTTAAGTGCCTTAAGTTTTGAAGCAATATGAGACATCTCCATGATGTACTCCCTTATGTTACCTTTGCCTTTATACTTCATGGTAATCAAGCGCAACAAAAGTGTGCTTGTTTCCGCCTTATCATTCTTTGTAAATTGCTTCTCGATTTCAGCAAAGAATTGTTTAGCATTAGTAACCTCATCAGATACTGCACCCCTGAATGCCTCTGGAATACCGCGCTTTATGATCATTAGACTCATGCGGTTTGAGCGTTCCCACTTCTCGAAGTTCGCTCTGTCACCAGATGAACTGTCATCCTTAGGAGTAATGGGACGCTCAATCCTAAGTGCAAGGTCTAGATCCATGCAGCCGAGAACAATATATATGTTCTCTTTTCAGTCCTTGAAGTTTGTTCCGTTAAGCATTGGAATTGAGTTCAGATTAGCAGATATTGTAGCAACACTAGCTGAAAAGAGAACAAAAAATAAATAAATAAGTATGCTCTAATTAATAACCAAAGAATAAAAGATAGTCAAACAAATTCAAATAATGGTGAACCCCATCTCAAGATACCTAGTGCATCATTAATATCAAGTCTTTGGACAGTGATATTAACTGCAAGTGGTACTCTTGGTGTAGTGATCAAATGTTGACAATAAGTCATGTCAAATAATAAGCCTATCTTTGGATCGGGTTATTATTCACATGTAAACCGTATAATTGTCACACATTTATCACCACAAGTATGTGTGCAATTCGGCCAAGTATTAACCTTCCTTTGGGCCGGCTAATACCCGCATGAATATACACACACAAACATCCGACATCCCTCATAGACTATCTACGCAAGAGAGGTCACTTTGGCGACATCTTGTTTCAATGAGTCTACTTAGAATATTGGACAACTATTGCTAGTCATAAAAGGCACCAAAAAAAATTGAATGTTGACTAAATTTTACAAAACTGAATCATATCTAAAACTTTATATACATGCATATTCATAAGATTATTACTCAAATAAAGTAATCAAAAGCATAATCATGAATTTCAATTTGGCAAAATTGGATATTATCACTATAACAAAATTCATGAAATAATCTACGGAGGATATGCATCCAAAGATAATATCAAGTAATGCATAAGGATTACTTTAAATAGAATAATCTATAGAAGGTCAAATATATGCATTAACAGATTATATCAAATAATCTATAAGGATTATTTTAAATAAAATAATCTACCGAAGACAAAATCATAATTTTAATTTGAAAAAATAATCATATATCTTAAAGATATCTCCTTTAATCATATGCATGTGAATTTGTTTTTGCATGAATTTATTGAAAACTATATTTCTGAATCCAAATCAATAACAATACCATAATGAAAAAGCTAAATATGTTTTATACAATATTAATACTTAATCAGAGCTTTCCATTCTAATAATTTCTTTATATCCGAAACTATCACCTTTTGTTGCAATATTGATACTTAAACAGAATTGATAGTAACATGCTAGAATCCGTAAAGACCCATAAACAGAAATTACAATATTGATGACCATCAGTAGATCGGTGACCGGCAGAAGCAAGAAATAGCATGTCTTACCAAATAAAACCACAAAGCAATACCTAAATTAACTCCTAACAGATCCAAAGATAAATACCGGACCCAAACAATCAAAAAAAAAATTGTTATTGATGAGACCAGGAGCACCATTATAGCTTTCACTCAAATCTACCAAAAAAAAAAGTAACGTGCAAACCTTTTTGTTCTCTTTTTCTCTTCAAAGATTGTTTAAACTAAATAATAAGAAGCACGGCCGCTTAAATAATCTACGTCAAGTCTGAATCCAAGTAATCAAGGTTTCTAAAAGTTAGCATAATTATCCACATCTAAATTATATTCTCCAACCAAATCCTTTTAATGGAATCAAACAATTTTTGCTAAACCGAAATCTTAGTATGATTTAAATTAGGAAACTGAAACCTTAGTACATGCAAATCATCTGATTCCAACAAAAAATAAAAACAAAAAATAAAACTCAATCGACGAATCATAAAACTTTGATCGAGCAATGGAAACCCCTAAATTAAATTAGATCAAACGATTTAGGGTTTCTGAACACCAATAAAAATTGAATCTGAAACTTCAAACTCATGAATCAAATAGGGAGGCTCTGATACCACTTGTTAGAAATTTTATTGTACCCTGTCGATTCATGAGATGAAGAACATAATAAAATTGCGGAAGCGTACCTGAATCCATTGCTAGACTTGATGGATCTTGAAGCGAACGTCTCTTTATTGGGGTTTGATCTTCCAACCTGCTACAGCCCTTAATAACAAAGATAAAATCTTTGCTCCTCTCTTTGTTGATGGGGATACAGAAGAGAATAGAGAAACCCTCTCTTTGGTGGTCGTATGAGTTGGGGACCATAACCCTAATGAATACACATATATATAGATATGTGTGTTGTGATATTTCTAATTTGGCCCCTCATCAAATTAGAATTATCTCCGTTATCTACACATTAATTCCATGACAATTATACCCTTAAGCCAATTTTTCAAATAGACCACTTTAATTTGGCTTAATTATTTAGATAGCCCAAACACAATTAATTTTACATGTGTGGCCCCATAATTATTGAATAATTCCAACAGTCGGGGGGCCGACAAGCAGAGGGAGGAGGGGGCGGTCGAGGGGGGCCGACAGGCGGAGGGAGGAGGGGGCGACAGGTCAAGGGGCCCGGCCACCTCTGGTAGAAAAGGGAGGACATTTTGGGTATATGTTTTTTTTTAAAAGTTATTAACGGTCATTTCTAACGGCAGGGGTGTAAACGAACAAAGATAAAAATGTGAGACTTTTTTTTAACAAGGGTACTTAAATGCAAAAACTCAAATCTAAAGAAGATTTGTTTGCACTTTATCCGAAGGATTGGGGTGACACTAATTAAAATAAAAATGGAGAAAAGTGAAAATATGATTAGCAATTGGGGGGATAAATACAAATAACTCTTTTTTAAATATAAAATTGAGGGTATAATGGGAAGGATTGAAAAAGAAATAAAATTCAGGGCCTAAATTTTCTAATTGGACTTGTTAGGGCCTAAACTCTAAACTGGTATAAAATTCAGGGTCTAAACTCTAATTAGCCCTAAAATTAATGAACAATTTTAATTAGTATAAATATGTAAGGATATTTTTGGAAGAAAATTCTACGGTCAAGCTTAACTTTTGGCTTTATATAGTAGAATAGATTAATAAACAATTTTAGTTAGTATAGATATACAAGAGTATTTTTGGAAGAAAAACTTCACGGTAACTTTTGGCTTTATATAGTAGAATATATTATCTTTCATGCCCAGACTCGATATTATTTTCCTATGAATGCACATCTGCAATTAATGTGTGTATTCTATCACCAGAAGAAACGCGACCTTAATCTTGAGTAGATCAAATACTATATTACCAATTAGAAACTAAGTTATATCCTTCAGTGCTCGTCCATATCAGAGATGCCTACCATACCCCCAACGATGTGTTCTACATTCCGAATCGTGGAACATTCCTGTTCTAGAATGCTAAGCATTCCGAATTTCCAAACCTAAGCCAATTAAAAATACCCCTAGTCGCACATGCGTAATTGTTTTCACTACAAAATGGGGCATAATTCAACACAATTAATGAAGGATCAAGAGGCCTCGGGGGCGGATCTAGCATAGGGGTGGGGTGGGCTGGAGCCCACCCAAAAAAAAATTTAACTTTTTTTTCTTATATTTTTTCATTTTTGATTTTTTTTATGTATGTTAGCCACCTCTAGCCCACCCGAATTTTTTATAGCCCACCCCAGTTTTAGTTTCTGGATCCGCCCCTGAGAGGCCTAACCTCACTTTGAACCAAGGAAAATTACTCCTATCTCCACACTTCCTCGCCCCATCACTCCCCATACCAGGGGCGGATGCAGGTAGAGCCTGAGGTGGGCTCCAGCCCACTTTCATATAAAAAAAATTTTGCTGATTTTTTTGTGTGAGTTGGCCTACATGTAGCCCACTCCAACCTACTCTAGTCCACTCCAGTATACATTTCTGGATCCGCCCCTGCCCCATACCATACATACCGAGTTCCGTATTTTGGTTCCTCGTACCATAAAGTTCTGCGTTCTCAGTAACCTTGGTCCAGAAGAAAAACAAATGTCATACCATGAAGTCTTATGCCCACGTTTTAGCTTGGACAAGGACATTTTGGGTTCGGTATCGTTCTCTGTGAGCTATGTTCATGGAAAGGGACATGACACGAAATGATACTTCAACTCGCAATGCAACACCAATTTGGTCTACCCATGCATATTGTGATATGGCTGTGTCATGTCCGCCATGGACAGCACCAATTCTGAAGAATCAAGGATGGAAATGACTCCTAATCAAACAGAGACGCACAGCCTTAGCCTCATAATTATGGATAAAAGATACGTATATAGCTCTATTTCAGACAAAAATCATGCGAGGAAACATACTATGAGACTGACTAACGATGAATCTGTAACGCAAATATGGAATCCCTGTAATTCTATCATCTAATGATAAATGATTAGCACCTGCAGTACAGAACGTACACCGTCTATTTTCCACTAAAAGCTTTGAACTCCATCGTGTGGTCTCTTTAGGACTTTATTATGAGAAAACAACGAGTTAAAGAGTTGAGGAAAGAAACGGAATGCTTCCAAGTTCCAAGTATACTTATTCAATTAATCTTGTCATGCTGCTGAATAGGAAATTATCAATGCACTTGTCACGCCCCAGGTTCGAAATAGAGAGAGAGAGGTGTATGACTCGGTCAGGTACTTACTATGGAATACTCTTGCACCTCGAAGTATGGTCACGACTATAAAGACAAGAGGGTTATCTACATGTTATCGGTCTCCTAGGTCCAAATGAATCCTAGTCTCAATCAATATTCTAAATGGCGGTTGAAGCGGCCGCCTAGGCAGCAGCTAGGCGGTAGGCGGTCTCTCTCCGCACCGCTTTTGTGGTTGGCGGCCAACGGAGGTTTGGCGTAGGGGTGCAACTCGGACGGGTTGGGTCGGGCTTGAGTTCAACCCGAGCTCAACCCGATGAATGATAATCCTAGCCCGAGGCCTAGCCCAACCCGACCTCGGGTTTAACATATGAAGTCCAAGACCGAGCCCGGAGGAAGCTCGGGTTGGGTCGGGTCCAATGGGTTTATAAAGTACAAAATACCAAATAGCAATTAAGCACCAATCATTACAAAATACAAAATAACATGAGATTTGGAAGGAGTTGAAGAGTTTGGGTTGATAAATTTAGGATTTAAATTTTTTATTTAGAAAATATGATACAATATATATATATATATATATATATATATATATATATATATATATATATATATATATATATATATATATATATATAAATTTTACATGTGTGTCGGGTTTCGGGTTCTTCGGGTAACCCGACACATAAACCCAAGCCCAACCCAATTTTTGATAGGGTTCAAATATTTTAGCCCAAACCTGTCACGACCCGTTACCCAAATTGTTGGGCCGGGCTGAGACATGTCCAGCCTACGCTTGGTTAAAGCGTAGTAAGCTGTTCTAAGAATAGACAATAAAGGAACTAAGCTGCTAACAGTTCTAATATCACATTTAAAAGGTCCATCACAACACAGCATCTACAAGCGAAAGTAAAATAAGTACATACTTAATAATACACTTCCAAAGTATCTAACTGGAGACAAAGTCCATTGATTACAAGATATAGTCTGAACAGTTCAATAACTACGCCAACAATAATCTAATCGAGATTACCAAGCGAGGTTCCCTGCGGGGACTTCCTCAGGAGCAAAAGCCCCGTCCTCTGTAGTGGGTCCATAGAAAAGATCATAGAGCAAATATTCCTCCGAAAGTATGCCTACAACGTTATCCTGTCAGGACGGAAGCAAGTACTGGTTCTACAAACTAAACATACTGAGCATGGAATGAAAAGAGATGTAGTAAATAAGAATCATGTCATGTCTCATGTCGTATCACAATCATGTCATATCACAGATCTATCATGTCAGGAATACATTTGTCATGACGACATATGTATATCTAGAGTTTAAAACTGGAGCAGGTACGTGATCGTCAATAGGTGTACAATGTGCAGGGGGCACATGCAAATAAAATGTACTTCCGTACAAGTGTAAAGGCGATAGATGTACATATGCACAAATACAGCTTTGAGAAATGCCTACGGCGCGGTAAAATATAAAATAAAACTTTGTTCGGTACGATAGAGGGGGCATGATCACGTACTCAACTATCAGTTTCCCCATAACCCAGATTCTAACATGTGAGAGATACGAGAACAGTATAAAACATGTGAGAGATACTGGGAGCAGTATAAGCATGGCAGGTACTGAGAGCAATTTAAAACATGGTAGGTACTGAGAGCAATTTAATTAAAGCATGTGAAGCATACGCTAGATATATAGAAACCTGTAAGATACGATTTTCAGTTTAAATCACTGTATTAACATGGTTCATACGCAATTCATTATCATATGCAGTAAAATAGAGTTTGTAGGGGTACTCGTCTCGAGCAAGACAAGAGTATGAAAATATAGATGTCCGGTGTCCTGTCAAAATGATACACAAACTCAGTCTCTAAACTATGTTCAAGATTTTACAATAGTGGTGTGACACGACTCCTAACTGGACACTAGCTAAGTGGTGACCTAGCATAAAAGTCCAATGTGGGGTGACACTATATCTAAACAAACACTAGGGTCCTTAGAAGCACAATGATCACTTTAGAGTTTTACAAAAACCAAGCATATAAATATATATACTAATAATAATAATTAATTACAAATTAAGGATGATACATAAGGAAAAATCTACAGATGTTGTCGGATGACAAAACAAATATCACCAACGTGTCCAGAATGGTCAAATTTGCTAGGATAGCCTACCCATAAGTCCAATTTGGACACATGGGTAAAATGATAATTTCGGGTCAAAATGATGTCCATCGTTGGACACACTTTGCACCGAAAAATGTGTCAGAATACAAGTCTACAAAACCTATCAAATTATATGTCCACGTATCAAGAATGATGATACGAACCCAAAGGTATGTCCGAAATGGGATTCCAATGACCCGATCACAAAATGGTCCGTTGACCTGGATATTGGTATCCGATTTGTACAGAAATGCGTGTCGAAGCCAAAGTCCACTAAATCTAACAAAGTATATGTCAACGAGTCCAGAATGACGACACGAACTCAGCGGTATATCCGGAATTGGATTCCGATGAGCCGATCTCAAAATGACACGTTGATCCGGACATTTTGCCACGACCCGCTACCCAAATTGTTGGGCCGGGCCGAGCCATGTCCAGCCTACGCTTGGTTAAAGCATAGTAAGCTGTTCTAAGTATAGACAATAAAGGATCTAAGCTGCTAACAGTTCTAATATAACATTTAAAAGGTTCATCACAACACAGCATCTATAAGCGAAAGTTAAATAAGTACAGACTTAATAATACATGACTTCCAAAGTATCAAACTGGAGACAAAGTCCAGTGACAACAAGCTAGTCTAAACAGTTCAATAACTAAGCCAAAAAGAATCTAAGCGAGACTACCAAGCGAGGTTCCCTGCGGGGACTTCCTCGGGAGCAAAAAGCCTGGTCCTCTGTAGTGGGTCCATAGAAAAGATCACAGAGCAAATCTTCCTCCGAAAGTATGCCTACAACGTTATCCTGTCAGGACGGGAGCAATTACTGATTCTACAAACTAAACATACTGAGAATGGAATGAAAAGAGATGTAATAAATAAGAATCATGGCATGTATCATGTCGTATCACAATCATGTCATATCACAGATCTATCATGTCAGGAATACATTTGTCATGGCGACATATGTATATCTAGAGTTTAAAACTGGAGCAGGTACGTGATCGTCAATAGGTGTACAATGTGCAGGGGCACATAATGAAATGTACTTCCGTACAAGTGCTACGGCGATAGATGTACATACGCACAAATCCGCTTTGTGATAAAGGCCTACGACATAGTAACATATAAAATAAAACTTTGCTCGCTACGGTAGAGGGGGGCATGATCACGTACTCAACTATCAGTTTCCCTATAACCCAGATTCTAAACATGTGAGAGATACGAGAATAGCATAAAACATGGTGGGTACTGAGAGCAGTATAAAGCATGTGGATGGTCCTGAGTGTAGTATAATTAAAGCAAGTTAAAGATCCTGAGAGCATATAATGAAAGCATGTGAAGCATACGGTAGATATATAGAAACCTGTAAGATATGGTTTTCAGTTTAAATTATTGTATTAACATGGTTCATACGCAATTCATTATCATATGCAGTAAATAAAGTTTGTAGGGGTACTCGCCTTGAGCAAGACAAGAATACGAGTATGAAGATATAGATGTCCGGTGTCCTATCAAAATGATACACAATCTCAATCTCTAAACTATGTTCAAGATTTTACACTAGTGGTGTGACACGACTCCTAACTGGACACTAACTAAGTGGTGACCTAGCATAAAAGTCCAAGGTGGGGTGACGCTATATCTAAACAAACACTAGGGACCTTAGAAACACAAGGATCACTTTAGAGTTTCACAAGAACCAAACATATAAATATATACACTAATAATAATAATAATTTAAGGGTGATACACAAGAAAAAATCTACAAATGTCGTCGGATGACAAAACAAATATCACCAACGCGTCCAGAATGGTAAAATTAGCTACGATAGCCTACCCATAAGTCCAATTTGGATACAGGGATAAAATGGTAATTTTGGGTCAAAAATGATGTCCGTCGTTGGACATATTTTGCACCAAAAAATGTGTCAAGATAGAAGTCTACAAAACCTAGCAAATTATATGTCCACGAATCCAGAATGATCATACAAACCCAACGGTATGTCCGAAATGGAATTCCGATGATCCGATCACAAAATGGTCCGTTGACCTGGATATTGGTATCCGATTTGCACAAAAATGCGTGTCAAAGCCAAAGCCCACAAAATCTAACAAAATATATGTCAACGAGTCCAGATTGACAACACAAACTCAATGGTATATCCGAAATTGGATTCCGATGAGCCGATCTCAAAACGACACGTTGACGAGGACATTTGGAATCCGGTTTGCACCGAAATACGTGTCGGAGCCAATGTCTTCAAAACTCAGCAAATTATATGTCAATGAGTCTAGAATGATGATACGAACTCAACTGTATATCCGGAAGTGGATTCCGATGAGCCAATCTCAAAGTGAACCGTTGACTCGGACTGTGGGGCCCGCTTTGCACCGAAATACGTGCCAAGGCTCACGTCCTCCAAATCAATCAAACTTTATATGAAAACGTGCCAGAACGATGCCACGAGTCTACTGGTGGTGTCAGAAATTGAATCCGAAATCCCGGGTTCCAAAATGGAATTTTACAAGTACAAAATTAAGAATTCGGACGACCAACTTTGGCGTCGAATTCGACCAACCAAACGTGCTCACAATGAAACAAAACTTAAGGGGCAGGAAGAGGGTTATACCAGCTATGCACAGGAACTGGTGGCACGCCAAACGGAGCTGCGACGACGGAGTTATGAGCTGACGAAGTTGGCTCCACAAAATTGTCCAAAAATAGTACAATTTAAAGTGTCAACTTGGTGGCCAGTTTTGATGTATCAATCGACAAAATTAACGGACGAACTTGAGGGGAGTGAAGAGCTATATACCGAGATTGTGATAGAGCAAAGAGTTCATCGATCCAACGGTCGGATTGTCCAGAAAACACGTACAAAGTTGCTGTCCCGAGATACGTATTCTGGCCTCTCCAACACGCGCGTCACGACGGTATTCCGTGCGAAACGCACGAATAGCCCATGTCGTGCGTCGGGACGACGGAGGCGGCAAGGGGTGTGTGTGCTGATATGGTGATGGGGTGAGGGAGTGTTTGTGTGGGAGTGTTTTAAGGAGGAGAGAGATATATTTGATTATATATGTATATATATTAGAATGAGAGAGAAAGAGATATTTATTAAATAAAAAGAGAAGGGATATTTTAAAAATAGGAAAAAGAGGAATTGTGTGGGGTGTTCATAAGGGGATAACATAGAGCTTGGGTTTGGGTTCAGTTGAGCCGGGTCGGGTCAAAATTGGGTTTGGCGAAATAAAATAGATTAATTTTAGGTATTTTTGATCATGGTAAATAAGTAACATGCGGGAGTTCAATTAAATGGGACACAAGTGTCATGTGGGTAGTAGGCTTAATGTGGGCCGTGTCCGTATTTTGGGTTGGCAGGTTTGGTTCGAAAGGGTGTCCCCAATTCGAGTCGAAGATTAAATGTGACTCCGTAGGACGAATTAAAATTGGGACTCGTGTCAGAAAAGTTGTGCGAAGCAAAAGAAGCACAAAATGGTGTAGGGTGTTTCGAGTAGATCATTCATGAGAAGTTGGTTTGGAAAAAATGACTAGTCTTGTGCTCCTAAATTAAAAGTCACGGTAACGTGCATACGATGATCAAAAATAAAAGTGAAAATTTAATTAATAATTATTTAACGATCAAATGGCCTAAATTGACCCGAAGTTGTGCGATACAAAAAGAGCACAAGGCAACAAGTTTCAGAGATTGGCATCTATGACGCTCCAGAAGTCAAAGTCACGGAAAGAAACATTTAATGATCAAAAATAATTATAATAAAATATTTAACGAAATAATTCATTTAGAAAATTTAAAATAAACCCTAAAATTTAGGGGGCTTACACATTTGGAATCCGGTTTGCACGAAATGTGTGCCGGATCCAATGTCCTCAAAACTCAGCAAATTATATATCAACGAGTCCAGAATGACGATACGAACTCAACGGTATATCCGAAATTGGATTTCGATGAGCCGATCTCAAAATGACCCGTTGACTCGGACTGTGGGACCCACTTTGCACCGAAATACATGTCAGGGATCACGTCCTCCAAATTTAACAAATTTTATATGAAATCGTGCCAGAACGACGCCATGAGTCTACTGGTGGTGTCAGAAATTAAATCCGGAGTCCCGGGTTCAAAAATAGAATTTTACAAGTACAAAATTAAGAATTTGGATGGCCAACTTTGGCGTCGAATTCGACCAACCAAACGTGCTCACAATAAAACAAAACATAAGGAGCAGGAAGAGGGTTATACCAGCTACGCACAGGAACTGGTGACACGCCAAACGGAGCTGCGACGACGGAGTTACGAGCTGACGAAGTCGGCTCCACAAAACTGTCCAAAAATAATACAATTTAAAATGTTAACTTGGTGGCCGATTTTGATGTAACAAACGACAAAATTAACGGACGAAACTTGAGGAGAGTGAAGAGATATATACCAAAATTGTGACGGAGCAAAGTGTTTGCCGATCCAACGGTCGAATTTTTCAAAAAACGTGCACGAAATCGCTGTCCCGAAACACAATTTTGAGTTCGATCCCGCGCGCGTCACGACGGAACTTCGTGCAAAATGCACGAATCGTCTATTGTACGCGTCGAGGAGGAGCACAGTGGCTATGGGGTGGCTCACCGGAGGAGCGCCCGACCGAGGGGGTCACGGGGACCGCACGGTGGCTGACCACGGCGGCGTGCAGCGGTGCACGGCCGCCGGCCGATGCTGCAGCGTGCTGCAGCTGCTACTGCTACGCACGCGCGCGACGGCGGCGGCGGTCGCCGGCGGGGGTGGCCGCGACGGCGGAGATGGTGTGGGGGTGGTGGTGATGATTATGGAGATGGTGGTGGTGATGATAATGGTGATGGTGGTGTGATGGTTAATGGTGGTGGAGATGGTGTTGATGTTGATGAAGTGGAGGAGGAAGGAGGAGAAGACTGTGAAGAAGAAGAAGAAGAGGAGGAGAGTGTGCTGTCGGCAGAGAGGGGGGTGAGGTGTGTGTATGTGTAAGGAGAGAGGAAGAGAGAGTTATTTTAGTGTGTGTGTGTGTGTATATTATATATGGAAAGAAAGAGAAAGAGAGAGAGATATTTGAAGAGAGAGAAAGTTGAGAGAGAGAGAGAGAGAGGTCGGTTGAGAGAGGGGGGTGTGAGTAATAAGAGAGAGAGAGATATTTATAAATATGTATATATATATATATATATATATATATATATATATATATATATATATATATATATATACATATTAGAAAGAGAGAGATATTTATAGAAAATAAAGAGATATTTTAAATAGGAAAAAAGCGAGAAATTGTATGGGGGTGTTTGGGTAGTCATGAGAGGACAACATGGAGCGTAGGTTTGGGTTCGGTTGAGCCAGATCGGGTCAAAATCGGGTTTGGCGAAATAAAATAGATTAATTTTTAGGTGTTTATGAACATGGGTAAATAAGTAGCATGCGGAGGCTAAACTAAATAGGACACAAGCGTCATGTGGGTAGTAGGCTTCATGTGGGCCAGGTCTATACTTTGGGTTGGCATGTTTGGGTCGAAAGGGTGTCCCCAATTTGAGTCAGAAAATAAATGTGACTCCGTGGGACGAATTAAAATTGGGTCTCATGTCTGAAAAGTTGTGCGAAGCAAATGAAGCACAAAATGGTGTCTGAGTAGGACACGAAGGTCATGGATGTAGGGTGTCTCGAGTAGATCATGCATGAGAAGTTGGTTTGGAGAAAACGACTAGTCTCGTCTCCTAAATTAAAATTCACGGTAACGTGCATACGATGATCAAAGATAAAAGTGGGAATTTAATTAATAATTAATCAACGATCAATTGGTCTAAGTTGACCCGAAGTTGCGCGATGCAAAAAGAGCACACGGAAATAAGTTTAAGTGGGACTTGATATATCAAAACGAAGATAATCTTGTCTACTACAAAACTCATGAAAAGAGTTTCCAGAGATTGGCATCCCTGACACTCCAGAAATCAAAGTCACAAAAAAGTACATTTAATAATCAAGATAATTATAATAAAATATTTATCAAAAATAATTCATTTAGAAAATTTAAAATAAACCCTAAAATTCAGGGGACTTACATCCTACCCACCTTACAAGAATTTCGTCCTCGAAATTTAAAGTCATCTAATAGGTCAAAATATAACACGTAGCTACTCTGGCTACGGTACTCAATCTGCTACCCTTGTGATCATCTCTTCCGTTTCTCTTTACAATCTTTTTGGTTCAGGTTCAACAAAGGTCCTTCTATCATAAACTACGTCATATATCCTTTAGAATCTTCCATACTAATATGGAACCTTTATGTATACCCTAAACTATAGGTCATTCTCTGGATATGCTTATAAGCCAATAATGCTTAATCATTAACCATATTTCCAACCTCAATTGTAAATACCTGATTTCCTTATCATATCCTAATTATCCTTATTCTATCAATCCACAGGCCCTTTGCATTATTTATCGTCAATCCTTTCCTACAGCTTCTCATTGAAATTATACGTTCAATAATTATCCTTGGCGTAGGGCCTTCTCTTTTTACTCAATATCTCCTCCGAATATAAATCCTCAATTTCAAACTCCCAATATATTAATTACCAATGTGCATATGTCTTTGCCTCGTTCTTTGTCGTTTTAACTGATATCTTCCCGATCTCATACACAATATTATATCTCATTCTAACTTATTCTATATCATTCCATATATCGATCTACCCTCTAATCACAAGTAAATAGCTTATAGATAACCCATAATTAATTGGTCATCAGAGTCCTACAATGCTCAATCCTCAAACTCTAAGCACAAGATTCTAATCCTCAATCCGTAGTCACAATAATATAATATTTCATTATTCCATCTTAGATACCCTATCATCAAGTCATACTATCAATACAATCGTTCTTAATGGTTTCCAAGTCTACTATGGTCAGTCACCCATACTTGTCCTATAAGCTTAATCTAACCAATCCCTAGGAAAAGTACTTATCATAAATACACAATACATTTATAGTTATACTTTAGAATCAATTAACGAGGTTTGGCTATTTCGTTCGTCTATCAAATAGAAGGTAACAAGGCCTAAGACTGGGTCGAACAATCCATAACAGTGTCCAAACAAGTTAAAGGGTCAAGCAAGATAGAAAAGTTTGTCGGAATATCTCCAAGAATGGTACAAAGGCAATGAGATGAATAAGACGTAGTCGAGGTAAAAATCGAGAGCCATATACCTCCGCGATTAGGTCACTTGAAGTTATTGCCGAGTCAGTGTGTATCTGGCTGGAATAACTTCTTTGTTCCGTAATACGACGGATGGTTGCAGTGCATAGCAGATAATACAGGTTCTTGAACTTATCTTGGTTAAATCCATGAAATATTAATCAAATACACAGGGTATGGTTCAAGTAAGATCCGTGAAACATATGTAACCATGATGTCATCATCTGAAGTCCTGCCTCGTCAGTATTTCTCTGGCCGTAAAACTCTCGATTTCGTAATACATGGTTAAAAATCTAATTTCTCAAACCTTTCTTAGATCAATCTATAAGGCGTTTCCAACAATTACCGAGAAAGACGAGAAGAATTACCCAAGAAGTTAACGAAGAAGAGTTTAGTCAAATCATAGGAAAGATGGAACACAAAAATAATTATGTCCAATAGATAATGTGAAAGCAATCCTGTTGTAGAGTCCTAGAGAACCTATAATCCTTGTTGTGGATGTAGATAGGAAAGAGTTAATCAAGACGGGAAAGAATGATAATAAGAATTTATTCTTGCTCATTCGGTGTCACGACCCGCACCCAATATTTGGGCATGAACCGTGTACACGCCCAACCTACGTCGCAGAGTCGGTGGTAGAACGCTGTAACAATATGATGAACAACCACGCAATAAAATATTCCACAAGGACAATCAACATTTCCAATTCCAACTCAGCATCTAATAGATAAAATAAATAGAATCGTCTCACAATGTATGAAATCTAGAATAAAAAATAATCTCAACTACATGTCTCAAATATCCAATACAAGGTCTCAGCACTAACTAAAATATCTAAGATAGTGCAGCGGAATCAGCTGCTGCATACTCCTCCTGATAAGCAAAGTCTGTCTCTAACACATCTCCCAAGTACGGGCCATAATGCTCAGGACACACGATCTCATCGCCATCACCTAAAATTTGTTTGGTTACCCAGTCAGGATGGAACGAGTACAATTCACTGAGTGCAGTTCCAATATATGAAAATGACTATAACACAGAGGTTAGCCTTTAGACATATGATTCATAAATAAAATGAAGAAAATCAATAAAACTGAATAATAAGAACAAAAAATAAAATGCAATAGAATACTCACCAACTGACCGACTGAAGTACCTTTGATATGTGATCGATCTCGGGACAATTATACTACACGGTCTAAAGTTACATGGTCTACAGTTACACGGTCTACATGAAATACTGTAATAAAGAAACACTGTCTACAAAATAATAATCACGGTCTACACAATCTACAAGATATAAATATAATAATAATCACGATCTACACGGTCTAAAGTCAGATCACACAACGTTGGTACTTCACCCTCCCGACACACAATGAACAAAATTGACATAAAACTAAAATCACATATCTATCGACTAATCACTGATGTATAGTAAAAATCAATACTGAAAACAAATAATAAACTGTACTCGCCTGGCGTCCCGGGCTGCTGGCACTGGTCAGAGTCCAAATCGACATCCAAGGAACCTATTTAATGAATTACAGTGTTAAAGATGAAACATAAAACAAGTCCACACTATCTAATTAGATTGGGTGTCGAAACTCAACTAGCTAAGTTGCCTTTTCACCATTTACCACTATCTCCTTTGTTTGTTAGAATACCCTATATTCACACTTGATTTAATGTCTTAGGTTAGCCCCTTTTTATCCACCTTTCTTTATACCCAGAGAAACCCATAAGTGGAAACCAACATATACTCCTACTTGCATCCCATGCTTGTCTCTCCTACCCACCAAATTTTGTGCAACAGTGCAACCTTACACTTACCCTGGTCCTAATTACTACTCAGATGTCTTGTACTCCAGGTTCTTCCTGTTACAGAAACCTGACCCTAGAGTCAGGCCACAGCAAAACCTGGTGTCTACCATTTTTCCAGGAGCTCCTCCTAAAGGAAAAGCCCTTACTGTCATACTTTATTCAAGTTTATACCTGTAGGGTCAGGGTATCCTCTGATACCAGATCAAGTGTCCTGGTTGTGGGTGTAAGGGAAAACATCTTCTTGAGTACAACCTAGATGCATTACCTCTCCTTGAGTCCATAAGTCATTATCTCCTACCTTGGTAGTGGTCCTGGTCTTCTACTTATATGATTTAACCACACTGGATTGCTAAGGCCACTATCCCTTACCTGTGACTGTTCCGAACCAACTAGGGGAAATTGATGTATTATCAAACTAGATTAGGTTCTGCATTCTTGGACATACTAGGTTGGGTTTGCTGTTATCATAGTATCTCAGAAAGTGACAGGGATCTCAAGGCTTGGTAGGTGTTTGATATACTGGTCTCAAGCAGGGACCTTGCAGTAGGATATGTATAGGTGTGGTGACCCTGGAAACTACGGTTTATCAGGCTACCCAGGTGTAACAGGTCAATAGCTAGTGTATACTGGTTTTTCCTACATGACATCCCTTTCGAATGTTTGTACCAGGATCAAGTCAGATACTGTCAACATGTGATGTCTCAGGAGTCAAATGACCCTGATATCTGCCATGCTACAGTAATGTCCTATACAATAATTCCTGGTTGGACTTCCCATAGATTTCTTGTTCTCTTATCTGGTGAATCAGTCACACAAGTGAAATACCCTGTCTAATCCACTAGATATTGAATCATCTGCTATGAGATCCCCTGTTTAACCAGTAGAGACATAGGTAATTCTCAAACAGTTATCAGCCAATTTTGATGAGACAGTTCCTGGTGTAGATAGTTTGGGACCAGGTCTGTAGGCCATGCTGTTGCACTCGTTCCTAGGGATTATAGGGGTTACCTTCCTTGTCTAAGCGTAGGTATTACTTTGTATGCCAACTCAGGATCGACTCAAATCCTGGGAAATCTTAAATAGCCTGAGACACCTGATAAGTTTGGGTCTAACTCCAAGCCAGGTTCTCAGCTATTCCTGAGTTCATTGGTCTATGGGTTTTTATCACGATCCCCTGTTATCTGAGCCGTGTATATACAAAGGTCACATCTTAGAATAATAGTTGAGGATGTATCATGATACTGGTACAAGTATAGGACATTGCACTTATGTGGTTGACTAATTCACCAAGCACCAAGTACAACCTATTTCTCCTAGACTCGTTTACCACAGTGGTGTAGGTATTGCACATAGACTACATGTATCTCGGTTATAGAGGTGTGTCTTCCTAAAAGTCTGAGGTCTTAGGCCTTCTGTGTTCCTCGATTGGAAGTATGATTTCGTGTATTTGCTATAGACCTACCCCTCTTGCCTGTGCATCTATTGGGGAATTATTTCAAACACCTACCCTTCTATCAAATTGTCATGCAAGATCAGAGTATTAAATGTTTGAGAGAGAAGAAGGTGTACCAGTTGCAACACAAAACTCCTACTTCGAAGCTCTGCTCGATCCTTGGCGACAGGAATAATGGGGAGTTTGTTAGGGTTTGCAGGGAAAAACGCAGGAGAAATCATCCATGTTTATATAGATAGGGCATGGGTATGATCGAAAGGGTTTAAAAGAGATTCAAATAATTTGAATCTGATCTGACTCTATCCATATGAATTCGAATGGCATCAGGAATTTGGATTATCCCTGAGTGAATTTTGTAAACCCCCTAAAAAATTTACTACAATTTTTATTTTTGGTGTTAATTTTGTTTTCCGTATTTATACGTCGCGTACAAGTTCGCATCTTTCGTATTTGCTCGACGAGTACGAATATGTACGAGCGTACATATTTTTACTTGAAAAATATTTTTTATTATAAAATTATTTTTATAGGAAAGTACATGTTCAAATAAATATAATAAATATTTTATTTTATAAAAGGGTTATTTTGTTCGTCGTTTAAAAATAAGTAGTGATTTGGAAAATTGTGATTATATGAAATGTATTCCAAATATTTTGCGAAAATGAAAATTTGTTTAGTAATATATTTTGTTATTTGTAAAAGCTATTTTATGAGTTAATATTTATCTTGATTTTCAAAATTAATTAATGTTATATTTTAATATTTATGAAAAAGATATTTAAGATTTTGTTCTATTTAATATTTGAATTATTTTGGATAATTTAAATTAGAAAAGATTTCATGTGAATTTAAATTAAATGAAGGTTTTATCTAACTTTGATTTGGATTTGAACAATTAAAGTTTAAATCAAATTTTAATTTAATATGATATTATCTACGGGGGATTTAAATCCTCCCAATCCCTATCCAACTGAAAATTTCTACCTCCTCTAAAAGGAGAGGTACTCCTCCAGAAATTTCTACCATCCACATATGTGCACCGTGTCTGTGCCCAGCTTCTTATTCCATCCTCTACATATACATTTTTCTCCGTGTCGACAATCCCGACACAAATAAATCCTACGCCTAATACTGCCATCCATCATCCCCGTCGCCGCCAGCCTTCTCCCCTAAACTCAGCAGAACCAACGCGGCCTCCTGTCGCATATCCAACCGCCGGAGACACCCAATTTCCGTCGTCACCCTCTCCCTACCACCCCTCGACTCCGGCCAGCCCCAAGCCAAAACCCCGTCCATAACTACCAACACCCCATCCATACCGGAGCCTCCACCAGCCACCACCGTCCCGACATCGCCCTCACACCATCACCACCGCTATCACCATCATCGGCACCATTGCCGGAAACCCCAAAACTGTCAACACCATCCCCATCACAACAAACGCAAAACGTAGAAGGAGGGAGGCTTTCACGTTGCCGCGGTCGACTCCGTGCTGCTGCGCGCCACCGGTGCCTCCGCCGACGACCACATCCCCACCCTAGCCGCCGCCGCGGATCCGGTGAGCCCCGCTACTCGGACAGATCCCTCCGGCGCTGCGCTCCGGTGAAGGCCCCTCTCCCATCACTGAGCGTCGTGGTCGTTCGCCATCACTGCCTCCACCACGCCTTCACCAGAGACGACCGTCGATCCACGCGTCGAAGAGCTCCTCTCGCATCGACCTCCTCGTGTCTCGGAACGACAGCGCCTCCTTCGCCAGACCGAGCACCGCGTCGAGCGCCCTCCGCCACGCCCTTTCCCGCGAAACCCCTCAGCCGCTTGTGATTCGCCCCCTCTCGCCGCCTCATCGCAATCGGGAACCGCGCGACCACCGGCGCCAGCACGGACCGCCGCGCCGCGCCGCGCCACCTTGCTCCGACCGCCCGCCAGAGCTTCGACCGACCTCCGCCAAGCTGAGCGCCGCGCAGCCTCGATTCTCCCGTTCTCTTCCCTCCCACCATTTTCTCTCACTCGAGAGGTTGGGAAAACCCTTTTTCCCCAAAGGTGCGTTTAATTGTTGTTCCGAGAACAACATATATTGCTGATTCTTCCATTTCTTTTTTTTATATATGTCAGTTATTATTATTTTAATAGTAAGGGTGAATATTACATTATGGTTAATGGTATTAGGAATCATAGTTATTATTAGAAAAATCTACTTTTCTTTATTTTGATATTATATCCTTTATTATTAAGTAAATAATTACATATTTTTTTAAAAGAAATGTTTTGATCTGTGTATCTTCAAATATTACCTAAATTTGTTATGGTGGTGACCTAAAAACTTCTATTATGACATAATTGTTTTTATAAATAATGACAATTTTTTAGTTTTCAAAGTGTTTGTAATATTTTGAGCAAAAATATATATATCAATTTATAAGTAATTTTCAAAGTTATAGATATATTTGTTGCTTGGCCCTAAAAAGATTTCAAATTTATATTTGTCCTAAATTTTTCTAGATCTCATATATTTTTCTTCTCTAAAATATTTTACAAATGAAATATGGACAACTAGGGTTTTTTTTTTCCTAAAAACAATTTTTGATTTTTAAAGTATTAACTAAAAACATATTTTCAACAGAAAATCTAGTTTTCGAATATTATAGATAAATTCTAAAAATTTGTATATATATCTTACCCCACAAATCCCTCGACTATCACAATTGAACGTGACTAATCGTGCTTCCCTATCTTCTTGTGAATTCGGACCCTGTGTGCAACAACCATGGCTATTGGACTATTGGGATAAGTCAGAACATCGCACCACACCAGACGACACACCAGGCAAGACACCTTGCCTTTACTGTTTAATTTCTTGCTCAATATTATGCATGCTTTTTTCTTTATGTTGTTCTTTCAAAACTATATATAGATGCAAATTATTATACTTTATGCAATTGGCTTAGAGTTAAGGGACCACCGTATGTTTAGTGCATCTCATAAACTGTCACGATGTGCCACGGATTGTGTGTGAGTTGTGAGTCGCATATAGATGCAGACTTGCGTGCTAACTGATCATTGGTGCGTACAGGCCGTACGTCAGAATATAACTGCCAATAGATTGTGTAGAAGACTTGGCAGTTATTAAGGATTTAAACAGTGTCGTGGAGTCGACACATGTATAGTATCATTGGGGGGAGGGGACAGTTATTAGCGTAGGGGCTACATTTTATTTTTACACATATTTTGGACCTAGGGTGACTCTTAGGAGCACTACCTTCTGCCCAGGCCGATAGTGTCTCGGATGAGCACTACTTGACGGCCACTCTTTAGTACTTGCTTGCGTGAATTCGTTACAACCCCTGCGTAGAACGTTGTCCTCTAAAGTGCATTCCACATAGAATGGTTAGGAACCTTTACTCATGCATACTTTTCTATTGAGCTTTATTATTCAGTTTATTGGCATGATATTATGTGTCTTGTTACGTCCCTCTGAGGACCTGGTTATCTCGCCAGGTGTGTGTTTCGTGATTTCTTGCAGGTGCTCTAGCTAAGGCCATTCCTTCCTCCGTGATGGTTGCTCTTGGACTCGTCACTTGCTCTCGCTTGCTCAATTCTTTCCTTGTACATTTTTCCATATTTAATTTAGTTGGTAGTGGATTTGTCTCCGCCCAACTATTGTGTACATGACAAACTCAAAGTTGCTTTATATCATTATTTATCTTTGTGGATGAGATTTAGTGTCTTGGCTTTCTACATTTACAGCTTATGTATATACGAGTCGTATATTTACTCGTATGTATACAGCTGGCATGATACGTATCTAGTCCCAAGTATTTTGGGACTGGGGCGTTACAAATTTGAATCTGCAACTTAGCAGTAAAGCCCCTGTACTATAATCCTTTGCAAGAGAGCCTCTGGTTTGGCAATGCAAATATTTGCATATATGTACATAAGGAAATAGGTATCTAGTTTAAATGGTAATGAATAATAATTATTAAATAATAATAAAAATATATAAAAATAAAAATTTAGCATAATAGAATTTGATCAAGGGGTTTACATTCGGTCATAACGAAGCGAACCAAGTTGAGATATGATCTGATAACCATACACGTCTTCTTGAAATCATGTTGCCAGAATGTTTGCCACACCAGTAAGCTTAGATGCAATAAACGATAGAGTCATAACTAAGGTATACGCCCTATAATCATGTTATCTAGAATCCTCGCCACGCCAACCGGTATGGCTGCGAAAAAATCTAAATTCCATAACTAAGATAAGTATACCCAAAATCAGGCCCTATGTTTTTGTCATACCAGCTAATATGGCTGCGATAAATTCTAAACTCCATAAATAAAGAAGACATTTACCTTATCAGGATATATCACAATTCAATCCACAGAATTTATCACGATGCAAGATCAAAGTCAACAACGAAAATCAGAAATTAAATTCAACAACGAATTTAAAGAAGAGTAAATGGAAATAAGTAGAAACAGATTTTGAGGTAAGATTTAGAGTGAGATCCTCAGGGGTCATCCCAAGGGTACTATCTTGGTAAAAATTGTAACCCACTGAATTTCAAGCAAGAGACAAAATATAGTTAACGGTCCTATGCTGTGATGAGTTTTCCTATGTTGCAATCCAAAAATCCTCTAAGTGTTCTAATTGTTGTCCCTAGTATTAACAAGTTGTCCTAAGATCCTAATTGCAGGCATGCTTGGTACAATAACGTAACCAAACAACTTAAGTCTTGACCTGCATGGACCGCCACTAAAAATATGTCACGATCCGTTACCAAAATTGTTGGGTCGGGCCGAGACATGTCCATCCTACGCTTGGTTAAAGCATAGTAAGCTGTTCTAAGAATAGACAATAAAGGAACTAAGCTGCTAACAGTTCTAATATCACATTTGAAAGGTCCATCACAACACAGCATCTACAAGCAAAAGTAAAATAAGTACAGACTTAATAATACACTTCCAAAGTATCTAACTGGAGACAAAGTCCAGTGACTACAAGATATAGTCTGAACAGTTCAATAACTAAGCCAACAATAATCTAAGCGAGACTACCAAGCGAGGTTCTCTGCGGGGACTTCCTTGGGAGCAAAAGCCTGGTCCTCTGTAGTGGGTCCATAGAAAAGATCATAGAGCAAATCTTCCTTCGAAAGTATGCCTATAACGTTATCCTGTCAGGGCGGAAGCAAGTACTCGTTCTACAAACTAAACATACTGAGCATGGAATGAAAAGAGATGTAGTAAATAAGACTCATGTCATGTCTCATGTCGTATCACAATCATGTCATATCACAGATCTATCATGTCAGGAATACATTTGTCATGACGACATATGTATATCTAGAGTTTAAAACTGGAGCAGGTACGTAATCGTCAATAGGTGTACAATGTGCAGGGGCACATGTAAATAAAATGTACTTCCGTAGAAGTATAAAGGCGATAGATGTACATACGCACAAATACAGCTTTGAGAAATGCCTACGGTGCGGTAACATATAAAATAAAACTTTGCTCGGTACTATAGAGGGGACATAATCACGTACTCAACTATCAGTTTTCCCATAACCCAAATTCTAACATGTGAGAGATACGAGAACAGTATAAAACATGTGAGAGATACGAGAACAATATAAAACATGTGAGAGATACGAGAACAATATAAAACATGTGAGAGATACGAGAACAGTATAAAACATGTGAGAGATACTGAAAGCAGTATAAGCATGGCAGGTACTTAGAGCAATTTAAAACATGGTAGGTACTGAGAGCAATTTAATTAAAGCATGTGAAGCATACGCTAGATATATAGAAACCTGTAAGATACGGTTTTCAGTTTAAATCACTGTATTAACATGGTTCATACGCAATTCATTATCATATGCAGTAAAATAGAGTTTGTAGGGGTACTCGCCTCGAGCAAGGCAAGAGTAAGAAGATATAGATGTCCGGTGTCCTGTCAAAATGATACACAAACTCGGTCTCTAAACTATGTTCAAGATTTTACACTAGTGGTGTGACACGACTCCTAACTGGACACTAGCTAAGTGGTGACCTAGCATAAAAGTCCAATGTGGGGTGACACTATATCTAAACAAACACTAGGGTCCTTAGAAGCACAAGGATCACTTTAGAGTTTTACAAAAACTAAGCATATAAATATATATACTAATAATAATAATTAATTACAAATTAAGGATGATACATAAGGAAAAAATCTACAGATGTTGTCGGATGACAAAAAATATCACCAACGTGTCCAGAATGGTCAAATTAGCTAGGATAGCCTACCCATAAGTCCAATTTGGACACATGGGCAAAATGGTAATTTTGGGTCAAAATGATGTCCGTCGTTGGACACACTTTGCACCGAAAAACGTGTCAGAATAGAAGTCTACAAAATCTAACAAATTATGTCCACGAATCCAGAATGATGATACGAACCCAATGGTATGTCCGAAATGGAATTTCGATGACCCGATCACAAAATGGTCCGTTGACCTGGATATTGGTATCCGATTTGCACGGAAATACGTATCGAAGCCAAAGTCCACTAAATCTAACAAAGTATATGTCAACGAGTCCAGAATGACGACACGAACTCAACGGTATATCCGAAATTGGATTCCGATGAGCCGATCTCAAAATGACACGTTGACCCGGACATTTAGAATCCGATTTGCACGGAAATGCGTGTCTGAGCCAATGTCCTCAAAACTCAACAAATTATATGCCAACGAGTCCAGAATGACGATACGAACTCAACGGTATATCCAAAATTGGATTCCGATGAGCCGATCTCAAAATAACCCGTTCACTCGGACTGTGGGACCCGCTGTGCACCGAAATGCGTGCCAGGGTCCACGTCCTCCAAATCTAACAAATTTTATATGAAATCGTGCCAGAACAATGCCACGAGTCTACTGGTGGTGTCAGAAATTGAATCCGGAGTCCCGGGTTCAAAAATAAAATTTTACAAATGCAAAATTAAGAATTCGGACGGCCAACTTTGGCGTCGAATTCGACCAACCAAACGTGCTCACAATAAAACGAAACTTAAGGAGCAGGAAGAGGGTTATACCAGCTACGCACAGGAACTGGTGGCACGCCAAATGGAGCTGCGACGGCGGAGTTACGAGCTGACGAAGTCGGCTCCATAAAACTGTCCAAAAATAATACAATTTAAAGTGTCAACTTGGTGGCCGATTTTGATGTATCAAACGACAAAATTAACGAACAAAACTTGAGGGTAGTGAAGAGCTATATACCAAGATTGTGACGGAGCAAAGAGTTCTCCGATCCAACGGTCGAATTTCTCGAAAAACGTACGCAAAGTCGCTGTCCTGAAACACAATTTTGAGTTCGATCCCGCGCGCATCACGACGGAACTTCGTGCAAAACGCACGAATCGTCTATTGTACGTGTCGAGGAGGAGCGCAGTGGCCACGGGGTGGCTCGCCGGAGGTGCGCTCGGTCGAGTGGGTTACGGGGACCGCACGGTGGTCGACCACGGCGGCGTACGATGGTGCACGGCCACCGGCCGCTGCTGCAGCTGCTGCTGCTACACATGCGCACGACGGCGACGGAGGTCGCCGGCGGGGGTGGCCGCGACGGCGGAGATGGTGTGGGGGTGGGGGTGATGATTATGGAGATGGTGGTGGTGATGATAATGGTGATGGTGGTGTGATGGTTAATGGTGGTGGAGATGGTGTTGTTATTGATGAAGTGGAGGAGGAAGGAGGAGAAGACTGTGAAGAAGAAGAAGAGGAGGAGAGGGTGATATCGGCAGATGGGGGGTGAGGGGTGTGTGTATGTGTAAGGAGAGAGGGAGAGAGAGTTATTTGAGTGTGTGTGTGTATATATATTATATATGGAAAAAGAGAGAGAGATATATTTGAAGAGAGAGAAAGTTAAGAGAGAGAGAGAGAGGTCGGTTGAGGGGGGTTGTGTGTGCTGTAAAGGAAGGTGAGGGGGGGTGTGAGTAATAAGATATATATATATATATATATATATATATATATATATATATATATATATATATATATATATATATATATATATATATATATACATATTAAAAAGAGAGAGATATTTATAAAAAAATAAAGAGATATTTTAAATAGGGAAAAAGAGAGAAATTGTGTGGGGGTGTTGGGTAGTCATGAGAGGACAACATGGAGTGTGGGTTTGGGTTCGGTTGAGCAGGGTCGGGTCAAAATCGGGTTTGGCGAAATAAAATAGATTAGTTTTTAGGTGTTTATTAACATGGGTAAATAAGTAGCATGCGGGGGCTAAACTAATTAGGACACAAGCGTCATGTGGGTAGTAGGCTTCATGTGGGCCAGGTCCATACTTTGGGTTGGCAGGTTTGGGTCGAAAGGGTGTCCCCAATTTGAGTCAGAAAATTAATGTGACTCCGTGGGACGAATTAAAATTGGGTCTCGTGTCTGAAAAGTTATGCGAAGCAAATAAAGCACAAAATGGTGTCTGAGTGGGACACGAAGGTCATGGGTGTAGGGTGTCTCTAGTAGATCATGCAGGAGAAGTTGGTTTAGAGAAAACGACTAGTCTCGTGCTCCTAAATTAAAAGTCACGGTAACGTGCATACGATGATCAAAGATAAAAGTGGAAATTTAATTAATAATTAATCAACGATCAATTGGTCTAAGTTGACCCGAAGTTGTGCGATACAAAAAGAGCACAAGAAAATGAGTTTAAGTGGTACATAATATATCAAAACGAAGATAATCTTGTCTACTACAAAACACATGAAAAGAGTTTTCAGAGATTGGCATCCCTGACACTCCAGAAATCAAAGTCACAGAAAATTACATTTAATAATCAAAATAATTATAATAAAATATTTATCAAAAAAATTCATTTAGAAAATTTAAAATAAACCCTAAAATTCAGGGGGCCTACAAAACCCAAGCCCGAGCCCAAGTATCATCAACCCTAACCCAACCCGTAGACGGGTTTATCCGATCGGGCTCGGGTTTAGTCCGCCCGAGTTGCACCCCTAGTTTGGCGGTGTAGGCGTAGGTAATGCGACGTAGGCGGACGTCTAGGCGGAGCAATACCTAAAAAGATATTTTGGCCAAAAGGTTTTGCAAGCATTATGGACATATAGTTCACTTTTACAAAACGAAAACTTCATAAATCTTCGTTCTATAATTTAGTTATGCATGGAACACCCTTAAATTATGCATATTATGCTAGGGTTGAGCATTATTAGGCTTAAGACCGAAAACAGAACCGAACCGAATAAGAAATCCGGTTCGGTTTAAAAAATTTGGGTCGGGTTCGGTTTAAGAATACCCGATATTCGGTTTTCAGTTTCGGATTCGGTTGTTGGATTCGAATTCGGTTTAAAACTGAAAACCGAATAAGGAATAGGAAATTACATACATATCCATACCAAATAAACCCTAAGTATAAGTAAACATTTTCTCTCTCTCCCTTTCTCTCTCTCTCTCTCCTCCCATTCTTTCTCACATACTTCCCTCAACTCTCAAAAGAGGGCGCTGCCCTTGTCCTCTCTCTAAAAAAAACCTAACTTCTTCTCTCGCCGCCTCCGCCTCCTCTCACCTCTTCCCCTCTCGCCTCCTTCGCCTCTCACCGCTTCGCATGTGCGACTGTTCCTCTCCTCTCTCTAAAAAAATAGATATGTGGTTGAATCCTCTTACTGTCTCCCTCTTTCTAAAAAAAAGAATAGATTTGTGGTGGAATGGTATCTATGTGTTAACAATAGATGGATCAGGACTTCTTTTTGGTGATTTGTGTGTTCCAACTACCTTCTGTTCCAACTACTAAGGCATCTGTGATTTGGGGTTGAATTTTATAATTTATGGTACCATCATCTGGATATATTGCAGAAATATTTAGTTGTTTATCTCAATAATTTTAGTTTTATATTTTATTTTTACTAGTATATAAACTTGTGGGCTTGGATTTCTTTAAAGATATGTTGCAGATTTTTTTTTGGTTATTTAATGCTGGAATAATACTCGTTTTGCTTACTATGTATTTACAATTCGTTCATTTTGAAGCTGGGAGTATTAACCATGTTGGGATTGAAACGTTTGCTATCCAGTGTTCTAAATATTGGATTAACTTTCAATTATTGATTATGTGATCCGCTGATTGATTGGGTGGCCAAGATTAAGAATTATATTATCCCATTATTTTGATCACAACAAATACATCACAAGGGAATCACAAAATAGTGATCTGCCCTTTTTTTTTAGAGCCAGTAAGTCCAATTTTGGACTGGGCCATTAACAAAAAAAAGCCCACAAAAAAGGCCCATATAAACCGAGAACCGAACAGATTATTTTGGTTCGGTTTATGTTCGGTTTTTGCTGAATTCCGTTCGGGTTCGGTTTCTGTTTTTGTAAATTCGGTTTATTCGGTTTTCAATAATTCGGTTCGGTTTGAACCGAATAAACCGAATGCTCACCCCTATATTATGCCAAAAAACAGTGGTAAAATAGTAAAAAAAATGTTCAAAATGTATCAATCGTCTAGGCTTTCTGCCGCACACCCGCCTACCGCCGTTTAGAACCTTGGTCTCAATCCATACTAGCAAGAAATATCACATGTATGAATAACAATAGGGCGTCCCAAACACTACAACATATATGATCATCATGAAACTAGCAATACAAAATCAGGGACGGAGCCATGACTCGTATTAGACAGGGGCCAAACATCCAAGCAAAAAAAAAATCATGTCACAAAAGAGTATTTTTCAAAAGTTGAAAAATAAATATTATATATTCTCCAATGTTTCTCAATTTATATCTTACATGGCGCGACCTAATATTAAGATAAGAGAATATATAAATAAAAAATTTTATGATTTTAGTTTGAAAGTGCAGCAAATATTAAGATGAATAATTGCTATAAGTGTTTCTACATGTAGAAATTCTCATGCAAATTTTTTTCATCCTACATCAGCACAAAATATCAAATATGATAAAAATTGGAATGGAAACCAGTGGAAGATTTTTTTTTTCTCTTCTGAAATGTGTTTCTATCATAGAAATAGGGAGATAGAAATGTTATTGTAGATGGCCTAACTAACTTCACACCAAATTCAGGCCATATCTAAATTTGATGATTTTATTATATGAGTCAATGACCAAATTGAATGAGATCTATGGAAAATTGAATGGGTCTGAAGCAATGGCTTAGCCTACATGACTACATCTTATGTTGATAATGTTTTATTAAGTATTTTTTTTTTTTAGATTTCTAATCAAATTTTATGTAATAAAAAAAAAAATTCAAATATCCAAGGGGGGCCATGGCCCCCTTTGGTCTTAGTATAGTTTCGTCCCTGTACAAAATGGTAAGCTTGTAGAGTGTCCAATAATACATGATCACGAATATAGCTGTAGTCTACATATACGATCACGATGCCCAAAGGCGGAAACAAGCTCCCATAACTAGGACTAACACATGATCTTGGCTAAGTGTTCAAAAGAATATACAATATGTACACACAGGTGAAGGAGAGAGACTCATTTTCTTAGACTAAAGGAGAGTGGGTTTTTTCCCTTTCTTATTTGGAGGCTCCAACCAGAGGAAAATATACATGTCAAAAATGAATAGATAAACATGTGTTGCCACATACGTGCACGCACACACACATATATATGACAAGTTAAATAACAAATTAGGATTAACTATATACCATGTGTTTACCTCATTTTCTGTTAATAAAAAAAGCCAAGACCATGTAAAAAATTATGTCATCTGATACATGTAAGTCTGCACGCAGGATTTGAATTAAGCACATACCTTGTTAACTACTGCCTCCAAGGATAGGGGTTATGAGAGATGAAATTGAATCGACGATTAGCAATCACAACTTTGCACTTTCACTTTAGACCTAAAAGATCATTTGAAACATAAAGATGGAGAAACATGAAACTGGTTCTTGTTATAATAATATCTGGGTCTAGATAAAATAGCACATCATTAGGATGTCTTCACATTCATAACAAAACCAAATAAACTAACAATACAAGAGGAGTGGGACAAGTGATGTTCAACCTCTCTGATCAAAGGGCTGGAGAACTGATTGACAATGCACGCTATACGCCATGGGGAAAAGGAATTGCATGTATCTAAGGGTGCGTTTGATTGCAAGGTGGAAAAAATATGGAAAAGAAATTAATTTCATGGAATTTTAAAAAAATTACATGAAAAACTTAATTTGAGTGTTTGATTGTCATTATTTTCCATGGTAAATAGTTATTTTCCATGGAAAATGATATTTTCCTATGGGTTGGACAAGTTTCATTTTCCACCATTTTAGATGAAAATATGGAAAATGATAGTTTTTTGGAAAATAATTCCATGGAAAATATAAGCTATCAAACACTACAATTGGTGGAAAATTTGTGATGGAAATATCTTCCATGGAAAAAAAGCCCAATCAAACACAACCTAAGTGTTGTAATTGATTGATAATTTTATTGATAGTACTCTTGGCTTTATATAGCTTTACAGTAAATATTACAATGATGGAATATCCTGTGGCATATTCTGGCATACCAAATATGTCACAGGATATTCCAAATCCTCTATGCTAGTACAATTTACTAAATATGATATACTAAATATCTGGGTCTAGATAAAATACAATCTACTAAATATGTCACAGGATATTCCAAATTTTTTATGCTAATACAATCTACTATACACCATGGAGAAAAGGAATTGCATGTATCGAAGAACATAACACCACCATGTGCTTGCCTGCGACATGTGAAGCAACATATAAACATAACTGCATGTCAAGGAACAGGGGATCAGATGGCATGCCTATCAAAGAAAGCCAAGAACAGAACACAAACATGCAATGCAACTCCATTGTGTGGATCCGTGTGGTCCTATAGTTTGAATGTCAAAGCAAGAAAGAAAAATAGTTTCCAAAGAAAAGAAGAAGAAAAATGGTTTCACAACCACATTCTGCATCTGTTACAAAAAATTTGGACGAATTTATTCATCTTCAAAGATGTATTCTAACTATATTCTTGATTTTTTCCAGACATGAAAAGAAAGTTTATAGGAATTACAATTTTGAAGGAAAAAAAAGAGAGCAAAGGATTGATTTCTTTTTCTTTTCTGCGAACCAAATGAGACATTCACGATTAGCAGAGACAAATTGATCTTCTATGTTACCGACCTAATTCCGACCCGCGCACTTGCGTTTTCGTTCATGTTTAAATCGGAGTTTCAAAAAATTTCACTCTATGTTATTGCAATAATATTTACATCTTTTACATCATTATTTTATCACATGTACTATGGTACGGAAAGTTATCAGAAAGCTGATATCAGTAAGCAATATGTTAAAATAACTGGTATCTGTAGAGACCATATGTTACAATACTGAAACTTTTGGAAAATAAGAAAAAAAAAAAATATTCTTCCTCCTCCCCTGACCCATCATCATATCATTTAACTTTTACATGTGCAAGCAAAGCAATTAAGAGAGAACATGTCGCCAACTGTTCTCCGAGCTACTGGGAAAGTGTTCTCTTTTTTCCCGTTCAAATTTAACTAAACTTGAGGGTTCGGAAACTTGATCTCATCTAAGTTTTTTTGACACACAATCATGTTACTAAATTACAACTTGATACTCTCAGCGATGGATATAGGAATTTAAACTGGGGTAGGCAAGAAATTGACTAACTCAAAATCAAAAGTAAAAAAGAAGCATATGAAGAAAAAAAAATTTGGGGTGGGCTGGAAATTTGGGGTGGACTCCAGCCCACCCCAACAATAAGCTAGATCTAGATCCGCCCCTGCATGTGCCCCCTCCCCGCTTCGCGTCCTCTCGACGGCTGCACCCTCGCGGCCTCTCCCCCAACGCCGCTCCCCAGTCTGTCTCTCTCTGCCAGCGGAGGTGGCAGCACACGCGCGGCGGAGAAATACGCGACATAGGGGAGGAGAGGGGCGCGGGGTGCAGCCGCGCGCGGCGGTGCAGCCGTCGGGAGGGTGGGGCACGACGCTAGGGGCACGGGGGTGCGGCCACCGGGAGGAAGAGCGGAGAGGGAGGAATGAGGGTAATTGGTTGTTTTTTTTTTTTAGGATATTAAGTTGGTATCTATCAAAGTTGATGGTATCAAGTTGAAAAACATGAATAGTTGAAGATATCGAGTTGTAATTTAGCCTAAAAGATATCTTTGCTCATTTCACATGATAATTTGATAAAAGATACAATTTAGCGTATCACAGAACATACATGGTCTCCAACATTTGATGGATAAAGACACAAACACGGATACGTACATGATACTGATACAAATATCAACATCATTTTTCTTTGTCCACGCAACATAGCTATTCGATGGACTAGTTTTGCTGTAAGATTTTGACGATGATAGATATTAGATGTCATCGTATACATTTGTTTAGAATTTTAGATTAGCAAACACAAATGAAGATAGACTTAAGATACTACTAAAATATCATCTAATAGCGACGTAATTTAGCGACGGCAAGAAATGACGTCGCTATTAGCGACAGCTTTATAAACACGTCGCAAAACGTCGCTGACTAGTGACGTTCTGCGACAGGAGTTTCCTACGTCGCGGAATAGCGACGTTCAGCGACATATTATAAATATATGTCGCCATTTTTGCGACGTTTAGCGACGTCAACACGTGACGTCGCTAAGTTATTTTACTTAGGGCACGCCGCTGCCTTCTTTCCCCCTCACTCTCACTCGAAAACTTCCGAAAATTTTAATTTCCCCCCCCCCACCCCCCCGGCGACTCCCTCCCCCTCTGTCAGTGCCCTCCCCCCGCGGCGACCCCCTCCCCTCCGGCGACTCCCTCCCCCTCCGGCGAGCTCCTCCTCCTCGAGATCCTCCTCCTCGAGCTCCTCCTCCCCCAATCCGAGCTCCTTCTCCTCTTCCTCAGGTAAACCCTAACCTAACTCCTCTCCTTCCTCCTCCTCTCCCACGGACACACGCACACACGGACACACGGACACACATCGTGTCCCCACAGAGTTTGGTTTATTTTTGGACACATTGTGTCGAGTATTTGGACACGAGTTTGGTTTGGGAGACACGTACACACATGACACTTGTATATGAATCCTTGACTTTGGTTTGGACACTTGACTTTGGTTTGGACACTTCTATAAATATTGTTTGGTTGCCCAAAAAATAACAAATGAGAGCAATTGAAATAAAATAACTGTATTTATATATTTGTTCCAGTTTACAAATTATTTTTACATAATATCTAATGGAACTTTATGACAATAATACATAATATATGAACTGTTAAAATGATATAATACATAATATTTCCATCAAATGACTAATCACATGCCACAACAACAATATTGATAAATTTAAAGAATACATAATGTTTCATTTCCGAAAATTGCAAAATAGAGAATACATAATACAAGACATGATATGACACTCGAAGGCAACAACAACATTATTGTTTCTAGCAAATGAATTGATGACAAGAATCATTAGAAGCATATTGCCCATACTTGTTTCCAGAAAATTGACTAATCACAGGCAGAATACAGATCATGTTTCTAGCAAACGACTAATCACAGGCAGCTTTAACAACATTGATTAATTGATCATAGTTCATTAGAGCATTGTCAACTTGTTGGCTCTGAGTTATTTGCAATCCCATATCATGAAAATGTGCCTCTTCACCAATCATACTTAATGAGGAATACAACAAAGTCATAAGACCATCAACAAGTTAAGATCATCACTGCCAAAATAGACAAATATACGAATATAAAATCCGATGAAGACTTTGCATGCATACTTCCAATTCACAGGGACTCTACGACAATAGAAAATCTGATGCAGACTTGGTTTCACAAAGCAAATATTACTTCTTATAATAGACTATCATTAAATGTTCAACACTAGCTGTTATTAGGCCTCACTTAAATCACGAGTTTGGTTTGGACACTTGACTTTGGTTTGTTTTCGGACACGACTCTGTGACAGGACACAGTACAGGACACAGGACACAGGACACACACACACAATACATACATATATACCTATATATATATAAATACCCAAGGATCACAATATCGGTATCGGAATCGGTATCGGACTATTCCTATGAGTATTGGTATCGGCGATATCGGTAGTATCGACGGTATCGTATCGGAGTATCGGACTTTGGTATCGAAAAACAAATAATTATTAATAAATTATTTACATTTAAAAACATATATTTTATACATTTAGGCATAATTTTAAGTATTTCAGCGTTATTTTTTAGTAGTTTTGAAATTATATGAAATAGTAGTCACCCTTACCGATTGGTTTTGCCGAATTGACCTGAACAAAGACCCCCAATGTCGGTATCGATCAATATTTGGTATCGGTCGGTATCGGATCGGAACATGGCAAACCGTATCGGTATCGGCCGTATCGGATCGGTATCGGTCGATACTTTAAACCATGGTTGTCACATTAAGGGTCTTTGAGGAGGTGACATGTTGTGAAAAGATATATCCTTATAGTTCTCCTACGTAATGTTAAAGAAAATTTGCAGGAGAACTATATATAAGGATATATTTTTTCGCAACATGTCATCTTGTCAAAGACCCTTAATGTACCAACCATGTTACCGCGGTATTGGTATTTGGATACCAATAGCGATAAGGTAAAGGGTACCAATAGCGATAAGGTAAAGGGTACCAACTTAAGGTATTGGTATTGGGATACCAATAGCGATAAGGTAAAGGGTACCTTGGTAGGTAATGACTAGAAATAGGATATTTGACTTAGATTTGACCTTGTTTGACCAAGGTTGACTATTTTGACTAAAAGTCAAAGTAGAGTCAACATCTGACCTAGATTGGACTAAGAGTTGACAAAGTCAACAGTAGGTCAACCCTTGACCTACTTTGACCTTGTTTGACTTTGCTTGACATAATATACGAATTTGTGCCTGTTGGATAATGTGTGTCCATCTTTGCAGAATTATTTCCAAATGGATATGAATTACTACTTGCGGAATCGTTCATGGATGTACAATCGTCGTTCTGATGATATGTATGGTGTGCGGGATGAATACATAGCAGGAGTAGAGCAGTTCCTGCAGTTTGCTAAGGCGTTCCCTCAGTACATGGACGGCACCAAAATTAAGTGTCCGTGTGTGAAATGTCATAACGTGAAATATTATCCAGAAGTGGAAGTGACATATCATTTGTACTCGAGGGGTTTCACGCCTAATTACTATCAGTGGACCGCGCACGGAGAACTTGTGTCTTTAGCATCAGAGCCGGAGCCTTACGTTGAGCCGTATATGCATGCGGGACCTAATTTTATTTCAGATAATCATGCATACGACGACGGGTGCGTCAACATGGTTTTCGACGCTGCGGGGCCTAGTTTCGTTCATGATGCACCTGAGGAGGCACCGAACGCCGATGCTGCACAGTTCATGGAGTTGCTGGAGAATGCAAGGACTCCATTGTATCCTGGTTGTGAGGATCATTCACCGTTGGAGGTGGTTACAAGACTGTTGAGCATTAAGTCAGATTTTAACATGTCGCAAGAATGCTACAACCGAGTGTTGGAGTTGATTATAGAGATCTTGTCGGCGGGTGCTAAGTTGCCTAAAGACTTCTACCGGTCTAAGAGGATGGTGAGATCGCTCTGGATGGGATACGAGAAAATCGATTCCTGTCGCAATGGGTGCATGCTGTACTACAAAGACGACAAGGACAAAGATGTGTGCAGATTTTATGGTGCTGATCGCTATAAGACAACTAGTACAGGAAGGTCTACCGGTGCAAGAAGATCGACTGATTCAATGCACTACTTGCCTTTAACGTCGCGGTTGCAAAGATTATTTATGGTGAAAGAGACGGCCGAAAATATGAGTTGGCACATGCGAGAACAGATTGAAGGAGTGTTGGATCACCCATCCGATGGTGAAGCGTGGAAGCACTTTGATCGAGTGTATCCTGATTTTGCTTCAGATCCGCGTAATGTCAGGTTGGGACTATCTTCTGACGGTTTTACTCCTTTTGGTCTTTCGGGATCCCAGTATTCGTGCTGGCCTGTGATTGTCACTCCGTATAACCTACCGCCTTGGATGTGCATGAAGACTCAGTACATGTTTCTAACCGTTATAATTCCTGGTCCGAACAATCCCAAGAAGAACATTGACGTGTACTTACAGCCTTTGATAGATGAGTTGAATCAGTTATGGGAAGTAGGCGCTAACACGTACGATGTTTCCAGGAAGAAAAATTTTCAGATGAAGGCAACCCTTATGTGGACCATCAACGACTTTTCGGCCTATGGAATGTTATCTGGATGGAGCACTCATGGCCGTCTCTCATGTCCGTATTGCATGGACCGTAGTTAGGCTTTTCGCTTGAAACACGGAGGAAAATCGTGCTTCTTTGATTGTCATCGGCAATTTCTGCCAAAAGATCATCCGTTCAGAAGGAACAGGAATGTATTCCGTGCCGACATTGTAGAGAAGGGTGATCCACCGCCAAGGTGGTGCGGAGCCACGATATGGAAGAAGGTTAAAGATTTTCCAAGTGCTATCGAAGATCCTACAACTTGGTACAAGTGCGATGGATTTGGTTGAGATCATAACTGGACAAAGAGGAGCATATTCTGGGATCTGCCATACTGGAGTACCAATCTGATCAGACATAATCTTGATGTCATGCATATTGAGAAGAATGTGTTTGATAACATAATTAATACTGTGATGGACGTAAAGAGAAAAACGAAAGACAATCCCAAGGCCAGGTTGGACTTAGAAGAAATATGCAAACGCCCTGCGTTGTATTTGATACAGCAGAATGGAAAACAGTTCATGCCGAAGTCAATTTTCTCGCTGGACAAGGAGGATAAAGTGAGACTTTGTCGGTGGATCCAGGGCCTAAAATTTCTAGACGGATATGTGTCAAATCTGAGAAGATGTGTCGATCCGAAGGAAAACAAATTGACGGGTATGAAGAGCCACGACTGTCACGTATTCATGGAGAGGTTAATTCCGATTGCATTTCGAGAATTCTTACCGCAGGCAGTTTGGGATCCATTGACGGAGCTTAGCATATTCTTCAGGGATCTTTGTTCTAAGAAATTGCTCGTTGATCGTCTAGAAAAGCAAGAGAAGGCCATTGCGGTAATACTATGCAAGCTAGAGAGAGTGTTTCCTCCTGGATTCTTCGACTCTATAGAGCATTTGCCGATTCATCTATCCTATGAGGCACGTGTTGGTGGACCCGTCGAATATCGATGGATGTACCCGTTCGAGCGACATTTGAATCACCTAAAAAGAAATGTGAAAAATAAGGCACGGGTCGAGGGTTCTATTTGTGAAGCCTATGTTCTCGAGGAGATTACAAACTTTTGTTCGATGTATTTCAAGCCTCATGTTGCAACTAATAGAACGAGAGCTTCCAGAAACGACGACGGAGATCATGAAAGTAATAATACAATACTGAAGGTATTCAATGCTCCAGGAAAGCCATCGGGTAAAATGAAGAAGAGATATCTGAACGATGATGAGCTAAGGGCTGCTCAGGTGTATGTATTACTCAACTGCGACGAGGAAGAAGTAGAAAAACTGGAGGGGTAAGTAAATAATACGTCTACATTATTTTAATAGTGTTGATTATTATACTATTACATTAATTGCACGATATTGTTTTCAGCATATTTAATGATGATGTGAGGTCAGGTAGGCCACACATAACAGAAGAAGAACTAGAACAAGAAATGAGGCATTATTTTCCATCATGGTTGAGTGCATATGTAAGACTTCAGAACTCTGTAATTACCTTTCTGTATATGCACTTGATTGAGAATGAGCTTAATTGCTTCTTTCGTGGTATTTAGGTCGATCGTCCATACGCAAGACTTGAGAATGAGTCTATTAGAACGCTAGCCAAGGGACCAATTTATGCTGCAAAAATATGGCCAAGCTACTGTGTTAATGGGTTTAGGTTCAAGTCAACAACTTGTCCGATCAGAGACAACTTTGTGGATCTCGACTCCACCAAAAACAGCTGTTTGTGTATCAGATCTTCGAACTACAAAGATGTTGATACGGGCAACGATTTCTATGGCGTGCTACGGGAGATCGTGGAGCTGACATATAGTTATGGAATAGAGCCTGCTAAGATTGTGTTATTCAGGTGTGATTGGTTCGATCCGATTGAAGGTCAAGGTTGGAAAGTAGACAAGCACGGTCTTGTTGATATAAACTATCGGCGTCGATATCAAGCATATGAACCATTTGTCCTATCAAGTCAGGCTCAGCTCGTGTACTTCACAAGTTATCCTAAACGGGGAACAACAAGGTCGGACTGGTGGACAGTATGCAAGACCAAAGCTAGAAATACCTTTGAGGTTGACGATATAGCTTATCAACAGGATGAACTACCTCTTGTAACAAATATTATAGAAGTGGACACGACGGAAGTTTCTCACTACACATCTAATTGTGTAGAAGAAGTAGAATTATCTGAAGAGGAAGATGCAGATGAAAGTAAAGATGTAGAGGAAGAAGAAGAAGAAGAAGAAGAAGAAGAAGAAGTAGATGAGCTAAACGAACTAGATAAATTTTCAGAAGAGGATTAAATCTGTACGTTTGTTTTATCATCATATTTGACACTTTAGTGACACTTCTATCATATAAATCTGTGACACTTCAGTGACACTTTATTGACACTTTTATCTGTGACTATGATATTTTTCAAAAATCTGTGATGTCTATCATATAAATATGTATTTTTGTTTTATTGTCATATGTTATTATCAGGTATGACTAGACCAGGAGGACGACGCGGAGGATTTTACATTATGCAGTCCCATCAGCCTCGGCCTGGAGATGGAGAGAGCAGTTCCGTACCCTCATCCTCATCTTCGAGTACGCCAGTGTACCATTCTGTTCCCGGTCCATTACCGGGATAGGGCAGTTCCAGCAGGTTGGCGACTCCTCCCTCGTCGTCCAGCCTTCCTCATCCCGCGTCCAGCATCCCTGATCCCCCGTCCAGCATTCCTCCTGTCGACGGCTCTATGGAGGGAGCCCACGCCGAGCATATGGAGGACGGCGATCAGACTGATCCTGCCCAGGCAGGAGGTGAGAGCGACCCTCCATGCGCTCCCCCGGGCGAGACGCGTATGGAGATTTGGACGGACGAGCCTATGAAGTAAGTTAATTAATTAATATATATTTCTCAAATGATTATATGTACATATATATTCATGAAAAATTATTATTGTACAGATGTCGGCCTTCTGCAGTACAGAGACAGCTGGGGGTATTTCTGAGGCAGAACTATGGTGGGCCTTGGATTAACTACTCAGATGCTCCCGCAGATAGGAAGACCTTTTGGTTCGCCCACTTCAAGATAAAAAAATTGTTTATTTTTAAATTTTAATAATCATTTGTGTATATTATACAACTTTTGTATTTTACTTCTTGTAGAGGACCTATTTCTATCCACCACACCGGGTGTCACGCCCCGCTCCCGCAGGAGCGATCGTCCTCGCTAAGGCGTGATGCCGCACGGGCCTAGGTTGCGTCCGTACAAGGCCATGTCCAGAAACGGTCGATTTGAGCTAGGCCACAGAGTCGCACAGAGTGTCCCCATTTACAGCGAAAAGTAATTGAACACAAGTTGAAACGAATTCAAACACTTTATTGATTTTTAAGAAGTTTACAAGCGGCGCTAGGCCGATATTACAAATCGCTCAAGCTCTCTCTCTCTGAAACATAAAAGGCGTGCCAAGTGGCTTACAAGATGGAATGATTCATGGCGATGTTCCGATACATTATGTCTTGTATAGGGTGCTTCAGCTCCTTGCAACGCTCCAAGGCTCCAGAGATAGCTCTGCGCCTTAGCTCGTTCGATGGAAGCTCCGCACCCGCCGACGTTTCCTGCTTCCTGCAAGCAGACTGTGGGGTTATCAGTACATTGTTATGCACTGGTGGGGAGGCTAGCTCGCCCACAATGCTATCATTACCGAACACGTTCCATTTACTTTTGTGCATCTCTATCATTCATTGTCTTTCTAATCTTGTCTTAGGATCAATTTTATGGCATATTACATAGCCTATCTCGTGTTGCCAATTTTAAGTGTCGCATGGAAATACATACATAACTTACCCATACTTACCGTCCGGCCTTCCCTGTTCAATGTAAACCAAGTTTGTCAACAATTCATATATTTCAACTTTACATGATTCACATAAACATTTTAGTGCCAAGGGCGTGTTCCTGCCTTAGATTTTAATGCATCGTAGGCATGTTTTTCAAGTTCATTAGCACGAAGTACTCCTTATCATTTGGTGCAGTACATTTCAAGCCTATACATAAGGCGCTTCATTCAATTAACTTTAGACTACTTTGATTTCAATGCAAAGGCTTGCACGTGGATTGCCACCAGCAAAGCCCACTTAACTCTATATGCACCGGTCGCTGGCACCACAAGCCATTTTGGACATCCAAGCCGTTGTATTTCTCAACCAACGTAGGGTGTGGGCTGGCACACACCCCGTTAGTCTTTTGAAAATACTGCTGCACTTACGTCTCCTGGATGGCCAAGTCCACACCCAGGCAGCCCGTAAGCCCCTTTTGATTCCGCCTAGGCCGGCATATCCCCCATTTGATCATGCCGCGGAATCCCTTTTCTTTACGGTCACAGCATTCGCCACCCCTCGCTCGTGCCGTTTGTCCACGACCATTTCGTATTAACTTGTCATAGGCTAACCCATAGCCACAATGCGTTATCGACCAGGTTGGCGTCCGTGCAGCGCGGGTAGCGAGCCCCGTTGCACGTGCCCGTCATACCTGTTGCTAACCATTCCTTTCCTTCTTATCTTTTATTCATTTCTTCAATTTCTTTCTTTCACTTGTCCATTTGTTCATTGATTCAATTTCATATTCATCCTTTCGTTGATTCATTCATTCACTTGTTTTATTCGTTCATTCTTTATTTATACATTATGCAACTTCCCGTACGGGAGTCGCCTTGGCGACCCATCGGTCCCTTAGCCTTTCAATGTTGCTAAACTCTACTCGGAGCGACTATGTTGATAGTCTTCCCATTTTATTGTTGTAAACCATTCATTGTTTCATTGTTGAACGCATAAGGGACTTGAACGTAAGCTTGTGCCTTAGCACGAGCGTAGAGCGCGGTGCGAGAGTTCTCGTATTTTCTATGTTCTTTTCCATATTCTATACAAGCATACAAGATGGGATTATTCCTTTAGCTAGGTGCGTTGAGTCATTTATTAGCATGCACGGGGTTATCGCCTAGCGATTCTCGTGATAGTGTCCGCATTGTTATGTGTCTAGGCTAAGCAAAGACGGGTTCATCGGAGCCACCCACCTTAGCGATGTTCGCATCGGCCGAGCGATACTCTGAGCGCGCCTTTGAAAGTCTAAGTCTGGATACATCTTGACGGACCAAAGTAAGCCTTGCATCGATTCTTCTTCAGGTCAATGCCAACTCTTCGGGTCGACGGCTCGTTCGAGTCGTTGTACTTGCCGTTTGAATCGGCATTCCGCTAGGGCGGAGCGGGTCACTACATAATACACCACTCAAAACAAGTCTCGTCCTCGAGACTTCGTGAGTGCAGGTCATCCTACCATTCCTTAACTCGCGTCATCGTGTTTCTTTAGACAATACTATCGAACGGCTCTATCGTTCGATATGCATCGAACCATGCTAGGTTATCTTTCCAAGTTTTACGTCGCATACGTTTGGTCGATTTTATCGAATAGCCTTTCATTCATTTTAGAGTTGATTGTACTTGTTCACTTCAAGCGTTTCTTCGACTCGGTTGCTATTTTGACGTATCATGGGACTGAAACGGTCGCACGAGGTGCATTGAAATTCGTCAAATGCGAGTGTCGTAGGCTGAGGCAAACTCACTTTCATTTATGCGCATCGCAACACCCACTTGCAGCTGCATTCGAGTTCATCATATCGCTGAGTTTGGATCGTGCACGTATCCAAGACGTCCCTCGAATACGTACATTTCAACCAAGCTTAGCGACTAGCGAAGTCGGACAAGCTACTTGTGATAGTTTTGATTTGCCGATCGCTTTGCTAACTTCGATTTAAAACCGAACTCATTTGTGTATTACATATCGTTTATCTCGGTCCTCGAGATGATTCGATTCGCTTCTCAAGCGTTATTGTCCACGAAATCAGTATGATTTCTTCTTAGCAGGGTCGACCAAGCCTAAGTAATTTCCGTACGATTCAAAACCAAGTATTGCACCATCATCAAGTTTTTCTTCCTATCAATGATTCAATTCGTTATCCTAACTTTTACTTGCGCATCATCCATCCCTATCATTTCCTTCGTTTGGGGCCAATCTCGTCGTCGTTCATGCACACTCCCAGTTCCCGTCCTACTCTAAGTCTTGTTTCCCCCAAGTCTATCGTCCGTCCAGACGATACTTTAAATGCCATCGCACAGGTTCAATCACTCGGCATAGGGTCGTCCGCCTATCCGCTAGGTCAGCTCACAAGGTCATAGTTACACGTTAGGTCCGTGGCTCGTCGTGCAAGGTCGTTGCACGACGCTCTCCCCAAATCCTATGGTCAAACCCTTTGTTCGTTTGTACGGGAGTTTCTACCCAAGTTCGTTTCACTCACATTTCTAAACATCGAGCATGATCACCTAATTCGCATCGACTTACGTTGCACACATTCAATTCCGTTCAATCACCAGTTCTAACCAATTCGTGTATTCGATCACGAGGTCATCCAGCTCGACAATATATTGTGCCCAAATCTCACGCGAGTCCGATTATCCACGGCGGTTCATAAATCACCATGCAACGCTCCCGCGGAATAATCATTCTCATCGGGGCGTAACTCTTGTTTGAGTTTTTGACTAACCCATTCTCGATATGCGGATTGGACCTACTCAATCCTCAAGTTCAATTTTTTTCAAGCACACAAATTCATTCTCGAGTCCACCTTCGCGTCAAACCACAAGTCGAAGCAATCAGATTGCCACGCCATCCAAGTTCAATCACTCCCGCTGTATGAATCACCATATCAGTGCTCACGCGGAGTGATCGTCATAATCCGATGTGACGCATGTGCGAGGCTGGAGTTGCACTCGTATAAGACAAGAATGTCGACGTTGGGGTTATCGTCGAAGCAAATCCAACATTTCATTTTCTATCCAAGCCAAGATCGATAGTCCATTCATCATTTCGTCCAACTAGAAAATCCTCGAGCCACGTCTATATTTTTCCTCGACATGTTTCAATATCAAGAGTATAGCATCCATGGGAACAATGACATTTGCACGGTCGTCATTCGCTGAGTCAGAGTACCCCCGAGTTATCGCATATCGATCTTTGATACGCCTCAATACCATCGACGATATGCGTAACCTGACGATCTTCCTTTGCAACCAATTTCGAGTCATGCGACTGATGTTATTGTCCGAGTTGGATAATCCATAATTTTCTCGATATTCAAGATCAAGTTTGATCGCTATTCCTCAAGCTTGTTTCAAGATCGTTGTTCAAAACTCAAGTCACATTTCATTTGAATCAATCCCAAATCGTACGCGCGATCCTCTACGTTTCCTCGATCAAGACCATTCACTTTCATTCATCGTTCCGAATCGTTTTCTAACATGCATTGCCCATTCACCATTTGTCTGAACGATATCTCGTTCGGGACATTCGAAGTCACGATCAACTAAGCGTGACGCGTTCTAAGGCTTTGCGCGATCGCATCGCCTCGCCGGCATACCCATTCTATCCGTATATCTTGTAGTCTCGCTCGAACAATTTCTATAACGTCCATACACCACTCAGGGTTCGAGCCACTCGACTAGTCGTCGTCACTCATTCTTATTCTCCTTCGAACCTATCACATACACCACTCGGATTCAAGCCATACGATCTAGTCCTCAATCACGTTCGCGTCATGCGCTAAGACATCCTTCAGATTCGTTCGACGAATCTCTAGCGTAATCGCTCACGTCGCCTCGACGTACTAAGTCGTTCAGACTAATCCTCAAAATCCAACCAAATCTTTCGTGCACGCCTAAGCGTTAGTTTGATAGCGTTCCTATCGATAAACACTCTAAGTGTATCTCCGTTCCCGACCGAGCGGTACTTGATATCGCTCGTAACTCAATTGCACCAGAAGTCGAGGTGCACGACACACGGCACAACTTAGCCAAAAGGCCGTATGCATAGCTATCCCGTGCGGACTATATTCGAGTTTGCATGCTCACTTATCCTCGTTCGAGCGATAATCGATCTCACTCGCAACTCGTTTGCACCAGAAGGTCTAGGTGCGCGATACTCTATACAACTTAGCCAAAAGGCTGCGTGCATAACCATCCCGTTCCAACTATACTTTGGTCTCGTGTACTCGTTTGCTGTCAGCGTAAGCTCATTCAAGCACGCACTGCGTTTGCTAACTCTTAGCATCGGTTCCTTCCAACTCAAGTCCGTCGTGGTGGCACAAAGGCCTTCGCCTATCAATCCCGTCCAACCGAGTACTCGTACGAGCTTTTGAAAATATTAGACTTATTGTATGGAACATCCCAAGGCACAACGAGAGAGAGCGTACACTTTTTTTCCCCCGACGAGCTTTCAAAACTGAGAAATCGACATGAAGTCCAAGGACGTAAAGCCGTGCTCTGATACCAATCTGTCACGCCCTGCTCCCGCAGGAGCGATCGTCCTCGCTAAGGCGTGATGCCGCACGGGCCTAGGTTGCGCCCGTGCAAGGCCATGTCCAGAAACGGCCGATTTGAGCTAGGCCATAGAGTCGCACAGAGTGTCCCCATTTGTAGCGGAAAGTAATTAAACACAAGTTGAAACGAATTCAAACACTTTATTGATTTTCAAGAAGTTTACAAGCGGTGCTAGGCCGATATTACAAATCGCTCAAGCTCTATCTCTCTGAAACATAAAAGGCGTGCCAAGTGACTTACAAGATGGAATGATTCATGGCGATGTTCCGATACATTATGTCTTGTATAGGGTGCTTCAGCTCCTTGCAACGCTCCAAGGCTCCAGAGATAGCTCCGCGCCTTAGCTCGTTCGATGGAAGCTCCGCACCCGCCGACGTTTTCTGCTTCCTGCAAGCAGACTATGGGATTATCAGTACATTGTTATGCACTGGTGGGGAGGCTAGCTCGCCCACAATGCTATCATTACCGAACACGTTCCATTTACTTTTGTGCATCTCTATCATTCATTGTCTTTCTAATCTTGCCTTAGGATCAATTTTATGGCATATTACATAGCCTATCTCGTGTTGCCAATTTCAAGTGTCGCATGGAAATACATACATAACTTACCCATACTTACCGTCCGGCCTTCCCTGTTCAATGTAAACCAAGTTAGTCAACAATTCATATATTTCAACTTTACATGATTCACATAAACATTTTAGTGCCAAGGGCGTGTTCCTGCCTTAGATTTTAACGCATCGTAGGCATGTTTTTCAAGTTCATTAGCATGAAGTACTCCTTATCATTTGGTGCAGTACATTTCAAGCCTATACATAAGGCGCTTCATTCAATTAACTTTAGACTACTTTGATTTCAATGCAAAGGCTTGCACGTGGATTGCCACCAGCAAAGCCCACTTAACTCTATATGCACCGGTCGCTGGCACCACAAGCCATTTTGGACATCCAAGCCGTTGTATTTCTCAACCAACGTAGGGTGTGGGCTGGCACACACCCCGTTAGTCTCTTGAAAATACTGCTGCACTTACGTCCCCTGGATGGCCAAGTCCACACCCAGGCAGCCCGTAAGCCTCTTTTGATTCCGTCTAGGCCGACATATCCCCCCTTTAATCATGCCGTGGAATCCCTTTTCTTTACGGTCACAGCATTCGCCACCCCTCGCTCGTGCCGTTTGTCCACGACCATTTCGTATTAAATTGTCATAGGCTAACCCATAGCCACAATGCGTTATCGACCAGGTTGGCGTCCGTGCAGCGTGGGTAGCGAGCCCCGTTGCACGTGCCCGTCATACCTATCGCTAACCATTCCTTTCCTTCTTATCTTTTATTTATTTCTTCAATTTCTTTCTTTCACTTGTCCATTCGTTCATTGATTCAATTTCGTATTCATCCTTTCGTTGATTCATTCATTCACTTGTTTTATTCGTTCATTCTTCATTTATACATTATGCAACTTCCCGTACGGGAGTCGCCTTGGCGACCCATCGGTTCCTTAGCCTTTCAATGTTGCTAAACTCTACTCGGAGCGACTATGTTGATAGTCTTTCCGTTTCATTGTTGTAAACCATTCATTGTTTTATTGTTGAACGCATAAGGGACTTGAACGTAAGCTTGTGCCTTAGCACGAGCGTAGAGCGCGGTGCGAGAGTTCTCATATTTTCTATGTTCTTTTTCATATTCTATACAAGCATACAAGATGGGATTATTTTCTTAGCTAGGTGCGTTGAGTCATTTATTAGCAAGCACGGGGTTATCGCCTAGCGATTCTTGTGATAGTGTCCGCATTGTTATGTGTCTAGGCTAAGCAAAGACGGGTTCATCGGAGCCACCCACCTTAGCGATGTTCGCATCGGCCGAGCGATACTCCAAAGCGCGCCTTTGAAAGTCTAAGTCTGGATACATCTTGACGGGCCAAAGTAGGCCTTGCATCGATTCTTCTTCAGGTCGATGCCAACTCTTCGGGTCGACGGCTCGTTCGAGTCGTTGCACTTGCCGTTTGAATCGACATTCCGCTAGGGCGGAGCGGGTCACTACACCGGGCGGCGAGGATCGAGGACCAATTTTCTGCCGTCGCAGCCAAGCTCATCCGTGATGCGATCCACGACCAGAAGTGTCGTGATCGCTCCGGACAGCCGATCCATGGTTGGATCACGCCAGAGCAGTGGGCTGCGATGAAGGCTAGATTCCGCGAGCCCAAGTACCAGGAGCGGTCTGACAAGGCCAAGGTGGCGCGGTCGAGTGCCGGTAAGTGGTGTGGTGGCTCCATTCCGATGACGGAGCATTTTCGTCGTCTGGTACGTTTTCTATGACGGACATTAATTTATATATAGTTCGATAGAATGTTTAATACTAATAATAGATAATATATTTTAACAGGTAAAAAAGGGTGAGGACCCGAACATGGTGACCGTCTTTCTGGTCACCCATCGGAGAGCTGGAGAGTTCATTGACGAGAGGGCGACGCAGGCATATGTACGTTCTATTCTTTATATTAATTTACTATAATTTAGAAAACAGGAAAATAGATATCAATATAGACTTTAGCAAACACTTACACGTTAGCAAACATGTTCTAGACCGAGTTTGTTCGGCTACAGGAGGAGGCGGCTGCTGCTGCTACTGCTAGTGCGCAAGCAGAGGGAGGGGCTGGTACTTCCTCCCAGCCGCCTACAGCTCCATCGCCGGACGAGCTCTGGATGACCGCCGTTGGCGGTCTTCAGAAGGGTACGTACTACGGTACGGGATCCTACGGCGCATATTTGGCTTCGGAGTCATCCCGAGCCCCCTCTGTCAGTGCGCAGTCTCCGGCTTCGCAGGCGTCGTCACGAGCTGAGGATGTTCGTCGTTAGATCGAGGAGCTGCATCGCGAGTTGCAGCAGCAGATTTCTGATGCGGTCGAGCGACGATCCGACCCTCCGATCGTCACCGGACGATTTGATGCGGTCGAGCGCAGTATACAGGAGCTGATGAGTCTGCATCAGGCTACAGCTGCCAGCTTGCACACGCTCACCGAGTCTACGCAGCGCACAGAGCGTTGACAGGTCGAGCTGGAGGGATCGCAGAGGAGCATGTCTGCCTCACTCACTCAGGTTTCGGCTTCGCTTGAGGCGAGTACTGAGAGGGTGGTGAGTACCCTTGCTGTTTATGGTGAGCGACTGCGAGAGCTGGAGCAGATACGTCCTCCCGGTCCATCGACGGCGCCGACTCCAGACATTGCACTGCCTCCTACTGTCCCTACGGTGCAGCTCACCCAGGAGCAGTATGACTACATTCTATCCCAGTTGCGCGGCAGGGGTCCGCAGTGATTTTATTGATTTTTTTATGACTTGTACATGTATTGGCCCTATGGACAAATTGTTTATTGGTACACTTTCGTTTATACACTTGGTGGAAAACTTTTATCTTCCATTTTTATTTGACTCTATTTGATGTTTGTAAGATGTGTGTCTGTGATATTTACTTTGCACTGCCTTCTATTTTTATTGTGATATTTACTTTGTGATATCTGCGACGGGGATGACAAATATATCTACGCTGGGTTATAAGCGATGATCTGATATACAAAGGAGGTGCTGCCGAAATTTTAAAAAAAATATAATGTGTATTTTTGTGATGATGTGTGTCTGTGTTTACATTGAATGTGAAATGCAGTGTTCGGAACCATCGACAGTTTCGATTACTGTTGATGGTTCGAACACTGCACTTCACACACACTGTAAACACAGACACACAGCATAACAAAAATACCAATTATATTTTTTTAAATTTTTTTTTATAATATCTGCGACGTATAGCGACGTTCCGCGACGGCCAGCGACGGAATGGACACGTCGCTATACGTCGCTAACTAGTGACGTAACGTCGCTAGACGTCGCTAAAATGCTGACGTGGGAAATGACAACCTGTCAGCGAACGTCGCTAAATTTGTCGCTAGGCGTCGCTAAAGTGCACACGTGGCTGCCATGCCATGTCAGCGTACATAAAGTTTATGGCGTCGCAACGTGGTCGCTCTACGTCGCTATTTTGGCGACGTAACCTTACGTTGCAATCCGTCGCTAATTTTGCGACGTCTTGCGACAATGATCACGCCGTCGCAAACAGCGACGTCCTGCGACGAAATTGCCATCTGCGACATGCCTATACGCGACATCCTATTTTCGTCGCTAAATACGTCGCAAAAATATTTTAGCGATGGATTTTCCTTATTTAGCGACGTATTTTGACGTCGCTAAAATGGGTTATTTTTGTAGTGAGAGCATCTCCAACCCTATTGTGACTTTGGAAAAAAAGTTAATGCCACATAGGAATGACAAAATTTTATTCAAAAGTTCTTCTCCAATGCAATTGTCAAGTCAATTGTGAAGCTTATGTGGCAAAAATTAAAGAAGACATTGTGAAGTTGATTGTCTTGTTCTAGACAATGTACTTGACAATGTCTTCTCTTCCATGTCATCAATTATGAATAAAAAATATTAGAAAAAAGAAAGAAGATGAGTAGTTGTCTTAAAAGTTGCCTTGGAAGTTGGAAAAAATACTTTTTATTGTTTTCTCAATACTTTTGCATTGGAGAGAGTTTTTCTATCTCATTGTCTTTTGAGATATAATTGTGCCACATAAACAAGACATTGTCTTGTGGCTCATGCCACGTAGGAGCCACCTAAGACTCACAACACTTAATAAGACAATAGGGTTGGAGATGCTCTAAGTTTTTGACCTTGGAGATTTAATAAATGTTATATGTTAATGGAACATCTCGTTTCATACTGTAATCGACGATGGAAGCATTACAGAGTCGCACAATCTCTCGCGTGTGCACTGCAAATTGACTTGGCCAATCCGCAAATTAGGTTATTGACGACATGCACTTGACTATAGGATCGGTCTGAAAATTTTCGGACGCTAGGACGGAGTTAGAAAGTGAGACATTTGAACGGATAAATAACATCCTTTCTAATACCTCAATAATTATCACACCATTTTTTTTTTCCAGGTATACAAACTAATTTGAGAGAAAAGACCAACTATAATAAGTAAGAAATAAAAATAAAAATATTCCTAATTGCTAAAGAAAAAAGAAAAAAGTTTCTTTAGTCCCATACCTACAAGTCCAGCTAGCACCACTTTATTTTTCAGACAATTTCATTGCCCAAAGCTGTTGTGAGTTGTTCAGTGGCTGTCCAAAATCCAGATCAGGAATAAACTTTATTCCCACAATTATTCTATTTTATTTCTATTTTTTATTTTACGTCACAAAAATGATGGATAATCTTTTATCAGAGAATTGCAGATATGACATTAGAATTGTGTAAAATTACTCTGAGAGCATAGGAGTTGCTGAAATTACAAAATAGGAAACAAAACGTCATTTTAAACGACGTTTTTAATGCTTGTTCAAAAAATACGTCCTTTAAAAAGACTAGTAAATGTACGTATAATAACGTATAATACGAATATTATTCAATAGTCAAGTATCTTTTCTAACTCATGTGGTTAAGGTGGAAGGTATTTTTCTTTTTTGGTTGAGTTCGATTCCCCATGTTGAATATATATAACAATTTTAAACTTTTTTTCAATTTTGTTTACATAATTATATTTTTTAAATAAAATAGACCGTGATATAATGACGACTTAGATGACTCATTTTTGAGCCGTTTTGAAGTCTCATTATATAGTGGAAGATGTTTCTTGCTCATTCATTTAATTCCGATGCAGATCCGCAGTCTCCCAACTCTCCCCCTTATATCTCCATTGCATATATGGCACACTTTTAAATATGTGGTGACATGACTGCTATAAAAATGTGTTTTGGAGCAAGCATTAAATAGGTCCTTTTTAAAGGCGTTTTGTTTTTATTTTGTAATTTTAGCAACTTCTATGCTCTAAGAACAATTTTATAAAATTCTAATAATATATACTGGAAATTGCTGAGAAACCCAATTTCGGGGTGGGCTTTTATGAAATGCCCACCCGCTGGATAAGTTTTATGAAATACCCAGAATTAAGTATTTTCACGTTAAATATTCCAAGATTCCCTTTTAGATGCCACCCCGCTAGAAACTGCTATTTTATAATACCGAAACTACCCCTCCGCGCGAATTGGTCATCTATATGTATTTGAATTCAAAAAACTCAGATCTGGATTGCGATTTTCGTCTTCTTCTTCACGGGAAATCTGAATTCCATTGCTCTCATATTCAGCAGAGATCGCAAAGATCGTTCGTAGTTCGGTGTGTTTTTCTTCAGTCGAACTCAGATCATCGCTCGTCATCATCATCACCATCATCATCATCTTCATCGTGGAGACATTTGAACTCAGATCTTCAATTGTGGAGAGAAGATCTTTCTTCTTCTTTTCCATAAGAATTATCATCGCTTTGAAAGAAGAACGAAACTCTTTATTCCTGAAAAAACTAAATTACACGTTTTAACACTGGAAATGACCATTCTCCGTCTTAATTAGGACGGAGAATGCCATTCTCCGTTTTATTTAAGACGGAGAATGCCATTCTCCGTCCTAATTAACACGGAGAATGACATTCTCCGTTTCCGTCTTAATTAGGACCGAGAATGTCATTCTCCGTCTTAATTAGGACGGAGAATGGCATTCTCCGTTTTATTTAACACGGAGAATGGCATTCTCCGTGTTTCTAACACGGAGAATGGTCATTCTCCTGCGTTTTAACACTAGAATGACCATTCTCCGTGATAAATTACACGGAGAATGGCATTCTCCGTCCTAATTAAGACGGAGAATGGTCATTCTCCGTTTAATTTAGCACGGAGAATGGCCATTCTCCGTCTTAATTAGGACGGAGAATGCCATTCTCCGTTTTATTTAACACGGAGAATGACATTCTCCGTTTCATTTAACACGGAGAATGGCATTCTCCGTGTTTCTAACACGGAGAATGGTCATTCTCCTGCGTTTTAACACTGGAATGACCATTCTCCGGTAAATTAAGACGGAGAATGTCATTCTCCATCCTAATTAAGACGGAGAATGGTCATTCTCCGTGTAAATTAAGACGGAGAATGCCATTCTCCTGCATTTTATGGTTAGCTGAAACTTTGGAGGGCCATAACTTTTGACTGGGAGGTCGAAACGAGGTCCCGTTGTCGCAAAATGAGCGTATCGTCGAGGAGACTGAAAGTAACAGCTTCACAGTTAAACGGCCTTCCGAAATTTTAGATTCGCAAAAAAATGATGTTTGGACCTCCGTTTTAGCACTTTTGTCGTTCGTCCCGGTCTTTTCCGAAATTTTTCGACGAGTTTTTGAAGATTTTTGAGGAAAAAATCTAGATTCGAAAGTGAGCAGCGTATGGAAGAAGATGGAGTATTGAAACGTTTTTTAAGAGCAGTTTTGTGGGTGTTTCCAATAATTAAAAGGAAGGACAAAAGGGTCATTTGGAATCCGCTTTGGATAAGTTTCTCTAATTCTGGGCACGCGATGAAAGTTTTTTTAGAGGTGGATTTTACATAAAACTTTTTTAGTTTTTGGGCATTTCATAAATCTTCCCTAATATATATGCAATTCTCTGATCTTTTATTTCCCCTTTTCTCTTAAAATAGTACCTGTTTCCATTTATTCTCAGTTTAAAAAAGCAATGTCCACAGCTTCTCCATATAAATAAGCAGCAGCTCCCTCATCTTTCCCCATTCGCCATTTTCTTTCTTTCTTCTTCGAAGCGAGCTTCTTCTCCGTTCGTTCTTCTAGAAGTTCGATTCCTTCGATTGCTGCTTCTTTCTCTTAGAAAGAAAGAAAGAGAAATAAAGGTTTGTTTTCTCTTTCTATTTCGTTCTTATTCGATTAGATCTTCTCGATCCGTTGATTTTCTCGGTGAATTTGGAGATTTTGTGGGTTGATCGGAAGAATGTGGGATTTTTTGTTTATTTTCTCGGTCGATTTGGAGGACTTTGTGGTTTGATTGGGAGAAATGTTGGTCTTCGTGGGGAATTTGGAGATTTTGTAGGTTAATCCCAAGAGTTACTCGGACGATATGGAGAGTTTGTGGTCTGCTGATAAGAATGTAGCTTTTTTTACGTTGATTTCTGGATGAATTTGGAGATTATGTCGCTTGTTTGTAACAATGTTAGGTTTTCTGCTGATTTGTCGATGAATTTGGAGATATTGTTGTTTGATTGCAAAAATGCTGCTTTTTCCGTTGAGTTTACTTGGTGAAGTTGGAGAGTTTTGTGGTTTGACAGGAAGAATGTTGGTTAAATTTTGGTTTTTTAGGAATTTTTGAGTTTGTTTTTTTTGTTTAGATCTGTGAAATCGAAACTGGGGATGGGTTTAATTGGTGAATGATTTGGATCTGAGATCTATGAATCTAGGGTTTGATCTAGCGTGATAGCCCGGTCGTGTAATTTGAGGTTGGTAGTTGATCTACAATGCTGCAGCAAACTCTTCCAGCTCTAGAGAGTTTTTGGTTGTTTTAGTGTTCCTCTCTTAATTTTACGTGGTTTGGTTATAATGATTTGAATTTTTTTTAATAAGAATGGATATATCCCCCCCTCCCCCCCCCCCCCCCCCCCCCCCCCCCCCCCCCCCCCACCCCTTCTCTATAGGGACCATTCTAAACCATGCCAACTAAAAAAACCACATCAATCGCTATCACAAATTAACTAAGCTGTAGTCAATAGAGGTTTTCCATTAGGCAATCAACTAAAATCATTAATCTTTTGTGACATCACGTTAGAGTTCAGTGGAAAAATCGTTATTGTATTGTGAAGTTGATTGTATATGTAAGGTTAGTGCAAATAAGCCATCGTAAAAGAGAGAAAATATGTTCTGTAAAAGTCAAACAGTGCAAATGGCATCTCCATGTTGGTAAGGAGATTTTCTTTCATTGAAGGCAGACATCAATCTAGCTTTTAAACTGACTGCACATTGCCAGACTTGGTAAGTAAAGTATTAGGTGCAGACATGTTTGGCATCAACATAGTATCAAATTAATAAAACGACGCATTGTTATGTGCTATATAGTAATGTTACTGTCCAAGTAGGTGCAAACGAGCCTTTTTGCTGGTGAGGGATTTTATTGAAGGATTAAAGAAAGTTTTGTAAGGAATTGACTTTACTTTGTGAACGAATAGTTGTTGGCTTGTTGCAAGTCAAAATATTAGTTGCAATATTTTGTCTACAGCATATCAGATTGGTCAAGGCTTCCAACATATTAATTATTGAAATATGAAGTGTTTAGAATTTGGGAACACTAGGTTCAAGAAAACGCATTACAAATCAGCCATGGATAACTTTGTATGAATTTTTGTGATTCCCAAATTGGTTAGGTGTATTATTAAGCTGAAGATGCACTCCATGTGCATCAAAGTAAGAATCCCTAATTTCTATATATGGTGAAGAAATCCAAAGTTGATGATGCTCTTAAGAGGGAGAGGGAGATCAACTTCTTCCGTTAAGTTGGCATTCTACTTTCACCCTTTCAGAGAAACTTTCAGAAAAATTGCATGCCAGTATGTTATACCATTTACAAGTTTTGGTATTGCAGTGCAACAAGGAAAAGGGGAACCGAAATAAGTAGTACTTTATGTCAACGATACTATATTTTCTTAAGGATCTGCTGTCTTTTAAGTTGGCAGTCTGACCATTAGAAAGACTAATTTATTTCGCTTTTCAAGTTGAGCTTGTCAAATTATAGACTTTAGCTAAAACTGAAATGAGGATCCTGAACGAATCTACATTGATTTTCTTGGCATGACAGTTTCCTAGGCTTGCTTGTTTAGAGTTGGGCTTTCTTTCTATTATCTAGTTTAAAGCTGATGATGTAAGCTATTGTCTCTAGATGACATATTTGTCATGACAGTTTTTAAAGCTTTATATTATCCAAAGTGATATTTAAACTAACATCGAACTATCGAAGTCAAGCCTGATTAATTTTGAATTATTTCTGGAACTTGATTTCCGAGTAACTTCAAAACCTGAACATAGTTATCATTGATAACTGGTCTAGAACTCCTAATTTTGCAAACTTTATATAACTCAAGTTTTCTTTAGCAAGATTACTGATTTTGGCCACATGACACTGGCATGGCAGAGAAACATATGGTATTGTTATTTCAAGTTATTTTCCAACTTGAAATGTACTACACAGAAGGACGCCCATGTTAAGATTTATCTCGTGGAATTTATCTTTCAGTCATCCTTGATGGAGTCTAAAAGGTAGAATAACCTGCTTTATTATTATTTAAGACAACCGGTTTTGTTATGTTTATCACTATGAAGATCTAAAATAATTGAAACGGGAATTTTATGGCAAATACTAGGCAACACTATCCAAACCATCAGAATCTGCCACCTTGTTGATGTACTACTTTGATTGTTCTTGGTTGAAAACTATGAAAAAAAATTATATCCTGTGATTGATTTCTAGAATTATACCATGGTTCCATTATCAAATTCTATAATAGTGTTGCATACTCTTATCCACTTGGTGGTATATGCCCTACATCTTATCGACTGCCACTTTAGTTCTTTTTGTCACAGTGAAGGAAGTTAATGTGCCTCACTGGTTGAACCTTCCACTAGATGCTTTACATTTCTTTGACAAGATTCCTCTAGAGTAAGTTTTGTTGAAGCAGTATCTCAATGTGCTCATATAGTACGATTTATGCGAGATGCCAAAATAGTTTTGACACTTTTATTTGAACCTACTAATAGAAAATGAACCTTACGCTTAGTCAATTTTTGCAACTATTCCACGATATCTACGCTATGGTAATGCGTGCTAAGGTCGCGCTTATGATCGTTCTTACTACCAATATATATAGTTTGCTTTTGAATATTGTACATATCGATGTTCTTTTTCAATTAATGATAGGGGACAATAACATACGAAAATATTCTTAATACCTACTAGAAGGCTCGTCTCAATACTAATACTACTGTAAAGCATCGTTATCAGAACATATCTGTAACCGGGGTGTGATCCTAGACAATTACTTTTCACTATACTTTGTCTGTCTTGATTTTTGATGCCAACTTATATCAGCGTGAATAGATAAAACTTTTGCTTTCACCTGTACTTTATGCACCTTAAAACATTATATTATATAATTCCGTACTTCCGTACTTTATGTGGATCGTTATTTCCGTACTTTATGCACCTTAAAACATTATATAATTCCGTACTTTATGCACCTTAAAACATTATATTATATACTTCAAAGAAGATTATGTGGATCGTTATTTCCTTTTGGGTTCATCCCTTTGCTGCATGAACAATGTTTTTGGTGAACCTACATCTTACAATGGGGGTGGGCTAGCAGTGCTACATGAGTTCAGAGAATACCATTGTTCGCACCTGCCCAAACCTGATTGTTTACTTTAGTTTGTTATTTTAAATTAGTTGAACATGACAGACATTAAGCTTTATCTCTAGGTTGATAGTTTAAAGGTGCATCTTGAAAAAGGCCCATATATATAAAATAATTAATTTTGCAAAAAGAGTTTTATCTTCTTGAAAACAAATCATTGTCTTTACGATTGCTCCTAAGCTAAGGATGATTTCAGTGTCTTGCATCATTAGAACTGTTTTTCGAAATGGTGCATATCACACTATATTGCCTAGTTTATACTTAGAAAGAAACGAAGACAATGATATTCCTAATGGCAAAATGATGGTACTTATCTTCATTTACTATCTGCAGATTTATAGAAAATGGCCGACGGTGAGGATATCCAACCTCTTGTATGTGACAATGGAACTGGAATGGTCAAGGTTTGTGCTTTTTCTTCTTCTCTGGGTAATAGTCATTATAGTTCTTGTGGCTCACACTAATGAGCATGTACTTGCATCATGATTCATCATACAGGCAGGATTTGCTGGTGATGATGCGCCCAGGGCAGTATTTCCCAGCATTGTAGGCCGACCTCGGCACACAGGAGTTATGGTTGGGATGGGACAAAAGGACGCATATGTGGGTGATGAAGCCCAGTCCAAAAGAGGTATCCTCACATTGAAGTATCCCATTGAGCACGGAATCGTTAACAACTGGGATGACATGGAAAAGATATGGCATCACACATTCTACAACGAGCTTCGAGTTGCTCCCGAGGAACACCCTGTTCTGCTAACAGAAGCCCCTCTCAACCCCAAGGCAAACAGGGAGAAAATGACCCAGATTATGTTTGAGACTTTCAATGTGCCTGCAATGTATGTTGCTATCCAGGCAGTGCTATCCCTTTATGCTAGTGGCCGCACAACCGGTTTGTAGTTTTAATGCTTAAATGCAATCTGAATTTATTCATTTTCTTCTTTTCCAGACTGAATTGGCTGTGCTGTTTATTGACAGGTATTGTGCTGGATTCTGGGGATGGTGTGAGCCACACCGTTCCAATTTACGAAGGATATGCCCTCCCTCATGCTATACTTAGGTTGGACCTTGCGGGTCGTGATCTCACCGATGCCTTGATGAAGATCCTCACAGAGAGAGGCTATTCCTTCACTACAACAGCAGAGCGGGAAATTGTGAGAGACGTGAAGGAGAAGCTTGCCTACGTCGCACTTGATTACGAGCAGGAGCTGGAGACTTCAAAGACCAGCTCCTCCGTGGAGAAGAGCTACGAACTGCCCGACGGTCAGATCATCACAATCGGGGCGGAGAGGTTCAGATGCCCGGAGGTCCTCTTCCAGCCATCTATGATAGGCATGGAAGCTGCTGGTATCCACGAGACGACATACAACTCCATCATGAAGTGCGACGTGGACATCAGGAAGGATTTGTACGGGAACATTGTGCTCAGTGGGGGTTCGACCATGTTCCCTGGGATTGCTGACCGTATGAGCAAGGAAATTACAGCCCTTGCCCCTAGCAGCATGAAGATCAAGGTGGTTGCTCCACCTGAAAGGAAGTACAGTGTTTGGATAGGAGGCTCCATCCTTGCCTCACTCAGCACCTTCCAGCAGGTACTCTTCTTATTTTCCTCTACAGAAAATTTGTTCCTACAAAAGAAACTTGCAGTAAATAGGACGCAATAAATAGGACATGGAGAAAGAAGCTTTAAAGAATTACATAGAAGAATATATTTTGCAGTAAATAGGACGCAATAAATAGGACATGGAGAAAGAAGCTTTAAAGAATTACATAGAAGAATATATTCCGCCAGTCGGTCATAGAAGAATATATTCCGCCAGTCGGTCTGGTGGAAATCAAGCAGGTTCTTATATTGTTAGGTATCCTCTAAATAACACCTCATTACTAAAATATTTCTAATATTGGTAGTGAGCATATCAAATAGGTTATTATTTTGTTAACATGTGCCCTAAGGGCACATGTTAAGGATAATTAATACATAGCCTTTTGCTTTGAAAATTGTTATCATAACTCAATAAACATTAAAAAGAAAAAATTGCATTGAAAAATGTAATCAAGATTCAATACAAGAACTTTTTGCATTAGAAAACTATTTTATTGGATCTTGGTGACATTTTCCAATACAAAAAATTTATTCTTTTAATATTTATTAGGTGTTGATAACAATTCTCAAAGCAAAAGGCTATGTATTAATTATCCTTAACATGTGCCCTTAGTGCACATGTTAACAAAACCCATTCTTCTATGGCGAAATACATTATTACCACCAGATTGTCTGTCCGCCTGTCAGTATGGCGAAATATATTCTTCTATATAATTCTTTAAAGCTTCTTTCTACCTGTCTTATTTATTGCAAGTTTCTTTCTTAGAGCATCTCCAACCCAATTGTGTGAGTTTAGAAAAAATGGTTGCCACATAGGAATGACAAACTTTCATTCCAAAAATTCTTCTCCAATGCAAATGTAGAATAAAACATGAAGTTGACATGGCAATGACATGACAAGAAGAATGTGAAGTTGGTTGTCTAGATCTAGACAATGCACTTAACAATGACTTTGTCTCCACATCGTCAATTATGAATAGAAATATTTATAAAAAAGTTGAAGAAGTGGAGGAGTTACCTTGGAAGTTGGAAAAAATACTTTTTATTGTCTCCTCAATACTTTTGCATTGGAGAGAGTTTTTCTATCTCATTGTCTTTTGAGATATAGTTTTGCCACATAAACAAGACATTGTCTTGTGCCTCATGCCACATAGGAGCCACCTAAGACTCACAACACTTAACAAGACAGTAGGGTTGGAGATGCTCTTACAAACAAATTCTTCCTGTCCTATTTATTGTAAGTTTCGTACGATTTTTTTTTTTCTTTTCTGTTTCCTCTATGCTATCATTGGCTTATTATCTCAAATTTCTAATCATCATTCATGTGATGAATTCTGCAGATGTGGATTTCCAAGGGAGAGTATGATGAATCTGGCCCGTCGATTGTCCACAGGAAATGCTTCTAAGTTGCATATAGTTTGGAAATGTTCTCATTCACGAGTCGGTCATCCTTTTTCCTCTCTTTTTTTTTGTGTCTGTCATGTATTGTAAACTCAGTATGGTTGAGAAGTGATTTTCTTGAGGGTTATGCCAGAATTTATTTATGAAATCCCTTTCCTCTTCTTGTATTGCTTTGCTATTTGTCAAGTTTTGTGGCTCTAATCGATCAGTTCTTTTAGCATCTTATGAGCTGCTCCTGTGATCTCATTGTGTACGCCATGCACTTGCAAATGGTGTTTTGAGCTGTTTTTTGTGTGCAAGTGTGGGCTGAAATTCTTCAATGGTCCCTTGTGAGACCTTGCTTTAGTTTAGATCATTTATCCAGAGGTGCAACTAGAAGCATAGGCCTTGCTTTAGACTTTAGTTTTGATCAGATGTGCGGTGGTGTAACTACAAGCATTTTAAGGGTACTTGGATGTTGTTTTCAAGACGGGACTATGTTTCGTTTCTGACATTCCAAGGCCCATGTTACTGCAATTTCTAAAAAATAGGGGCATAAATCTAAAAATATAGATTTCACATTAACAATATATGGAGTTTAAAATTTTGGGGATTTATCGATTGATCTTGATTGATCTTGTGCAATCGTACAGCTTATTATACATCTCAGAAATGATCATGGTTGTACAGCTTTTTGCATAGGAAAACAATAGATTTTAGACACTAAAAAATATGAGTCTTAAGTTAATAATGTATTGATGAGTCCAAAGTCTATATCAGTAGATCGAGCAGAGTATTATTTATTCCATTTATAATAATGATGGAAGTTGGAGGCAGGTGGGCCCAAAAGATATGCAATGTAACGTGTACAAAATTTCGTACGGATTGCTGAACATCTCAATATATATATAATAGGATGGGAAAGGGTTTTCTTTGAATGAACCATCCAGTTGACTGATGTGCGCCCACATATTTACAGAGACGTTGAATCTACGTATACACAGCAATTAAAGGAATGATTTGCGACGAGATTTCCTTCAATCGTCTGTAGATACTACTATAATAGTAGTACTAGTTGCAACTTGCAATAACAACTAGTCATATGGACGCATCTTCAACAAACATTTACTTCTTTAGTTAAAGAGTATACTCGTCAATCTCAGCGGAAAAGATTACATTCAGCACTGCTGAAAACCACAGTGCAGCCTGCACATCTCATAGTTTGCAGTATGACCAATACCGATTCCATACATATACGGTTTGGCATGTCTTCATCCGATACAGAACGATATCCGATACTAACCATACCAACATTGAGGGTATCTTTTACGATCAATTCGGCGCAGAAAATTGAACGGAAAAGACCAATCAACAAGAAAAGTATAGTAAGGTTGTAAAAACATGTAAAAGAAGAAAACGTATTTATTGCATGCAAGGGTGACTACTATTTCATTCAATTTCGAAACTACTAATAACCAACCCTGAAAATACTTAAAATTCTGTGTAAATGTAAAAAAAAAAAAAATTGAAATGTTAATCATTTACGATACTGATACTCATAACCTTGGCACATCCAAGTACATTGTAACAAGGGCATGATATTTGGGCACTCCGTTTACTCGGATCAAGCTATGTATCATGGGCTCCAGCATGTTCAGGCCGATGGGTGAACTCGTAGTCAAGGTGGACAAAGGCTCTCTCTATCTCAGGCAACGACTCGAGCTTTTCTTGCAACGCCTCCCCAATATCGTGAGCTTCTCTAAGGGGCATCTCTGACGGCAACACTATGTCCACCTCGACAAAGTAGTGTGAACCAAATGTGTATGCCCTCACCGTGTCGATGTGTCTTATAGCCTTGTGGTGGTTCCAGCACAGGTATGTCAACTTTTGGAGATATTCTGGAGCAGCAGACCGGCCCACAAGAGAGTTCACATTCTCCAGCACCGTAGCTGACCATGTCCGGATGGTGTACAATGCTAGCTGTTAAATGTACATCACATTAGTATCAAACTGGAAAAACGATGCACACTAAGGTGTATGAGAAGTTTCATTTCACCAGATCTAACATTCGATACACAACTGGGCAAGTATTCAAAGGAATCATCAGAGAGGGATCATGGCAAAGAACGTAGGCAATTATCATACGGATTAAATTCATCAGTTAAGTTTCATAATTAGAGAAAATTGAGACTGATAAACAAAAGTTAAAATGGCTATTTCATTGAAGGGTACCTGTCATATATGCTTAATAATTTCATATAAGGATAACTGAAGAATCATCACTTACAATGATGGCTCCAACAGGGTCTATCCATCCTTCTATGTAATTGGCAAGAATTGCTGCAACAAGGCCAATAACATTGGTTATGACATCAAAAAGGTGATCCTGCGCATAAGCCTTGACAATCTCATTAGTAAAGGAGCGGCAATAGACAGCAAGAAGGAGCTTCACCACTGTCACTGACAGCATAATGTTCACGACCCAAGTCTCTTGTTCTTTGGTCAAGCTGAATTCACCCTCCTGCATCAAACCGAGTCATCAGTTAAAGGTAGCAAGCTAGCGTCTAGGTCAGGAGATCACAACTTAAACACACAGCGCATCTTCTAGCATTGCTTCATTAAAACCAAGTCGTCAGTTAATGGTAGCAAACATGTAGCATGCTTCCAATAAAACTGAGTCATCAGTTAAAGGTAGCAAGCATGTAGGATATAAGATCACAACTTAAACACACAGAACATCTTCTAGCATTGCTCCAATAAACTTGTCGATGGACCAACAAATTAAAATTACTCATCAAACATACTCTAAACATATTGATTAAATGACTTGAATTGTGAACAGCTCATGTGCTGAATAAATAAATTATTCTGGGTTGCAGTATATTTGGCCACCATATAATTCTTGGTTACTTTTGAATGCTTATTGTTTCATTTCATTATAACCATATTGAAAATCTACAAATGGTGGTCATGCTAGAAGATTAACATAAACATATGTGAAGTCGTGAACAAAAATAAACGGTAGTCAGTACCACATCTCAATAGAGTACTTGAGAAGAAAATGATCACGGGAACAAATGAACTTGCAGGAAGTTAAAGCAAACTTACATCAGATATCAAAGAAAGCACCGACTGGTATATTATCTGGAGACCAAGTGTTGCCATGACAGATGCAAAAACGAGGATGCCCTGCACAACAATGTTGATTTAGTTGCAATAGAGGTAGTCAAATTAAAGATGACTTAACATGTATTGAGTTTCAAGGTTTCAACAATGTTGCTAAACTTGGCACCTAGTAAGAAAAATAAAGAGAGATGCATATTGTGTGATTATTGCTACTTCTATGTACTGAAGTTGCCTGACAATCAAGGGGAGGTCTCTAATCTTGATGTTGCCTTTTAGGATTCAGCAACCAATGGTTGTTTTTATCACTAGACAGCGAAATTTATTTGTATGATAGTTATCTTATTCCCACCCACTTTTGGTGATCTCCTCTCTCGAACAATGATGCCCTGTTTCCTATATAGTTTGAACTTCATTTTTAAAGGAGAAAGAAGCTCTGATCTCTTGGAAAGATCTCTTTAGTTTCCAGAATAATTATAAGTCCTGCCGTGTTTCATTGGGTCTTATTTATAGTCCCACCGAGCCCTACTATATTCACCTCTGCGGATAAATCCCATCCATTCAGTTCCATGATTTTTATATTGTAAAATATTATGTGATCAATGAACTCAGTACCATGAATTCGTTCTAATTAGTTACCAGGAATTGTTGATGAAAAAACTAGCCAGTGGTTGTTGAATCTGCCTCTTCCCAATAGGATTTTGAAAGGAAGTTGGTGTTTGCATAGACAATGCAGTAAACCATAAGATCAAGCACAATAACATCAAGAATAGTATCCAATGTGAATGCCGAGATCGACAGTGAATAATCCTTCAGCAGAAGGACACATTTGCTAATTTTGAGATTCATCTGTATGTGCACTTGTAGTCTTACATACGTCGAAAAGTATATTTGTAATTACTACAAGTATAGTTATGGAGTTCAGGTATAAGTAAAATTGATATTAGAAAAATAAGTGCAACTGTTTTTTTCTTTATAATAACATACAGATACTGGTCAACATGAAACAACGTTAAAGAACGAAATAACTAAAAACGATCAATGGAATATGTATAAAGATGACCACACGTGCCAAAAAAATTTGTTCAAATTAGTTTATCCAAAAAAATTATGAAAAAGGAATCTAACCAGTGGTTGCATGCGCCTCTTCCCAATAGGGTACTGATAGGGATTAGGTGTTTGCATGGACAATGCAGTAAACCATAAGATGAAGCCAGATAACAGATCAAGAAGAGAATCCAGTGTGGATGCAAAGATTGCCAATGAGCGACTCCTTATCGAAGCATAAACTTTTGCAGCAAAAAGAACCATATTTGCTATGTTTGAGATCCGAATGGCAAATGTCTCATTTCTAGCCATCCTTTCACGATCTTCCTATATGTATTATAATAGTGCCATTTCATTATCCACTTGGAAAAAAAGTTAAAAATAAACAAACTTACAAACTGATTTCAAGAGGTTCGGGAAAGAGGAAAGAAAAATGCAATATTGACCTTTGACATGCTAGGAAGAAAACCACGATCAGTCAAGGTATCCATTTCATCAAAGCCTTCCAACATTTCAACCTGTTGTTGATAATACTCGGCCACTACATCTGCAGAACCTGTAACAAAAAAGAGGTTATGGAATTTCCTATAATATTTAATAAAAGATTTCTTCTCATAGCTTCGCCATTAAGGAAAATTCTGAAACTACAGCTTCCATACTTTATGAGATAGCATAAAAAGCTATTCAATTATTTAAGCATTCGTAAAACGAAGAAAGAAAAGAGAGAAAAAAAAACATGATATGGCTTATTCAACCTCAGCAAATCATTGACAAAATGGATCCCAAAATATTAACACGATTAAAGAATCATTTCGAGTCTCAAATTTGTAAGTAAGGTAGCTAAGAAATTCCTATTATCGAACATGTGCATACATTGCAGATGTTGTTCCATTCCCGTTTCATATGAAATGGCCAATCCTCCATTGTGGTCATGGCTCCAGCTAAAGGTCTAAGGGGGTGTTTGTTTTTACCTCTAATTAGAGGTGAATCGCTAATTTAACAAGGTTTAAGGTAGCTAAGAAATTCTTTATCGAACATGTGCATACATTGCAGATGTTGTTCCATTCCCATTTCATATGAAATGGCCATTCCTCCCAGTGGCGTAGCCAGAATTTACTTCAGGGGGTGCAATATTTATTATTAAAATTATAATAAATTGTAATAACACAATTATAATTTTAAAAATATTATATATTAATATCGAATGGCATAAACTAATATAATTATTAAATAATTTGTTCGTTTGACAATAAAAAACAGAAAAAATGCCTAAAGGAAGAAAAAATAGATTCACAATCTTTACGAGGAATTAAAAATTAAAACTGAAAAAAATGCCTAAAGGAAGAAAAAATAAACTGGAAAATGAGATTCAAACCCTTAAAAGAACATATACAGATTTATTGACTCGTAATTCCCAATTTCTATAAATGTAAACTGCAACGACTCCAAATCGATCAACCAATCAATAACTTCAACAACTAGAGAAAATTAACCAAAACCAAAAATTCAATAAACCCATTATGAAATTCCAGTAAAGATGCAATCTTTACGAGAAATTAGGAACTAAAACTCAATAAATTCACAAAAAAAACGAAAAAAGGGCATATGAGATTTGAATCCTTACGACAACATATGAAGATTAGAATTCTAACCTTAAAAAATTCCTTGCGCAGAAATCGCAGGAGAAGAAGGAAATGGGCATTGTTCTTGGTGATGAATGGAAGACTCTCTTGAAGAGTAGGAACTAGGAAGAGAGGAAGAAAGGAGATGCTGGCTTCTTTTTGAAGAGTAAGCAGCAGAGTAGCAGATTAACATTTCAAATCCTACGTCCCTACTACCTGCTCCGCAGTGGAGCCTAAAGTATTCTATAGACTAACATTACTTGAAACTATGATAGGTGTCTTCTCCATCCAAGGGCGCAGCTGTTGTGAGTCTGCAGCCTATACAGCACACTTCTATAGCAGTCCCGGACTGTACTATATTAAAAAAAAAAAAAAAACAAATTTCAGGGGGTGTAGCCGCACCCCCTGGGCACAACGTGGCTACGCCCCTCATTCCTCCATTGAGGTCATGGCTCCAGCTAAAGGTCTAAGGGGGTGTTTGTTTTTACCTCTAATTAGAGGTGAATCGCTAATTGGGTCTAATTAGATGTGGGCCTACAAAAACATGACGTTTGTGCATCTAATTAGATTCAATTAAAGCTTGATGACTAATTAGAGGCTCCAAAAAATAAAGTTGTAGCATGATGCTTTCTTTACAATCCAACCTCTAATTGGAGGTAAACAGAACATTGTAACCCCTAGAAAATTAAATATTTCCCCCTTGTATCATTAACACTAGTGATATAAAACCGAAAAAAAGAGGAATACAAAGAAAGACCATTTTATGCACGATTTGCATGATAAATTTGCAGTGGAATTATACACAAAATTTTGAGATTAATGTAGCTTTATTGCTTTTCATGTTGTAGTTGTTGTGAGTGCTAAGAGACTAGTTTATGATATGTTTTGTAATTGCTTTGACTTGCATGATACAGTCTAGAAATTTGACATTTAACTTAATTTCTAATGAATTTATTTTGATGTAAATTTAGTTTAAAGTTGTCATGAATAATTTTTCGAGATAGCATTAGCAAAATATTTTATTTTAAAATACTTTATAATAAAAGTACAAAGGTAAATTGATGTCTATTTAGACATTGAAAAAAAACATATAACCCTAATTAGTGAAAAAACAAAAAACTACTGTAAATCACTAATTAGAGACTCTAAGTAGTGAAGTGGCACCCCCAACCTCTAATTAGTGCCACAACCTCTAATTAGTGGGGAAAAAACAAACACCCCCTAAGCTCCAGGTTTCACATATGTTAATCTTACAAACAAGATATGCTTTAAACAAGTAAATCAATAGTAAGTGTAAACAAAGTTCAAATATTAAACAGCTAGATGACTGATTAATTCTGAAAACCCCAGTGTGTTTTTACAGAAATTGGAGCAGAAAATTCTACCACAATAGAGATGCACTGAAAACAAAAATATCAATGAATTCACATAAGATCTGAGCATCAAGAAGATTAGAAAGGGCAATGCAGTTAAGCATCGCTCTGCAGTATACTTATACTTTTATGCACGATAAACTAAAATCATAACAATCGATAAATGATTTCCTCTATTAATACAAGTAAAGATTTGCCATGTTCAGAAGTATCAAGAAAAATTATACGAATGGCTCTAGGGAGATAAGCCATCCCTCTATTGTGTAAAAGACTCTTCTCAATATTTAATGAAGGTCGTTATGTTCCTCTTCCTCAAAAAATAACAATTCTCATCAGGGGGGACAAACTATATCAAAGATCACATTCTGAGGATTAGGATTTTTTTTAGGAGGAATGTGAAAGATTAGCCAAAGAAGTACCTGGTATTCATAGAAATTTTCTGTCATCGTAACATATATTCACTCATGAAACCATTCCCATACAATCTGAAGCCATGATACCTCACTGCCAAATATTGCAAGCTGGTATCCTTTTGAAACGATGATCTGTATCTATCAGAATATTGAAGTTTTATCTCATCTTCCTTGATGTTACAATTCATGATTACATTAACACTTACACTAATCAAATGGATTCGAGCCAACTAGTCCAATTCAGTCTCAGGCCCTTTGCTTATTTTTGCCACCAACAATTCGCTTCCTGCAACATATATTGTACTGAAACAACTATACTGCAACATTTTCTGATAAGCTAGAGCTGAGTTCTATCAGAATATACTAAAACCAAATCATATCAGTCCGATATTTATGAAGAAGAAGAAGAACAACAAAGCCCTTCTCCCATATTTTAAACATCTAAAATACTTGTGTGGAACCCTCCCCCCACCCCCGTCATTGTTCGTCCGAGCAATAGGACACACACCCATACCAACCAACTTTTTCAAGAAATATGTGTGTAAGTTCCTGGGTCCCTCGTCATTGACTCCTAGTTCTGACATTATCAAAGGTCATATCCTTTCTCACAATCACAATCCAAACCCTATAATTCAAGTATTATATTAAACTATCTTCAACTAAACTTATATAACTCCTAACTTGTGCATCTGTTGTCTCATCTTTATCCTCAACTGACATCACATCCAACATCATTAAAAACACCACTTTCTTGCCAAGTTTTAATGTATCATCACCTCACTCCACCCAAAGTTCCTGGTTCAATTTGCACTCATCTTTTGGTCATTTTCCTTAGTTGTCAACATAGATATTCGATTTAGAAGTATAAAAATATTAATTGTGATTCTCAACAAATATTGTTGGCCAAAAAACGCTGCGGAAACACACCAACCCACCCGAAGATAACAAACCACAATCTCACACAAGCACCAAAACAGATCAAACACATCGTATATGTTTGGTGACTATGTCACTTGGACAAATCACAATCTATATAACTCAAAAGTACAAAATTGATTACAATATGTTGAACCCTTTGCCACCAAGTTCAACCCCTCACAAATCTCAAGAAAGAAGAAGAAGATACACAATGAAATCACTCACCAGCCATGTGATGAACCCCCTGAACGAAGTAGACATCTCGAACAGATCTTTCCTTCAGACTATTTTGAAAAGCGAGCCTTAAAAGTAAAGCACAGACTCTTACATTTCTGTGAACTTGTCTCCCTGAATCTCTCTTCAGGGCATCCCTTGAGCAAACCTCCTTAACCTCCTTATATAGGTTTAAAAAAAATCTAATTTAGGGTTAGAAAATCCCTAAACTAGCCCAACAATAATCATGATTGCCCAGTTTAGATCACACGGTCAAAACAACTCACTCCTGAACCGAATTCCGACAGGCGGTGTACTGTCAGTATACCGTGGTGTACCACAAGACCTTCATAAAAGGTTCTGGAACGAAACCCTTAAAATTTGGTATACCCTCGCTACATTTTTGGCTCTATTTTGAGCCCCGGTTCAGCCATCGATCCTTGTCGCCTTCGTCACAACTTTCATCGACACCACACGACGCCCCATGCTGATCTTCCACACACCTCGAATCGAACCTGGAACCCAGGAAATATTGGTGCCGGGTTACAAAGATAGACACAAATAAAGAAAACGAGAACTAGAAAGATGTTCTTCTCTTTGAGATCGCAATTGCTACAACGAGATAGAACAAAGTCATGAAAAAAAGAAGAAAGATATCATAAAAGAAAACTCCTTGATGGGGTGATGACGATAACTGATGCTCAAAGCAAGATTCGTCCTACTCGACGATCTGCTTCCAGGAACCAGCTAGTTTAATGGATGAACTTCTAGAACGTTCCTAGCCACCTTCGAAGAAGAACTTGGACCTCTCAAACTCAATGGATAACACTTTTGCTGGCTATCGTGCATATTTCAGTTGATGGCAGAATATGTCTCTCTTCTCTCTCTTTGGAGAACAGGAGCGCATATATATAGGGGAGGCCACTACCAACCCTTATGCAACCCCATACTCCATATCCCAAGAGATCCGGAGTAGGTGAAATCAAATCTCCACAAAATATCTCTATCAGCAATCTGCGCCGACAGCAGCATGCTTGTAAGCAGTGCACGCAACCATGCAACGCGCACAGAAATTGCACGCAGAAATCGACCTGCAGAATCCGTGCGCAGAATCCACGTTGCGGAAGCCGCACGAAGAAACCAAGCTGCAAAAGCTGTGTTCCAAAATACGTGCGCATAATCCACCCTACAGAAGCCGTACGCAGAAACGAGCGCAACAAATGTGCACAAATGCCAACTCTGAGAAGTGCAAAGTGCGTCATGAAAGCGTCACTTTGTGCCCTTCATCTGAGTCCGAATCCGAGTCGCTAAGCCCCTTCGGGGCTTAGATCCACATGGAAAACGCAAGGAATGAGGGGACAAAAACAAATATTGTTTCCATTGTGTCTTGATCCAAGCCCTCTTGGAAAAACACCCCACAAGCCACATGGGCTACCATATCCCATGTGCACAAGTCAATACAAAGAGAATCATTGTATTGAAATACACACTTAACCAAAATCTAACCTTATTCCTGAACCACCATATACATCGAACTGATTCTCTGATTAAAATTCATCCAAGAATCACCGAGTTCGAGTCCAGTTGCACTATCAAACTTGATTGGGAAAGAACAACTAAACAACGACATATGTTAATTTGATCAAAAACAAGTTACTAAGCAAATTCCCTTCCCTAATCTCTACAGTCTACTGCAATATCAAATCCAACCAGCAGGACTATTCTACATAAATAGTAAACTACTCACTCCCATACAAAAAAAAAAAAAGAACAAGCAGTCCTCAGACTCCGAATCATAGAAAAATACTATTATTAGAAAAAAGAAGAAAAAAAACAGAATCGTAGATTGATGGCATCGATTTGGAACAGACAAAAACAAAGCACAAATAGTCCACTAGAAATAATAGGAAATATTAAATAATTACCACGGACGCCTAGACAATCTTGGAGTCCACGTGGCGGCGTCTCCTGGTGATCCGACCGCCGGAACCCGTCGAAGTTGAGCCTCCACGTCGGCTCCCTCTCGCCGGACTCCGCCAGCAGGAGATCCGACCCCTCCTCGTCCCCGCCGGAGCTCGCCATTTCGAGCATTCTCCTCCCCAACTCCAAACCCTAAAAATAAAACAAGAACTCTCCCTCTCTCTCTATCTAATCCTTCTCTCTCTAGAAATAGAAATAGGAAGAGAGAGTGAAGAAGAAGAAGAGGAGGAGGAGAAGCTAATTACTACACATTGGCGGCGGATCTGGAATATCGGGAGGAGGAGGAGAAGCTAATAATTACTTGGCAGGGAGCGAGCGGATGAAGCTTTGGGGCCCAAGAAAGCCATCCGTGGGAGACACGTGGGGATAGACTATTGGATCACGACAAAGCGACAAAGGTGGGCCCGGTTTGTTCTTTTAGACCACGGAACTGATGGGTTCGGATCCAGGCCTGATTTGAGGATTTGGATCCGAGAAAATGGGAATATCTTTCCATGCGGCCAATGGTGAGGATATTGTTAATTATTAATTAATATACGTAGAAACCCCCTTTTATTGGATAATACTCACTGCGAGTCAATGTTCGACAACAACGAATAACTCATTGTAACTATTTTTTTTTTATTCTAACAAGTGTGAATGCGGCTTTTACGTGAAGAATTTGCAACGTGGCAGCAGCAACACTCTACCTCCAAAGGGCTTAACCCTCGATGTAGGTAATGATGGCAAAGTAGGTTCATTTAGTTCATCGTAATGATTACAATTACGTTATCATTTTTGTTTGAAACATATAGTCAATCATTTAACATAATATTAGTTATATTTAATTTATCATATAATGTAATTGTAATGTCAGAAAAAAAAATTATATTTAAAGTAATAAAAAAATTATAACAAAATGTGAAAAATAAATAATACAAATTTAAAAAAATCATTAAAAATCCAAATAATTATAATTATCAAACAAGAAAATAAATTAAAATAAAGTAATTTAATTTTTAATTGTAATATAATTGTGATTACATAAATTTTACGAAGCAATTGATTTTAAAATAAATTGATGTAATATAATTAAGCTTGGAATTGTGCTTAATATTAAAAAAAAAAAAATTAGCCGAATTAGATTTACAATGTAATATCAATTACTGTTGTATAGCTGTACAATAATAAAGGAAAAAATCAAGTTTCTTCTTACGTTGGCATATGTCCAACGGCTCATTCTTCCTTTAATTTTTTTTTTAATAGCTTTCAATATCAATGATTTCTCATTAAACATCATTCATTTTTTTGATATAGAGTTGCCTATATATTGAGCTCCATTCTCCACCTTTAGAACCACAAAAAAAAAAAAATCTCCTCTACAGAAACTCTCTCCAATTCTTGTCGCTCTCGAATTTCTGTTACTTCGTTGTTGCTCTGGGCAGAGCTAAGTCGGGGTCGCTCTCTCTACGTCGTGTGCGGCTTTTACCACTAGGAGCGTTCGGATCCAGTCTGCACATAGACCCGGACTATCTCTTAGGGCAGTGCTTCGTGCGCGACTTCCCCGGAGGCCGGTAATTTTAATTTAATTTATTTTCTTGCAGATTTTAATCCAAAATTTTTGAAGAAAATTCCAACAATCTAAGAGATAATCCGTATATATAAATATATTTTTGTTACTGTTCATTTTGCCTCTAATAATATATATATATATATATATATATATATATTCTGTTACTACAAAACGAAATAGACACGAGTCTTTCTTGTTAGTAAGCATACTTGCTCACTGTCAGTTTAATTGTTTGCTACATCTTAGTAAACAGTAGTCTTTCTAAAAGGAAATAGATAGTAGTCTTTCTAAATATATACATCTAAATAGATTCTGTAACAATTTTGAGTAAGCTTATTTGCTTGTATTGCTTAACAAAGTTTGTCTTGCTGTAGCTAATTTTGGTTTTGTTAAATATTTAATATTTAATATTTAAATTCGTTGCTTGCTATTCTTAATAAAGTTTTGCCAAAGTTCTGTCTTGCTATTCTAAACAAATTCTTAACAAAGTTTTGTCTTGCTATTTAATATTTAATATTCTTAGCAAATTGTGTTAGCAACTATTTGCTGGTAAACAAACTTCTTAACAAATTTTGTCACTCATTTAATATTGTTTGTGTTATAAACTAGAGAGAGAGCAACAAGAGAAAGTTATGTGTCATTTCATTCATCCAATATGGTCTTTATATAGGTTTACAATGGATTGCCAAAGGTCATGAGTTATGAAATCAAAGGGCATGAGTTACATAAGTTATGAAACCAAAGGGCATGAGTTACATAAGTTATGGATGACTAAGAGTCATGGGACATCCATATTTACAACACTCCCCCTTGGATGTCCGATGTAATATGGGATATGTCTCGTTAAAACCTTGCCAAGAAAAATCCAATGGGATAAAAACTTGGACGAAGAAAAAAGAATACATATTACACAAAATGTGTAAGCGTGATAAACTGCCTCGTTAAAACCTTGTCAAGAAAAATCCAATGGGATAAAAACTTGGTCGAAGGAAAAAGAGTACAGTTTGAGAATTAGTGATCACGCTCCCCCTGATGCTGGCAAGAGATCCTTTAGCTGACGCATCCCAATATTCTGAATCATCTTTCTGAATGTTGTGGTTGGTAATGCTTTAGTGAATAAATCTGCAAAATTCTTGCTTGATTGTATTTGCCGAACGTCAATGTCACCATTCTTTTGTAGCTCGTGAGTGTAGAAAAATTTAGGTGATATATGCTTCGTTCTGTCGCCTTTGATGTAGCCATTCCTGATTTGTACAATACAAGCAGCATTGTCTTCATAAATATTGTCCTAGTATTCTTTGTTGAAGATAACCCACATGATTCTCGGATATGCTGAGTCATCGTTCTTAACCATATGCACTCTCGACTTGCTTCATGCAAGGCCAGAATTTCTGAGTGATTAGAAGAAGTTGTTGCTAATGTTTGTTTCACTGAGCGCCATGATATTGCAGTACCACCACAAGTAAACACATATCCACTCTGAGATCTTCCTTTATGTGGGTCAGATAGATAACCAGCATCAGCATAACCCACAACTTGTGATTCTAAATTTTTTGAGTAAAATAAGTCCATATCGGTTGTTCCACGAAGATAACGTAATATATGTTTAACACCATTCCAATGTCGTTTTGTTGGTGTTGAGCTATATCTTGCCAGTAAGTTTACTGAGAATGCTATATCAGGTCTTATACAATTTGCAAGATACATCAAAGCTCCAATAGCACTAAGATATGGTACTTTCGGACCTAATAACTTCATTATCCTCTCGAGGACGGAATGGATCTTTCTTTACATCTAAAGATCGAACAATCATGGGGCTACTCAGTGGATGAGATTTATCCATATAAAATCTTTTCAAGATTTTTTCTACATAGGTAGATTGATGGATAAAAATTCCATTTGATAAATGTTCGATCTGCAGGCCGAGACAAAATTTTATCTTTCCAAGATTTTTCATCTCAAATTCTTTCATTAGATAGTTAGCAGTTTCTGTGAGCTCTTCGGAAGTTCCGACAAGATTTAAGTCATCAACATAAACTGCAATAATTGAGAATCCATTTTTAGATCTCTTGATGAAGACACATGGGAAAATTGGATTGTTTATATATCCTTCTCTAACAAGGTACTCGCTAAGGCGATTATACCACATTCTTCCAGATTGTTTTAATCCGTATAGGGATCGTTGTAATTTGATTGAGTATAACCCATGAGATCTTTGGTTATTTGCTTCAGGCAATTTGAATCCTTCTGGGATCTTCATATAAATGTCATTATCCAATGACCCATACAAATATACGGTAACAACATCCATAAGCCGCATATCAAGTTTTTCTGTGACTGCTAAGCTGATCAAATATCGTAATGTGATTGCATTGATCACAGAAAAATATGTTTTATCATAATCGACTCCAGGTCTCTGTGAAAAACCTTGTGCAACAAGTCGTGCCTTGTATCTCACAATTTCATTTTTCTCGTTTCGTTTTCTTACAAATATCCATTTGTATCCAATAGGTTTTATACCTTCAGGGGTTTGGACTACTGGTCCAAATACTTTGCGATTTTCTAAGGATTTTAATTCAGCTTGTATCGCATCTTTCCATTTTGGCCAATCATTTCTATGTCGACATTGTTTAATAGATTTTGGTTCAGGATCCTCATTTACAATATCAAGTGCAACATTATAAGCAAAGATATTGTATATAGTAATTTTCTTTCTATTCCAGCTTTTCCTTGTACTCATATAATTCAAAAAGATCTATTATGAAATATGATCATTATCATGTGCCACTTCAGGAGTTACTTTAGACTGATCAGTCAAATTTTCTATAGCACTTTCATGTTTCGAAACTATTTTCTCTTCGGGAGTAATAACTTGAACCTTTTTCTTTCGAGGTTTCTTATCTTTAGCGCCAACAGGGCGTCCACGTTTCATGCACGGTTTTAATGTGCCATCATGTTGTCCTTCAGGGATATCAATCCGTACGGGTACGTTTATAGCCGGTACATGAGATTTTGTCACTTTCTTAATATCAGTGAATGCATCTGGCAATTGATTTACAATATTTTGCAAATGATAATCCTTTTCACTTCTTGCTCACATCTACTTGTGCGTGGATCAATAAAAGATGATACATTCTATGTAATTTTACGCCGTTCTACAGGAAGTGACGTTTTATCTCCTCCTAACGGCAAAAAAATTGACTTATCAAAATGGCAATCAGCAAACCTTGCCTTAAATAAATCGCCCGTCAGGGGCTCAATGTATTTTATTATAAATGGTGAGTCAAAACCAACGTAAATTCCAAGATGCCTTTGTGGGCCCATCTTTGTTCTTTTAGGTGGAGAAATGGGAACATAAACTGCACAACCAAAAATTTTTAAGTGAGAGATATCGGGCTGCTGGCCAGAAATAATTTCCAATGGTGAATGATTATTAAATGAACTTGGTCGAATACGGACCAATGCAACTGCATATAGTATTGCATGTCCCCAAACAGAAGTGGGTAAACTTGACCTTAAAAGTAAAGGTCTAGCAATCAATTGTAATCTTTTAATAAAAGACTCTGCAAGTCCATTTTGAGTATGGACATGTGCAACTGAATGTTCAACGTTAATCCCAATTGACATGCAATAGTCATTAAATGTTTGAGATGTATATTCATCGGCATTATCGAGACGAATTGTCTTAATAGAATAATCAGGGAATTGAGCCCTTAACTTTATAATCTGAGCAAGAAGTTTGGCAAAAGCAACCGTTCTTGTTGACAATAAACATACATGTGACCATCTAGATGATGCATCTATCAAGACCATAAAGTAACGAAATGGACCACAAGGTGGGTCAATAGGTCCACAAATATCTCCTTGTATTTTTTGTAAGAATATAGGTGACTCAAGATTAACTTTCATCGGAGATGGTCTTATAATTAATTTTCCTTGTGAGCATGCAGCACACACACAATCACGAGGTAAAAGAATCTTCTGGTTCTTTAAAGGATGTCCTCGTGAGTTTCTAACTATTCGATGCATCATACTAGATCCAGGGTGGCCAAGCCGATCATGCCAAAGCATAAAAAGTTTTGGATCATTGAACTTCTGGTTCATCACAGTGTTAGATTCTATGGCACTTATTTTTGCATAATACAATCTTGATGGAAAAACTGGAAGTTTTTCTTTCACATGCTTCTGGCATGAATCATTGGATGTAATGCATAGATATTTTGTAAAACCCCTAAATTTTTACTTTTTTATTATTAAATTTGATACCGATTTAAAATTTTGTATTGTACGTCGCGTAGTCGTATTTTACGTCGCGCACGAAAAATTTATTTTTCGTAGTTGCTCGTCGAGTGCGAATATGTGCGAGCGTACATATTTTAGAAAAACATTTTTCTCTATTTTAATATATATTTTCAAAATATTATATAAATATTCTTGCTATAAAAAGCCTTTGTTTCTAAAAGTTATTAATAATAAATAATATTTTTGTATACTAGAAAAGCCTAATTATGTAAAGAATATTTTTGCATACATATATTTTTCGTAATTATTTATTTGTTTATTTTAAATAATAATGTATTTTCGAAATTAATTATTATAGTATTTTTATAAAACATATTTTTGAAATATTTGTGACAATTTATATTTTGATTTGATTCCATGGATACATTTAAATAGATTAAGTTAATATCTATAATTGGAATTTGATTTATTGATTTGATTTGATTTTAAACTAAGGGAATTAAAGTAGATTTAATTGGATTTTGATTTTGATTTTGATTTGATTGATTTTAAATTAAATTGCAAGTTATCTATTTTTGGGTTTAAACTACTCCTAATTCTATCCTAATGGGAATTCCCACATCCTATAAATAGGCAGGTACACCTCCATTATTTTTTCCACAACTCATTATTCATCCACAAATATCTCCACAACATGTACGTGTCTCGTGTCGGTGTCCATCCCTTCCGTGTCAGCCGTGACGGCCTCGGGTCCAACCCCGGGTGTCATTCCAATCTTATTCCATCTATTACAATTACATTAAATTTCTGTGTCGACAACCCCCGACACCAATAAATTTCTAAACCTATCCCGTCCTCGATCTTCGCCGTGCCCAGCGTCTCCCCAACCTCGATCCCCCACTCCATCACGATAGCCAGTCATCCGTTCCTCCTCCCGACCGTCACCCGACACCTACGACCTGCCACCACCGATGACAAACTCCCTACCATGCCCGTCACCCAGTCCCCCGCTCCTTCATTGGCCATGCCACCAGACCCTCGCCAACACCATGGATCCGCCGCACCATGCCAGAACACTCCGCCGTCTTCACCTTGTCCCGGCCACTCCGGCCAACCCCCAGTCCACACAACCGCTGCCACCCATCTAAACCAAAACCACCGCGGCAGCCAACACCAAGCAGTCCAACCAAACCCGGACCTCCCCCGACGTGTCCGGCCATACGCCGTGTCCCCAAATCCAAACAATATAAAATCCTTACCTCCTCCGACGCCGTGTCCGACCCTCGACAGCCGACGACCAAGACCAGTGTCGGCGACCCCATAGATCTGGAGCCTCGCTTCCTCCCGCGCCCCTCCGCGTCGAGCGTCCGTCGCCCCATGGTCGAAGCCCTGACCGACCGTCCGCCCTAGTCCAGAGACCACCGGGCCTCTCTCCCTCCGTTCAGCCACCGTGTCCGCCGATGCGGCCATCGGAGCGCCCGTGCCGGAGCATAGCGCCGCTACCGCAACCCTCGCGGCCGCACGCCGTCCTTGACCACCGCCTCCTTGCGCCGGATCCCGACCCCAGCCGCTCGATTTCTCCCCCGCCTGGCCTCGCCATCCTAGCGCGCCGCCGGCGACTCCACCTTCTCCGCCTCCCGACGGATCCGCCGCCGGAGCGGCAAGCTCCGGCCAACTCGTTTCTCTCCCCCTCTCGAACTCCTTCTCTTCTCGCGCCCACAGCCTCCACACACCGTGTCTTCCGCCGGAGCCGCGCAGCCCTCGCCGCCACTCTCTCTCTCCTCCGCCTCTCTTCTTCACTCTCACACCCTCTCTCGCTGACTCTCTCTCTCTCTCTCACTGCCTCCTTCTCCCCTCTCTATAATTAAATGGTCGGTCTCCTCGAAAGAGGAGAAACAGTAAATTTTTTTATAATTTTATAATTATTTTATTTTATTATTGTTAAATTTTTATTATTATTATTTGGGATTCTGTTGCTTTTTGAAGTATGGGTGCTGTTTTGTTTTTTTTTTTTGTTTTTTTGTTTTTGTTGTTGTTTGTTTCCCCCTAAAAACTACTATCAGGAATAGAGAACAGCACCTGGCCTGCTTGCATACTTTATTTATTCATTTTTTTTTATTTTTCCTTTTCTTTGTGTGTTTTCGTGTTGTGTTTTATTAACAGCAGATATTGATTAAAAATTTATGTATAAAATATTTGATAAGTGATTATTAATACCAGTATTAATATTATTATTATTATTATTATTATTATTATTATTATTATTATTATTATTATTATTATTATTAGTATCATCATTTATATTATTATATAATTGTGGTACTTTGAACTAAGCTTTAGTATTATGTTATCTAATGGTATCTTAAGATATGGCTTTTGATCTAAAATATTTTGTTAATAAAAATTATAAGTTTTTGATATAAAATATGATTACCTATAATTTCAAGTATTTCTTTACAAAATCTTGAATAAAAGATATATATATTTTTTAATTATAACTAAATTTCAAATATAGTTTCTTTATAAATAAAGTATTTTATAAATGTAGTTATTAAATAATTTCGACTGAGTGAAGTTTTCATATATATATATATATATATATATATATATATATATATATATATATATATATATATATATATATATATATATATATTGTTAGAAATTTTATAAATATTTGTTTATACTCAATTTCTTCCATTATTGAATCTTGTCTCTGGCTAATCGTATTCATATCTTCTTGCCAATCTCGAACTTCCACATATTGTTCCCAGCCAAATTGGCCCTTCTGGACCCAATGGAACTAACCGTGACACCACCCAAGGTCACCTTGCATGGTTATTGCACCGAAGTCGCAGATCGTGCCACCTGGATCATTGCACTACACCAGGCGTACTACCAGGCAAGACACCTTGCCATTAGCTGTTTATTTATTTTAGCTCATATTTCATGCATTATTTATTTTCTTTATGCAAAATAAACTGTGATACATGGCATAACTGTTAGAACTTACTGTTCATTTATATTTTCTGCTGTGTATTATTTTTTTACAAATTAAACCTAGATTTAAGGGACCACCTTGTGTGTTGCATTCAATGGCCTTGACACGTTGTAACACGAGGTTGTGTGTCGCATGTAGAACACGGAAGTACGTGATTGGCTGGCCACCAGTACGTACAAGCCGTGCGATAGGAATAACCGCTAATAGAGATTGCATGCTAGTTTGACTTAGCGGTTATAGTGGTTTGTGTTGTGGATGCAACACAGTAGGCATTGGGCGGGGAGGACAATTCCTTAGCGTATGGACTTCGATGCACTTTCCCTTGTGACCCGGACTCTCCGCTGGAGATACGGGATTGACGACCCATGATTACTGCTGGGGCCTCTGGTGCCCAAGGGGGACTATGCCGATCCTATTCAGCCAGGGCTCATGCGTAGGAAGGATTGTTATTAACTACATTTCACTTAGAACGGTAGGCTACCTTATCCGTTAGGTACGAGTACTTTTAGTTTGGGTACTTGTATCTGACCGTGGCTTGGAATAATAACTTGTCGCAAATTAGTTCGTCACATCTTGTCCTTGTTTGGTTGTAGGTGTGACTTACTACTTCGATGAGAAGGTATTGAACCTTGTTGGGGTCCGGATACCATATTGGATTCATAGCATGGGAAGATACGTTACCGTGAATTAGTTTACCATCTCCTGTCCTTATTTGGTTGGGGGGATGGTACGCTCGTTCAGTAGGTGCGTATTGGAACATGTTATAATTCAATTTACTTATTTATTTGAGCAATATTTATTCAGTTTATATGGCATGCTATTATGTGTCTTGTTACGTCCCTCTGAGGACCTGGTTGTCTTGCCAGGTGTGTGCTATTGTCTTTCGCAGATGTTCTAGCCGTGATCTTCGCTATTTCTTAGAGGATGATTGCATTTGGATCGTCTTCGCTTCGCTTGCCACTCATTTCATTTTCTATGTACTTTTCCTTATTTTGTTGGTAGTGGATTTGTCTCCGTCCAACATATTGTATCAAGACAAATTTATTCTCATTATATGATCTTTTATTCATTTATTCTGTGTGGATGAGATTAGTTATGGTTCTACTGCATTTTACAGCTTATGTATTTATACGAGGCTTCCATATATTGGAGTATACTTCGTATGAATACAGCTGGCATGTCTACGTTCCTAGTTCTACGTATTTTGGGACTGGGGCGTTACATGTTTTTGTGGTGGCCCATGCAGGTCAAGATAAAATGTTTGGTTACTTTACCGTACCAAGCAAGCCTGCGTATAGGTTTAGAAGTCTAGGATCTCATCCACATACTTGACCTCTTTCCTTGATTTTATCTACCGTTTGACTCATCAATTGCATCTTGCTTGCTTCCTTTCATCCATATTCTTATCTTCCCTTAGTGCTTGCTGATTGACCCTACTAGTTAGTCGTCCCAAAACACCATTAGTTTAATTCTTTAAGTTGGGTAGAATACCTTATGAACTAGCAACCCCTTTGACATAGTGACCTATATTAGCAAGCTTATTTAGATCCTAGAATTTAGAGGACCTAACCCGTCTAGCCAAACCAAGGACTTGGACAAGAAGACTATAGGACGACTGTATGACCTAGAATCATTCTACCTTCTTTAAATCTTAATCTCTCGTACCTATGTTATTACCATTGTAACTAATGATGCTAATATAGCTTAGTGTTTGCAAGCTTATTCCTTATCAAGCTTGTTCAAGACATATATTATTTGGGTCGACCCACTTAACATATTGTCTAATCAGAACCGGTGCATGATGGTCTGATCAACCAAGTGCACTTTGGTTCGCTTTTGTCTATTACCCTACGTGGATGAGGACATAATTAAACTTGACCCTTACAATCCCATCCACGACTGCCTTGACGATTCTTTTGAAATCCATACGACCGCCTTTGAACCACGTATTCGTAATGGATACCGTCGTCATTGAACTCCTTAAATCGCTTTCGCCTTCACCGATTGTTGGAAGGACGAAGGCACGCTAGCCTTCCTATCGACTATGACCATTCTCACTCAATGTTGCTATATCTTCACACCTAAACCACTCGTCCTTTTCTTGGCCCTATATTCGCTATCATGAACCTTCCAAGTCACTTGATTTAGGCATGAACCTAATCAATCTCTTATTCGTGCCTTGACTCGCGACCCACGTGACCATACCGTATTATCTTTTAATGATCTAGATCGCGATTTCTTATGACATAATTTTGTGAAAACATTGTCATCGTTGGATCCCCAATGATACCCCCTTGCGTCCTCTCACCCCCTACTAATTCTTAATTTCGAGGACAAAATTTTTTTAAGTTGGGTAGGATGTAAAACCCCTAAATTTCTACTATTTTTTTTTATTATTAAATTTGATACCGATTTAAAATTTTGTATTGTACGTCGCGTAGTCGTATTTTACGTCGCGCACGAAAAATTTATTTTTCGTAGTTGCTCGTCGAGTGCGAATATGTGCGAGCGTACATATTTTAGAAAAACATTTTTCTCTATTTTAAAATATATTTTCAAAATATTGTATAAATATTCTTGCTATAAAAAGCCTTTGTTTCTAAAAGTTATTAATAATAAATAATATTTTTGTATACTAGAAAAGCCTAATTATGTAAAGAATATTTTTGCATACATATATTTTTCGTAATTATTTATTTGTTTATTTTAAATAATAATGTATTTTCGAAATTAATTATTATAGTATTTTTATAAAACATATTTTTGAAATATTTGTGACAATTTATATTTTGATTTGATTCCATGGATACATTAAAATAGATTAAGTTAATATCTATAATTGGAATTTGATTTATTGATTTGATTTGATTTTAAACTAAGGGAATTAAAGTAGATTTAATTGGATTTGGATTTTGATTTTGATTTGATTGATTTTAAATTAAATTGCAAGTTATCTATTTTTGGGTTTAAACTACTCCTAATTCTATCTAATGGAAATTCCCACATCCTATAAATAGGCAGGTACTTCCTCCATTATTTTTTTCACAACTCATTATTCATCCACAAATATCTCCACAACATGTACGTGCCTCGTGTCGGTGTCCATCCCTTCCGTGTCAGCCGTGATGGCCTCGGGTCCGACCCCGGGTGTCATTCCAATCTTATTCCATCTATTACAATTATATTAAATTTCTGTGTTGACAACCCCCGATACCAATAAATTTCTAAACCTATCCCGTCCCCGATCTTCGTCGTGCCCAGCGTCTCCCCAACCTCGATCCCCCACTCCATCACGATAGCCAGCCATCCGTTCCTCCTCCCGACCGTCACCCGACACCTACGACCTGCCACCACCGCCGACAAACTCCCTACCATGCCCGTCACCCAGTCTCCCGCTCCTCCATTGGCCATGCCACCAGACCCTCGCCAACACCATGGATCCGCCGCACCATGCCAGAACACTCCGCCGTCTTTACCTTGTCCCGGCCACTCCGGCCAACCCCCAGCCCGCACAACCGCTGCCACCCATCTAAACCAAAACCACCGCGGCAGCCAACACCAAGCAGTCCAACCAAACCCGGACCTCCCCCAACGTGTCCGGCCATACGCCGTGTCCCAAAATCCAAACAATATAAAATCCGTACCTCCTCCGACGCCGTGTCCGAACCTCGACCGCCGACGACCAAGACCAGTGTCGGCGACCCCATAGATCTGGAGCCTCGCTTCCTCCCGCGCCCCTCCGCGTCAAGCGTCCGCCGCCCATGGTCGAAGCCCTGACCGACCGTCCGCCCTAGTCCAGAGACCACCGTGCCTCTCTCCCTCCGTTCAGCCACCGTGTCCGCCGATACGGCCATCGGAGCGCCCGTGCCGGAGCATAGCGTCGCCACCGCAACCCTCGCGGCCGTACGCCGTCCTTAACCACCGCCTCCTTGCGCCGGATCCCGACCCCAGCCGCTCGATTTCTCCTCCGCCTGGCCTCGCCATCCTAGCGCGCCGCCGGCGACTCCACCTTCTCCGCCTCCCGACGGATCCGCCGCCGGAGCGACAAGCTCCGGCCAACTCGTTCCTCTCCCCCTCTCGAACTCCTTCCCTTCTCGCGCCCACAGCCTCCGCACACCGTGTCTTCCGCCGGAGCCGGCGCAGCCCTCGCCGCCACTCTCTCTCTCTCCTCCGCCTCTCTTCTTCACTCTCACACCCTCTCTCGCTGACTCTCTCTCTCACTGCCTCCTTCTCCCCTCTCTATAATTAAATGGCCGGTCTCCTCGAAAGAGGAGAAACAGTAAATTTTTTATAATTTTATAATTATTTTATTTTATTATTGTTAAATTTTTATTATTATTATTATTTGGGATTATGTTGCTTTTTGAAGTATGGGTGTTGTTTTGTTTTTTTTTTTTTTGTTTTTTTTTTTGTTGTTGTTGTTTGTTTCTCCTTAAAAACTACTATCAGGAATAGAGAACAGCACATGGCCTGCTTGCATACTTTATTTATTCATTTATTTTTATTTTTCCTTTTCTTTTGTGTGTTTTCGTGTTGTGTTTTATTAACAGCAGATATTGATTAAAATTTTATGTATAAAATATTTGATAAGTGATTATTAATACCAGTATTAGTATTATTATTATTATTATTATTATTATTATTATTATTATTATTATTATTATCATCATTTTTATTATTATATAATTGTGGTACTTTGAACTAAGCTTTAGTATTATGTTATCTAATGGTATCTTAAGATATGGCTTTTGATCTAAAATATTTTGTTAATAAAAATTATAAGTTTTTGATATAAAATATGATTACCTATAATTTCAAGTATTTCTTTACAAAATCTTGAATAAAAGATATATATAGTTTTTAATTATAACTAAATTTCAAATATAGTTTCTTTATAAATAAAGTATTTTATAAATGTAGTTATTAAATAATTTCGACTGAGTGAAGTTTTCATATATATATATATATATATATATATATATATATATATATATATATATATATATATATATATATATATATATATACGAACTTCTACATATTGTTTCCAGCCAAATTGACCCTTCTGGACCCAATGGAACTAACCGTGACACCACCCGAGGTCACCTTGCATGGTTATTGCACCGAAGTCGCAGATCGTGCCACCTGGATCATTGCACTACACCAGGCGTACTACCAGACAAGACACCTTGCCATTAGCTGTTTATTTATTTTAGCTCATATTTCATGCATTATTTATTTTCTTTATGCAAAATAAACTGTGATACATGGCATAACTGTTAGAACTTACTGTTCATTTATATTTCCTGCTGTGTATTATTTTTTTACAAATTAAACCTAGATTTAAGGGACCACCTTGTGTGTTACATTCATTGGCCTTGACACGTTGTAACACGAGGTTGTGTGTCGCATATAGAATACGGAAGTGCGTGATTGGCTGACCACCAGTACGTACAAGCCGTGCGATAGGAATAACCGCTAATAGAGATTGCATGCTAGTTTGACTTAGCGGTTATAGTGGTTTGTGTTGTGGATGCAACACAGTAGGCATTGGACGGGGAGGACAATTCCTTAGCGTATGGACTTCGATGCACTTTCCCTTGTGACCTGGACTCTCCGCTGGAGATACGGGGTTGACGATCCATGATTACTGCTGGGGCCTCTGGTGCCCAAGGGGGACTACGCCGATCCTATTCAGCCAGGGCTCATGCGCAGGAAGGATTGTTCTTAACTACATTTTACTTAGAACGGTAGGCTACCTTATCCGTTAGGTACGAGTACTTTTGGTTTGGGTACTTGTATCTGACCGTGGCTTGGAACAATAACTTATCGCGAATTAGTTCGTCACATCTTGTCCTTATTTGGTTGTAGGTGTGACTTACTACTTCGATGAGAAGGTATTGAACCTTGTTGGGGTCCGGATACCATATTGGATTCATAGCATGGGAAGATACGTTACCGTGAATTAGTTTACCATCTCATGTCCTTGTTTGGTTGGGGGGATGGTACGCTCGTTCAGTAGGTGCGTATTGGAACATGTTATAATTCGATTTACTTATTTATTTGAGCAATATTTATTCAGTTTATATGGCATGCTATTATGTGTCTTGTTACGTCCCTCTGAGGACCTGGTTGTCTTGCCAGGTGTGTGCTATTGTCTTTCGCAGGTGTTCTAGCCGTGATCTTCGCTATTTCTTCGAGGATGATTGCATTTGGACCGTCTTCGCTTCGCTCGCCACTCATTTCATTTTCTATGTACTTTTCTTTATTTTGTTGGTAGTGGATTTGTCTCCGCCCAACATATTGTATCAAGACAAATTTATTCTCATTATATGATCTTTTATTCATTTATTCTGTGTGGATGAGATTAGTTATGGTTCTACTGCATTTTACAGCTTATGTATTTATACGAGGCTTCCATATATTGGAGTATATTTTGTATGAATACAGCTGGCATGTCTACGTTCCTAGTCCTACGTATTTTGGGACTGGGGCGTTACATATTCCATATTCCCCTCATTCATAGTTTCGATATGGAAACCATTGAGACGTATGTCTTTGAAACTTAGCAAATTTCTTTTTGACTTGCTTGAATACAAAGCATCTTTTACAAAAATATCTTTTCCACCCGGTAATATAATATTTGCTCTTCTAGAGCCCTCAATTAATTTTGTAGTACCAGAAATTGTACTAATATTTGCTTTCTAATTTTAAGTTCGAAAAATATTTTCGATCTCGAAGAATAGTGTGCGTTGATCCACTGTCAACCAAACATATATCTCCACCGTTGGAGTTGTTCATAGCATCATTATTTTCCATATTTCTATAAACACAAATAAATTAAGTAAGAAATATTTAATTTATTGATAAAAACTAAAGGTTAAAACAAGCATAACAACGGATACTTAGAAACGTGATAAAACAAACATAAAACTAGAACTAAACTGGAAAAGATCAAATAATCTCAAATTCAACTTAATCATTTTTGATATTTTCGTTGCCATCATTAGCATCATCACCCCAAAACTTAATTCCCCCACTTGGCTCGTTTAAGTAATCTTCAACATCCAAATGAGTGAATTCCATTGGATCATTTTTATCTTCAATAATGCTGCTAAAATTTGCAAAGTTGCTTTCTTTCTCTTTTCCTTTACTCTTGATAGATGTTTGGTAAAGGTCAATTAGGTGTTTTGGTGTACGACAGGTATGAGACCAATGCCCTTTTGCTCCACATCTGTAGCAAGCTTCTTCATAATTCTTCGGAGAATCAACTTTTGTACCATTTTCTTTATCTTGTTATCCGCCATTTTTGTTCCACTTCAAGTGGTATGGCCCAACCTTCTTGTTGAAGGGTTGACGGTTAGGACCACCATGGTTTTGAATTTTACCATGACTATAACCGCGACCATGACCGCGACCACGACCGCGACCGCGACCATGACCACGTCCTTGTCCATAGTTATTTGCATTCGCTTCAGGAAATGGATGTGATCCAGTAGGGTGGGAGTTGTGGTTTCTCATTAGGAGCTCATTATTTTATTCGGCAACAAGAAGACATGAGATCAATTGAGAATATTTTTTAAACCCCTTTTCACGATACTGCTGCTGCAGGAGCATGTTCGTGGCATGGAAAGTAATAAATGTCTTTTCTAACATGTCTTCTTCAGTAACATTATCTCTGCATAATCTCATTTTAGACACAATTTTGAACATTACAGAGTTATATTCGTTTACCGATTTGAAGTCTTGCAACCTCAGGTGCGTCCAATCATAGCGAGCTTTTGGGAGTATCACACTCTTTTGGTGATCATAACGTTCCTCTAAGTTTTTCCATAGAACTGCTGGGTCTTTAACTCCAAGGTATTCGAATTTCAGCCCTTCATGGAGGTGATGTCGAATGAAAATCATTGCTTTTGCTTTGTCTTGTTCGCTTTCCTCATTTTTTTCTTTGATTGCATGTGCAAGATTCTTTGCACTCAAATGAATTTCTGCCTCAAGAACCCAAGTTAGATAATTTCTTCCGGAAATATCAAGAGCAGCGAACTCAAGCTTGGTGATGTTTGTCATATTTCTGAAAAAAATATTACTTTAGAATATAATATACATACTCAAATCTACAAGTTTGAGTTTTATCAATTAGGCTTCAAGCGTAACATATTCTATTTTGGCTTCAAGCCTTATATTCAATCTACATTTCGAGCTGAACATTTTCTTTCAAATTTTCTTCATGAAACTTCAGGTTCATCTAAAAATTATCAAAAACATCGCCAAAATAATAATTTCTTGATGATAAGAAAAACATTATTTCTTATTGAGAAGAAGATAAGTTATGCAACATTATTCTTGAAAATAACCAACAAAATAGAAAAGCAAATCTGCACCATAATGAAAACGCAAAGATAATGTGGACTTTTTTTATTTTATTTACGCACTTGAATAATATAATCAAAATATGAGAAATAAACATTGATTTTGCTATGCACCATTCTAGATTTTTTTTTTTTTTGAGAAATCGAAATAGATTGTTTCTTTATATTATGATCAAGACATTCAAAATAGAAAATATATGACCAATGTACAGCAATCATTTCATTCATAGGTTTATAAATAACATAATCACAATTATATTGAATGAAGTAAAAAAAAATTATTCATTTCAAAAGTTAATAAGTAAAATAAATATTAATATATATTAAATTTTAAGAAACAATTTGAGAATTAGAGGATGTTTACTATTAAGCATAATAAAAAAATGATCTCAAACATGAAAGCTACATATTATACAACAAATTAGATGAAGTGAGAGACGAACAACAATTGTATAAACAAATGTATATGTAGAATCAAAGGAACAAACCATGAACAAATACCTTTATCAATCGAAATAAAAAGGTTTACCTGATGTTTGAGTTATACCTTGACATCGATGAGTCTCCCGAAATGAATAATGGTTGCATCGTGCTGATAACGTGTTATAAACTAGAGAGAGCAACAAGAGAAAATTGAGAAGAAAGTTGTGTGTCATTTCATTCATCCAATATGGCCTTTATATAGGTTTACAATGGATTGCCAAAGGTCATGAGTTATGAAATCAAAGGGCATGAGTTACATAAGTTATGAAACCAAAGGGCATGAGTTACATAAGTTATGGATGACTAAGAGTCATGGGACATCCATATTTACAACAGTTTGTTACATATTTAATATTTGTTCATTGTCATTATTTGTTCATTGTCATTATTTAACATATCAATTATATTTCACATAGCAATTAATATTCGTTCATTATCATTGTTTGTTAAATTGACATCTTAGACAAATACTATTGTGTTAGTATTATTTTTTGTCAATACTAGTTTTTATTTTACTCAATATTTTAATTTAGGCTAAATTAAACAATTAATTAATTTAGTAAAAAAATCCTTTATTTTTAAAGTTCTAAAGTTAAGATTTGTTTGGGAACAAGCCGAAAGGGCCCTTCTGTCAACAAGGCGAAATATCGTCTAAGCGACCGGTACTTAAGAGTTCCTAGTGAACCTCCGCTTGCTGGGATCCTGCCCCTACAGCTAACCCAACCTTATCAAAACTTGAAAAACTAAAAATTTAAAGGCTTATTACTAAAATTATTTTAATTGTTAATTTTAGCTCAAAACCATCTTATTGAGTAAATATAATTTTTTCAGACCTTAGAAATATGACTTCCAAGGAAGAGACTTTTTCGACAAAGCCAACAAAATTCAATGGCACCTACTTCAAAAGGTGGCAGAGCCAGATGAAATTTTGGCTTACCACCTTAGGTCTGATTTCTGCCATTAATGGGTCCACACCCATCTCAAATGATTCTGATGAGACTGAGTCTGACGTAGGGGTATCCAAATTATCCTCCTCTTCTAAACCCAAGACCCTAAGGAAATAGACTACCATTGCTTTCACAGAATATTAAGCGCTATGTCGGAGTCACTCTACGATATATTTTTTGAATATAAAAGCGCTAAAGAACTATGGGATGCTTTGGAAGATGAGTATGGTTGTGATGATGCTGGAATTGATAGAGTCAATTCCACCACATTCAACCAATATGCCATGGTAGATAACAAACCTATCAATGACCAAATCCATGAGTTCCAAGAACACCTTAGGCAGGTTCAAGCCAAGGGAACCTTCTTTTCTACTGAGCACAAAATAGGATGCTTGATAGATAAACTCCCTCCTTCCTGGTCTAAAGTGGCAAAGGACCTATTACATCTACAAGGATCTATTACATACTCTCAAGCTCTACAGAGAATTAGAACAGAAGAGCAATAAAGGTCTAAGACCAAAGCTAGGTCAAATACCACAGCTAAGGTAAACCTTGTAGAAAGCCATACAAAACATAGATCTAACAACCATCTCAAATCCAAGAAAAACTCCTTCAAAAAGAAACAGAGTTTTCAACCTCCTCACCAAAACCATCACCACCAAAACCCTCAACCCCAAAAACCTAGAAACTTTGGTCAGACTCAGGATCAAAAAAGATTTTATTTTGTATGTGGTAGAACCAACCATACAGCCATCAACTGCTTCCAAAGGAAGAAAGAACCTATCCAGAACTCCTTCAAGGGAAAAGGCAAGCCAGAGGCTAACATGATTCTGAATTGGTCTTCCAGCTCCTTCAGGTCTGTAAGCTTTCAACCTGTAGTAAACCTGTCTTTCCATTCTGATGATTGGTGGTTGGATTCTGGAGCTAATGTTCACGTTTTATTTGATCGCTCCTGTTTTTCAACCTATCAGGAATCAGGTGGAGGAGGCGTGACCCTAGGAGATGGCTCAACGGCTCAAGTTGTGGGAAGAGGAAGAATAGATCTGAAGATGACATTAGAAAAAATTCTATCTCTCCATGATGTGCTTCATGTGCCGTCTGTCAGAAGAAATCTTGTTAGTGGATCTCTCCTTGTAGCCTCAGGATACAAAATTGTAATGGAGGCCAATAAAGTAGTTTTCTCTAAGAATAATTTGTTTGTGGGGAAAGGATTTGTGAAAGATGGACTTTTTGTTTTAAGTACTATGAATAAAAGTTCTAATCCTTCTTTTGTTGCAAATGTTGAATCATCAAATGTTTGGCATGGTAGACTAGGTCATGTGAACTTAGGATCTATCAAAAGGATGATGAACTTAGATCTTATCCCTAAGACTCCTATAGATGATGAACACAAATGTGAGATTTGCGTTCAAGCCAAACACACTAGATTATCTTTCAAATCTGCCTATAGAGATTCTGAACTCCTAGAACTCATCCATAGTGATGTTTGTGATTCCAATAGGGTCTTGACCCGAGGCGGTAGAAAATACTTTGTAACTTTTATAGATGACCATTCAAAGTATTGTTACACCTACCTCCTTAAGACCAAAGATGAAGTTCTAGACAGATTCAAGGTCTATAAATCTGAAGCTGAGAACCAGTTGGATAGGAAGATTAAGATCCTTAGATCAGATCGTGGTGGAGAGTATACCTCAAATGAAATGACTAACTTCTGTGAAGAGCACAAAATTATTCATGAGGTAACTGCTCCTTATTCACCACAATCCAATGGAGTTGCTGAAAGGAAGAATCGCACTCTTTTAGATATAGTCAATGCCATGCTTCTCAGCTCAGGTGCCCCTGACAATCTTTGGGAAGAAGCCTTATTGTCAGCCTGTTATATTCTTAATAGGATATCCAGTAAGACTAATGATAAGATCCTATATGAGTTATGGAAAGGTCGAACCCCTAGGATTAATTATCTCAAAGTTTGGGGATGTCTAGCTAAAGTAGGAATTCCTGAACCCAAAAAGAGGAAGCTAGGATCTAAGACTGTAGATGCTGTATTCATAGGATATGTCCTAGATAGTAATGCCAATAGATTTCTTGTAACTCATTCTGAAGTAAATGAAATCTCCAATAACACAATTATAGAAGCTAGAGATGCAGTTTACTTTGAGAATATTTTTTCCTTCAAGGATAGAACCCCTTCATCTTCCTCTAATCCTTCTCTTACTCCATCTACTAGTTCTCATGATCTAATACCTAGTTCTCAACCTGAACAAGTCATAGAACCTAGAAGGAGTAAAAGAGAAAGGATTGAAAAGAATTTAGGAGAAGGATTCTTCATATTTTTGATAGAGGGTGATCCCTCAACTTATGAAGAAGCCATATCCTCTCATGATGCCCCTTTCTGGAAAGAAGCTATTAACAATGAGTACAACTCCATATGGAGAACAATACTTGGGTTTTAGCAGACCTTCCTTTAGGCAGCAAACCAATAGGGTGTAAGTGAATCTTTAAGAAGAAACTTAGAGCCGATGGTACCATAGAAAAATATAAGGCTAGATTAGTGGCCAAAGGATTTACCCAGAAGAAAGGATTAGATTATTTTGATACCTACTCTCCTGTAGCTAGAATATCTTCTATTAGAACCCTTCTAGCTTTAGCATCCATTCATGATATGTTGATCCATCAAATGGATGTAAAGACAGCATTTCTAAATGGAGATTTAGAAGAAGAGATATATATGGAGCAACCTGAAAGTTTTATTGCTAAAGATCAAGAAAAGAAGGTTTGTAGATTAGTAAAATCTCTTTATGGCCTAAAGCAAGCTCCCAAGCAATGGCACAACAAATTTGATAAAGTCATTATAGAATTTGGTTTTGTGCCAAATGAATATGACAAGTGTTTGTATTCCAAAAATATAAATAAAAGCTGTGTTATCTTATGCTTGTATGTTGATGATATCCTTATCTTAGGATCTTCACTGGAATTGATAAATAATACTAAGAATTATTTATCTAACCAGTTTGATATGAAAGACCTAGGTGAGGCAAACCTGATTCTAGGAATGCAAGTGTCCAAATGCAATGAGGGATATACTCTATCCTTAGCACATTCAATTGAGAAAATGCTAAGAAAGTTTGAGTATTTTGACAAGAAACCTGCCATTACTCCTTATGATAGTAATGTTGTTCTCAAGAAGAATGAAGGATCTCCTATAGAACAACATAGATATTCACAAATGATTGGGTCCCTCATGTACATAACTAATAGGACCAGACCTGATATTGCATTTGCTATTGGAAGACTAAGCAGATACACTAGTAACCCAAACCAATCTCATTGGACTGCATTAGACAAAGTATTTAGATATCTTAAGGGTACTCTAGATTATAAATTCATTATACTAGACACCCTGATATCATAGAAGGTTACTCCGATGCAAATTGGGTAACTGATTCACATGATGTAAAATTCACAACTGGATATGTTTTTACCCTAGCAGGAGCTGCAATCTCCTGGGGATCATGTAAACAAACTATCATAGCCAGAAGTACAATGGACTCTGAAATGATAGCTTTGGATACTACCTGTATAGAAGCCGAATGGCTCAGGAATCTTATTATGCATATACCTGTTTATGTTCATCCTATTCCTGCAATCTCTATAAATTTTGATAATAAATCTGTTATAGAACTACTAAAGCATAATTCTGTGAATGCTAAGATGAACAGGCACCTGCAGCTGCGCTTCAAGTCAATAAAGAGCCTATTGGGCAAATATGTGGTTCTTGACTATATAAAGTCAGAAAAGAACCTCGCAGACCACTTGACGAAGGGTCTGTCTAGGACATTGATCCTAGAATCATCGAGGGGGATGGGGTTAAGCCCATAGTATAGTCACCAGCAGTGGCAACCCAACTGAGTCTGACTGGAGATCCCAAGAAGCCGGTTCAATGGGTAGAAACAAGCTGGACTAGGTGACTATTATGGAACACTGATCTGAGATTAAATTCTCTTTAAAATAAAAGTCCAGGAGGCTGTACATGTGTACATTCATACCTCATCCCTATGGTGGCAGTGTTCCTTTTGTGATATGGATAGGGTGAGTTTAAACTCTTAATAAGTCCAAGCATAATATGCAGGGTTGATTCCTATCACCAATCCTTAAGGACTTACCTATATGAGAGGTCGTGAGGGCCGCGACTATAGGACAGGGCGGTCCTAGACAACTCTCATGAATGTGTAAAAGCGCGCATGGCCAATCTAACGCGCCACCCGATAGACCCAAGTACCTCTAGCGTACTATGTGTGCTATTTTCTGAATCTGGTTCAAGAAGACTGATTCAAGGCGTAGTCCATCAAGCTCTTCTTCAGACAAAGACAATAGTCACTACGTGAGATTCAAGGCTGTAGTCCATCTCATTTATGCATAGTATAAACATGTCCAGACCTTTTCTACTCTTTTTCTTTCCTTACTCGGAACTTGATTTTTTTTTTTTTTTGGGGGGGGGGGGGGGGGGGGGGGGGGGGGGGGGGGATTGTTGTATAGCTGTACAATAATAAAGGAAAAAAATCAAGTTTCTTCTTACGTTGGCATATGTCCAACGGCTCATTCTCCCTTTAACTTTTTTTAAATAGCTTTCAATATCAATGATTTCTCATTAAACATCATTCATTTTTTTTGATATAGAGTTGCCTATATATTGAGCTCCATTCTCCACCTTTAGAACCACAAAAAAAAAAAAACAATCTCCTCTACAGAAACTCTCTCCAATTCGTGTCGCTCTCGAATTTCTGTTGCTTCGTTGTTGTTCTGGGCAGAGCTAAGTCGGGGTCGCTCTCTCTACGTCGTGTGCGGCAAAGAGATTCCGGTGAAGCGAGAATTTTACCACTAGGAGTATTCGGATCCAGTCTGCACATAGACCCGGATTATCTCTTAGGGCAGTGCTTCGTGCGCGACTTCCCCGGAGGCCGGTAATTTTAATTTAATTTATTTTCTTGCAGATTTTAATCCAAAATTTTTGAAGAAAATTCCAACAATTACATTATGTTGTTCAATTATACCAACCGAAGGGGCCCAAATATCAAACCATGTTTCAATTTTCACCTAGTTAATTAGGGATATCCATCTTTAGTAAACTTGGGGTGAGCATATAACGGTTGAAAATCGAAACCGAACCGAACCGAAATATGACAAACGGTTCGATTCTTCGGTTATCGGTTCGGTTTTCGATTTAAAATTTTGAATAATGGTTCGATTTTCAGTTCTTGATCCGAGTAACCGAACCGAAAACAGATTTAGTAGTTTATCAAACTACCCTCAATCTATATATACTAATATTTAGTAACCTCTAACTGAGCGCACTCTCTTCTCCTATCTGAGCACATTCTCTTCTTCTATTCTCTATCGGTGCTTCCTTGAGCACTCTCTATACCCTCAATCTATATATATTAATATTTTTCACTCTATGTAATATAATAATTCATAAATACAATAATATCATATATATTTTAAAAAAAATGTTATTTATATCGGCTCAATTTTGCTAAAAATTTGAAGGTCCGACACATTGGTCCATAAAACCGAACCGACCGAAAACCGAACCGAAAGTTTATTCGGTTTTTATAAAAACGATTCGGTTTTCGGTTTTGAAAAATATGATTTACGGTTATTTTAGTTTTCATATATTCGGTTCGAAACCGAACCATTACTCAACCCTACTTTAATAAGAGCCAAAGATTTTGAGGTTATAAAGTCTTCTCGGCCCACAGAAGAATTACCCATCCAGGCAGAGCAGCCAATGCATCGGTCTCGCATGCCAATCCATCTACCAATATTCATATGCATGACAACTTTATTAAAATAAGTCATGAGTTCTTAATTTTTAAAACTCAGCATTCCATTACATTCATCTAATCTCTTTTTTTTTTTTTACTTCGAGGTACTAAAAAATTAAATATGCACTTTTAATGTTTAAGAAATCCACATGTCAAATCAATATTATTTTGAGTTACTTATGTGAAATTCTGGAGTCGAACTGATTCCGCTGTTGCGTACATATATCTAACAAAAGTACAAATTCATCTTAGCATGTTCCGAAGACGTACCCAAAAAAAATGGAATAAATGTTTTGTTGTTGACACCCTTGTCATGTTCCAAAGCTGCGAAAAGCTCTGCTCCATGCAAGTCCAAACCTTGAGCAAGATGAAGCTTAATCGGTGGATATTACTACCTTTCGCCAAAGAAAAAAAAATGATGAACTTCGTCAGTCGGATAAACATATGTACAGTAATATAATTCTTGCAACAAGTATCCTGTGCACATGACACAAAACCGATACTTGCCACAAGTAAACATACTCCAACCCTTTTTTACCAATGTTATGCTCTGGTACATCAGTCATCAGAAACAAATTTTCTTTGTGCCAAGACTCTTGCACAACAAATATGCCACCAGAAAGAGCGTTGCTACGTTGCCCGCCCCAAGGGCGTGAGCGTGCTGGCCCGCGGTCATGTGACGGCCAGCCATTGGCTCCCTGACTCGGGGTGGGCACAAGCTAGCATAGGGGAGCCAATGGCTGGCTGCCACATCGCTGCAGGCCAGCAGTCACCCCCAAGGGGCAGGCCAGATATGCTTTTCCCACCAGAAATCAGCAAATTCTAACTCTCCATTCTTATAGACATTCTTGTATTCTTCAAAATTTCATGAAGTTGCATGGGATTATTATGCAACCTCCAAGCATCCCTGGTAAAGAAAGGACTCCGAAGGGCCTCTCGAGACGCACGCTCATATGTTTCACAATGGAGAAGCCCGAGCATCTCCAACCCAAAACATAAAAATGAAGCATCAAAACACCTATTTGATTACTACGTACTTTGATACTCTATTTGACGTCTCAATAAAGTCATATACTCCAACCCAAGTAATCAAATGAGTAACCAAATTTCATGCCCCATTTGATGTCCCCATTGGAGTGAGAGGTTGGAGAACCAAATTCTCTCTCCTTTGTAACCAAAAATGTGTCCAGGAGGTTGGAGAACCAAATTTGATGCCACATCTGATGTCTTCGTTGGAGTGGTAAATTTGGGGTTTGAGACATCAAAATGGCAGTTACACCATCTGATGCCCTCATTTGATGTCTCCTCTTCCCGAACCAAAAATGAGTCCAGGAGGTTGGAGAACTAGATTTGATACCCCCATTTGATCTATATTAGAGTCATAAATTTGGGATTTGAGACATTAAATGGCAGTTATGCCATTTGACGTCTCCATTGGAGCTGCTCTTTGACAACAATCAGAGTGACCAACATGTTGCATTAGTCCAATGCAGGAATCCAGGAAAGAAATGAAGCAATGGTTTGTAACAATCCACAAAAAATCAATGAAAGCTGAAGAACCTTTAATATAAACAACCAGTAGATGAGACATACCCAAACAGTTCTCATGTTATCCCTTGAAGTAGCTCCTTCAGGCCAACCTAACCAAATTAGTCTTAAGAAAGGATATTGCCCAATTAGGCATACAACTTATATTTTGATATAAAAAAAATTATTGCAAAATATTTGTTTTTTGTTTCCAGAATTTGTTCAAGGAAAACTAGAAGTGAAAGAAAATTGAGGATTTTAGTTTCATAGATTCCTTGGTTGGTTGGGCTCAAGTTTTTAGTTCTTTTCTTTTCTAGTGTTTGGTAACATAGAAGTATAAGCCGCTGAATTTAGTTAGGTCTAGTTTCAATCATATGATGGGAAACAATCCATAATTTCTAGCCAAGGAACCCTACGAAACTAAGAGGCTTTTCGGTTCGCGGATTTGGGGGCATGAAGTAGCCCAAATCCGAATTTAGGACCACTTCATATGTTTGGTTAAAAAAAATTTGCGTATAATATTTACTGTGAAGTGAAATGAAAAATTAATCTTGTATGCCACAAAAAAGAGTTATTAAATCGGAGTTTTTTTTTTCTCCGAAGTGGAGCCGGAAATATGAAATTCTCATTCCCACTTCGCGTGTTTGGTTGGATTTCTCAGTTCCTCTCTACTTTCACACTTTCCAAATCCTAATAACTACATAAAGCTACACTCTCTAACCCACATCAACAATCATCCAAACACCAAATTTTAGGATTACCCACTTCTAACCTTCACTTCTTCAAAGCACCCAAACAAAAAAATTTCCACTTCACCAAAAGATTTTCCACTCCACCGCAATGCGGGTCTGTTTGGTTTGACGAGAGTGGTGTGAAACTGGATGATTTTTTTGCATTTCGAAGGAAGTCAAGTGAGTTCAGATGTTTGGTTGTTTCTTTCTGAAGCTGTGTTTTTGGTTTGACAAGACCGGTTGCAGTTCCTGTCGCTGGCAAAAGAGGACAGTTTCACCTCCACAAAAAAATAGCAGAAGTGGGAAGAAGTGGGAGAGGAAAGAGGACTTTCGGAGGAATGAAAGCCGACTGAACTTTGGAACTGCCGGAAGAGTTCGATCACCCCTCTAAAAAAACTCTGAACACAAAAGAAGATAAAAAAAAAATTGACAAAAGAAGAAAAAATTGGTGTTCGATTCCAGCGGAAGGACCCAACTGAGGAGACGACATCGACGGGAGGTCCTGGCGTCGGCTTCGACGAGAGTTTCTGGTGTCGGCGGAAGGACTCGACAGAGATGACCACATAGGCAGGATCCTTTCTTCGTTCTTCTTCCAAAAAAATATTAAGAAGAAGAACAAATGGAGAAGAAGAAAAAGAAGAAAATCAGAGGAAGAAGACAGAATGGAGAAGAAGACGATGACGAATGGGATGGAATATAGAGAAAGAGTTTGCAAGGGGAGAATGATTTGGTGGTGCAATGTAATAATGAGAGAAAATGAGTTATCATTGGTTTATAATAATAATAATAATAAAACATAGGTGGCTTAAAAATTTGTTAAATTTTGATTTAAACACTTTTTTTTGGTAAAAAACACATTTTTTTCTAATTGTTTATATCAAAATTTTAAATTTTAATCCATACATCAAAATAAAATATATGTCAATTTTATTTTATATTTTAGAAATTCTATATTATGTTAATTATTTTAATTATGATAGTTAATATATATTTTCGTTTAATTATGATAATTAATTTAATTATGGGTTATCATAATTTTAACCCGAAGATCCACTTTCAACAATAATGTTTTCATTAATTTAATTTGTTTTTAATATTTTTTTTTGTTAATTTAAGAGATTTTCTTTTATTTTATAAAATTTAAAATATCAATTAAAATAATCAATAGTTATTTGATAATTTTTATTTTGAAAATATTCCATAATTAATTTAATTATAGGTTATCATATCTACAATCCCAATATCCACTTTCAACAACCATCCAAACAACCGAACTCATTTTTCTCCACTTTCAAACAACCATCCAAACACCAAACCTATTTTTCTTCCACTTGCAGCAGACAAAAAGTACTACATCCAAACACATTTTGGAAAGTGCCACTTTCACACTTTCAACTGTAACTCATCATGATGTAAGTACCACTTTCACACTTTTAAAGAGTTACATTTATCCAAACAGCCCCTGCGTGCGCAAAATGTCGATTTCCAAATTTCCCACTTTGAAACTGTCCCTAAGTGGGCTCTTCTAAATCATCAAACCATATTTCTAAATCATCGAACCAAACAGGCTCTAGAAAAGGAAAGTAAAAAAGACTTGGGCCCAATCAACCAAGGAACTCATGAAACTAAATTCCTATTTTTTCTTCCAATTCTTACTTCAGAAGCAAAGAGTTAAATCCACATGCACGTTGTGTCTAACCAGAGGTCAAGGCGATAATGGGATTTACAGCCACCACAAAGTGATAAAATCGTAAGTACCAACAATATACTGAGGATAGTTGAACCATTGAGACTAGAGAATATAAACTGCCAAAATAATATACAAGCAGAGAGCCTAGTGGGAACCACAAACACCATGTTTTGCAAGTTTATGAAGAACATCAATTTCAATCAATAAAACACTGAAACTCGACAGTATTTATCTCGGATCGAGCAATTTTGGTCTCTTTACAATCTTCTGTTTCCAAATCACAACATTTAAGACTTGTCCGAAGGTTACTTACACAAGGCATTCAACCTTAAAAACACATAAGAAAGGGCAGGTATAAAACCAATAGAGACATTGTTGAAAAGGCCTACCCATTCAAATAGGTGAAACCATGTAGGGCGTTACAATCTTCCCTTTTTATTTTGTATGTTTTTTTTTCCCGTATCAGTCAGACCACAACTTTAGCCTACCCTAACCCACTCCAACTCGAATTTCTGGTTCTGGCCTTGCCCATTGATAGTGTTATCTTTGAATTGTCTATAATATTAGGTACAGACTTCATGTAAGAAAATGTATGAACTCTAAGAACAAGTATCAAGCGCACAAACACAATAATATAACTATTTTTGCCTAAATTGGACTACAAGCACCCATTTAGATTCAGGTCTGACAAAATGGACCCACATCTTTGCTAAGACCAGTTGTCAGTTTTGAGTATGCCATGTGCATTCATCAGGGTGTGGGTAAAAAGAAAAAGTTCAACAATAATAACTAATGTTCTAATAGTAGAAGAGTTGAACACATAACAAAATGAGAGTGACAGAACAATATAAGTTCAGTACTAACCTTCACCCATTTTGCTGAGAATCCGGTCTGAACAAGGCCAATCAAAGAATTATCTTCTTTTTTTTGAATAAATCAAAGAATTATCAGTACTAGAATGTATAGAATATTAGAAGCTCATACTGTTGCATAATGTGCAAGTAAATGCATAAATTAAGAGATTAATCAACAGATGAAACATGCGCAGACATGAACTTAAGAAATAGCATGATTAAACAAAGAACAAGAAGTTAAAAAGAATTAGCAGCAGTGTGGCAGAACTAAAAAAATTGTAGCTAGCAAAACACAGGTGCCAATATCAAATGATACCCTAAAATAGATAAGATTTGTAGACTATTAAAAGTATTATTCTACACACTGATTCACTGACTTAAGAAAGCAATCCACAGAAAATTTCACCATTTTCTTATAGAAGTAATAATCAAAATAAAAGAGCAATGTACTCAAAGAGGGTAAAAATATAGAGTTGGTAGTGGTAGAAAGGAAATTGCATATAGCTTAAGATTCTCCCCGACCGTATAAACTTGTTGACCAACCTTATCATCCTCCCACAGAAGATCCATCCATTCCGAGACAATCCAGCATATAGTAATATGTAGAAAGACAATCCAGCATATAGTAATATGTAGAAAGACAAAGTGTAGAGAAGATCCACTCCGAAACAATGCAGCATATAGTAATATGTAGAAACACAATCCAGCATATAGTAATACGAAGAAAATAAGCAATGAAACAGCAATAGTCAAACTACAAACATAAGAAATAGTGACACCCACATTTCTACCAAGTTAAACAATTCCATTTTTGTTCATAGGCAAAAACTTGTACGGATGTTCAACATTCCACTCAAATGTTGACACGTGTAAAACTAGTAGTCAAAACTTATGTGAATGTCCGAAAATACATTAAATGTAAAAACCATAGGATGCAGCTATCCACACCCCATGACTTACTATCCGCACCCCAACTTAAAAATTTTTTGAAATTCCTATTCTACAGCTTAAAACAACATAATTCCATTGAGGAACATAAAGAATGATAGAGCATAATTTGCAGAACCATACTTATCATAATTTTTGAAATACATTTTTGAAATTCCTATTCTACAGATTATATGGTATATTATCATAATTTGCAGAAACATAAAGAATGATAGAGCAAACATGCACGCTTAAACTAACAATTAAAACAACATAATTCCATTGAGGAAAAAATAAAATGGCTCATTAAACTATTCATTTCAAGTTACTAAAAACAAAGTGAGAACCAAATTGAACCCAATTTTAAAGTCTTTTGATTACGGAATAAGGATACAGTTCTTAATCAGGAAAGCAGAACCATACTTACACCCAACTCCTAAGGCTACCATCAGCACAAGAGTCGAACCATAATAATTCATTTTTTTCCCCAAATCACACTCCGCCAACTTCAAAAACCCTAGCAATCAACATAACTACAGAAATCAAGAACCGGATCCCTAGGAGCTGGTGAACTTGGTCACAGCTTTTGTTCCTTCGGAGACAGCGTGCTTGGCAAGCTCGCCGGGGAGGACGAGGCGGACGGAGGTCTGGATCTCGCGGGAGGTGATGGTCGGCTTCTTGTTGTAGCGGGCGAGGCGGGAGGCCTCCCCGGCGAGCTTCTCGAAGATGTCGTTGATGAAGGAGTTCATGATCCCCATGGCCTTGCTGGAGATGCCAATGTCGGGATGGACCTGCTTCAGCACCTTGAAGATGTAGATCTTGTAAGTCTCCACGCTCTTCCCCTTCTTCTTCTTCTTCTTCGATTTGTCGCCAGCGGAAGCGTCCTTCGCCGGGATCTTCTTCTCGGCCTTGGGCTTCTTTCCGGCGGGAGTCTTCTCGGCCTTCGCCGGCTTCTCCTTCTCCTCCTCCGCCGGCTTCTCGGCCGCTGGCTTCTTCTCCGCGGGCTTCTTCTCGGCCTTGGGCGCCATTGAAATCGAAATCGAAGGATAGGAAAATTAGGGTTTTCTTTTGGAACGGAGGGGCAAGAGGACTTTGTGTATGGATGGAGAGAACGAGGTGGTTGGGAGTTTTTTTTATAGGATAAGAGGGTCGTTTCTGAATGGTTAAATGTTAGGAGTCACGGATCGAGGAGCTGGAGAGGATTGAACGTTGAATATGTGGAGTGTTTGAACGGTTCAGATTAGTTTCTTCGTCTCTTTTTCTAATAACACGTGGTGAGCTGCTATTTGTTCCAAAATTCAAGCAGGGATCGATGAGTTGGACATAGTACAAGCTGGTCCGATATGTGGCGCACATTAGGACCCAAGTATGACCGAGGCCCATATGTAATGCCAAATGTTAAAGGCCACCCCCTTTTTATTAAGGGCAATCATCCTACTAAGGGTCATGACCCTCTCAAATTTTTACTAAGAACAACATAATGTAAAGTAATTTACTAAGGACCAGTGACCACTAAGAGGAACCAAAGAAGAAAAAAATAAAAACAAAAAAAAAAACAAAAAAAAGGCCAGCAGCCCTCATCGCCACCCTCGCCGACCACCTCATCGCCTCCTCCGGCGGCGGCGTCCTCCACCCCAAGCTCGCCGGCAGCCCCCATCTCCACCTCCGCCCACCTCCACCCCTGCTTCCCTTGAAACCCTAACTCTTCTTCTCTTTCCTTTTCGTCCACTCCGCCATGGACATATGGAAGCGAGCTCGGGTCTTCGCCGAGGAGACGGCGAAGCGGTCGCAGGAGCTCTCGAAGGACGACGAGGGGTCCTGGGACGGGGCTGAGGCCGCTGCCGCCGGAGCCGTGGTGCTTCTTCTTGATGGTGATGACCGCCGCGGTGACGACGAGCGCGGCCACCATCGCCACTATGCACCCATCCGCACCACCCCTTCCCCTTCGATGCAGCCATGCTCTACGCCGTCGAGGGGGTCCACATCCAGACCCACGTCGTCCTCCGTCAGTCCTGGGTCGAGAAGCTCAGAGGACTGCAGGCCAGCACTGCAGTCCTTTCTTCACTTGGGACTGCAGGCAAGCCCTGCAGTCACTGTAGGTAAAAAAAAAATATGTCAATTGAGGACTGCAGGCCAGCACTGCAGTCATGTCTTCACTTTGGACTGCAGGCAAGCCCTGCAGTCCTCAATTGACAGAAGTGGGGTGGCCCTTAGTATTTTCAAAATGGCAAACTTGTAATTTTTTTAAAAGTTTTAAGTTGGTGGCCCTTAGTAAAAAGGGGGTGGCCTTTAACATTTGCCACTGGATCTGCATAAAAAGGGAAAGCTACGAAAATATTTGCCTGGAAGAAAGCAATCATTTTTTTCTTATTATATACAGGTAATTTCATAGGAGGGGGGAGGGTTTGAAGTTCACTGTATTTATAGGAAAGATGACATTTTTTATGAATTTACAAAAAGATGGGTGAGGCGACATCAGAGATGGCGCCAGAGCCCCCCCCCCCCCCCCCCCCTCCGGCGCCATATATGATGTCGCCGGGCCATCCCCCCATTTTCCCTTCCCTCTTTCAAATGCTAATTATCCTCCCTCCTTTATTTGTCCATATCCTCTTTCTCTTCCCCTAATACTTACTTTCTCTCCCCCCCTATGTACTTTTTCCCCATGTTATTATTTATTTTTCTAGATTTCTCACGGGTTGTTGGAGTGCAAGTAGATGTATATAAGAGGGTAAGAGTGGAAGAACATGATACATTCACATAGAGGAATAAGAACTGAAGAGCTAAGAGTGGGATAAGATGAATGCTGGAAACGATGGTCGTATTCCCGGCGAGCCGACGACTGAAAGAGAGAAACAAGAACGAAAAAAATCACATATCTCGATGGTGTTTACCAGAGAGGTAATTTTCCAAAAGTTCATATTTATTCGTTATTTTATTGTATATTAAATTAGAGTTAATTTTTGTCATTCGTTTCATTTGTAGTTATTTGATTATAAGCCGGATGTACGATTTCGTGAACGTGGACAATGGCGTAGCGCTACAAACTACGCCACATGGGAGATAAATACATATCAAAAGGGCTTAGTTAACATATTTGGTTTTGGATATGTAGATGAGTTTCAATTCTTGTTGCACGACAGAGATTTAATATTTTCTCTATTGGAACGTTGGTGGCCCCAACGCAACACTTTTCAATTGCCGGTAGGAGATATGACCGTAACTCTACTGGATGTAGCCAACATTTTAGGGTTACCTATTACAGGTAAAATAATTCTTAAATATTAATTTGGGACAAAATTTTATATAAAAATATAATTTAAAATTACAGGTGAGCCTATATTTTTTATAATCAATCAAGCGTTGCTATTACAATTAGACGTTATCTCGGTATTGATCCGCCCGAAGATACAAACACAAGATCCGATGTCACTATAAACTGGTTGCACGAAAACTTCATGGATCTAGACCGTACAATTGACGGTCCAGTTAACGTAAACGAAGAGCGGGTATTTAACTTCACTTATTTATTAATATATTTATATTGAGAATATGTAACTCATAGTACCGTACGTTTATAGATTATTTGTTGCACAAGGGCGTATCTACTCGCTCTATGTGGTTCAGTTCTCTTTCTGAACGCAACTGGATGTCGGATTATTGTTCGACTTCTTCCTTTTTTTGAAAATTTGGTTCAACCGATACGCTATGCATGGGGAGCCGCAGTCTTGGCTTACTTGTATGCTTCTCTGACAGAGTTTGTGACTGCGACCTCTTTACAAGATATGAACAAAAATTTAACTGGATGCACATCACTCCTATAGGTATTTTATCATTCTAGAGAGTATTGACGTTGCTTAATATAATCTAATTTTATATTATTGTTTGTACTTAGATCTGGGCATATGAGCATTTTGCGATCGGTAGACCGGTGACTAGTATTAGCCGCGAATTAGGTGTTTTTCCAGTAGGTAGACGTTGGACTACTGATGTGGTGGTGTTACGATCTGCTCCCGAATTATCGGACACGAGTCGGACACGTCCAGCCTTCGTCGATGGACACGACGAAGTAAGCTGTACAATACTAAGGAAAACTCCAAGTCACAATGTTATGTAAACAATCACAGAATCTATAAACGTTCCAGAAGGATCACCAATACCCATCAATCAAATTATACAATGTTATCCGGAGACAAATCCGGTAAAATAAAATACAATAATGAAATCAAAACACAAAGTACAATATCCAGAAAAACTAAATGAAATAAATCCTGCAATATCCAATGATACCATCATGCTCCATATGGCCTCAAGCACCCTGCAACGTGTCCTATCAGGAAAGAGCAAAGTACAACCCCGATAAGAACAATATACAATGTAATCTGAAATACAGAGTACAAGGTGAAACTAGAGTACGAGAACTGAAATAAAACTATGGTACCAGAAGTGGAATGCAAAACTGAAGACAATGGACATGACAATCAATATGCAGAGACAATGAACACGACAATTAATAAACAATACGATGAACACGACAATCAATGCAAGTGTGACCTTTTTGAAATATTAACCTAATGTGTGACCGGTTAAGGATCACAATCCACAATCAATCAATTCTACAAGGTGCGGCTTAATCATACGTGATGTGTACGATTAGACTATCCACAATACATATGTTGGGTGTGGTCACACAAAAGTTAATATTTTCTCCAGTCCCTGCAATAACAATGACTCACAATACAATGAACAAGGTACAAGGCAATCGTGTGTATCTCGTGTTCGATATGAGAACATGGCACATGAACATAAGACAGAAATACAAAGTACAAGATCGAGTCGGTGTACTTGCCTTGCTTTGGAAGCACGGGAGTAGTACTGCATGGATGTAATGTCACATGTTATATTTTGTACAAGTTGTTAGGGTTAAACTATGTCACTTAGCTAAATATGATTACTTGCTAAGTCTTTAATCAATAAACTAAGAAAATATTTTATTAACTTTATAGGAAATACTTATTGATATAGCTTGAAAATATCTTTTAACTATATATTAGTAGGAAAGTTATTTACTTTTAGAAAACACTTTGCTAGATAATCAATTTATTAATTAATTATTATACATAGATATATCCAAAATAAATACTAGCAAAACATTCATTTTTAGGAAATACTTATTTGTAAAACTATTTACAAAATATTATTAATACGATATTATTTACATAATGTTTTAATCAAGCAATACTAGTAATATGTAAATATGTAAACATTTACTAAATATTGCTGCTATATATAAAATATACAATTGGCTAAACATTCTATATCATTTTAAGGGTATTACTAATATTTGAGAATATTTATCAAAGATTTACTTAGGGGATAAAGAAAAATAGTTAACAATAATGATAACAAAATTAATAACTAAACTTAGCCCAACAATTCAGCCCCAGCCAATACAAGCCCAGCCCAGCCTATAGCTTACTACTGCAGCTCAAAACTCTTATACACCACATATATTGTTACAACCAGTCTGATAAATTCGACCAGGCCCAATCCATTCAAATCCCAATCTAGCCTAGCCCACAAGTCCAAGATTAATTCAGTAACAAAATTATTTTAATCCCAGCCTATACTCACAACCCACTATATTTTCTTTTTCTTTTCCTCAGCCCAATTCCTTGGGCCCAATACCCGGGACAATCCTCTAATCCATATAACCCCTCTCTTTACTCTCTCCTCTCCATTCTTCATTCAGTCACAACAAAGCTCCATCCCCAAACTCCTCCCAGTGCATGAACCCTAACCCTAGAAATTTCTACCATGGCCGCATCCTTCTCCATCTTCTTTCCTAAGCTTCTTCCACCTTCAGCCCCAAACTACGAAACCCTAAACCAAGGTCTCCTTCAAATACCAAGCCCCAAATCCCCATAGTTTACAGAAACCCTAATTCCCAAATACTTCATCATCCCGAACCCTAGCTCTCTTCTTCCCCAACTCTCCGAATAAACCCTAGCCGAACCATCTACTCCACACAAGCAGTAATCAAAACCTTAGAAACAAGAATGAAGGGGGGTTCAAGTAGATCGGGTCGAAGGCTCACCTGTGCGGCCGATGGGAACGTCGTTCCTCGGCTCTGATCCGGTTCTGCAGCGGCGAAGGCGATATCGACTTTGTTCTTTGTCGGTTGACTCAGCTTCCAAAGAGTAGCTCAGCTCGGTGTCGACGAACTCCGGGAGGATAGTGCTCAGATCTGGTCGTCGGCGAGGTCTGTGGCTCCTCGATCTGGCGAGGATGAGCCGACCAGGGCGGATCCCGAGACGTTGCTGTCGGAGATCGAATGGCGCTCCAAACTATGGCGGTGGCACAAGCCACGAGGAGGCAGTGACTCCTCGATCTCCGAAGGGGTGGCACGAAACTCGAAGAGGCATGCACGGGGATCGAGAGTCCACTGCAGTCGAGGAGGCACGGTCTTCAAGGCTCGATGGCTCGACAACCGAGAAGAGCTCGTCAGTCGAAGCTCTGTTGTTCGTTGGAGTGGCGGTGATCGTCGAACTTCGGCGAGCGGGGATCTCGAGGTAGTGACGGCGGGGCGTGGTGCTGACTGTCGTCTCCGGCGACTCACGGCGGAGCCATAGTGGCAGGCGGTGGTGCACGACCAAGGTCGGCCAGAGAGGAGAGAGAAAATAGTGGAGATAGAGTGTAGAGAGAGAAAGAGAGAGTGATTTGATGTGTCAGGACTGTTGTCAGAACTTTTGGGAAACGTATAATATTTATACTAATAAAATATTGAATGTGTGTGTGTCCAGTAGGGACAATGGCAACTGTGTAAATAGTTGTAGATCTGAGGGTGTTTCCCTAAGTTGGGACAGTGGCAATGATGTGAATAGGTGTAGATCTGGGAGTATTTTGGAAATAGCTTGTAATAGATTTCAAATTTGTTAACTGAATTAGTTATTTCTAACTAATTAGCTAATAGATTTAACTAATTAAAAGATTTTAATAATTCTACTTCTAACAGTACCAGAATTTGAGCCAACAGTTAGTTAAAATATATTTACCAATCAATAAAAATCAGAATTATGGAAAAATAATATTAATGAAGCTCAAATATAATAGTCTTACAGTTTCACTAATAGTAAAGAAAAGATTCTTTTGTAGAAAAGTTCCAAATAATTTTAAAATATGTGAAGATGGGTTCCACAGAATTCTCTCTCCCTCCATTAATTAGCTAAACCTCTCTTCTAATTAAATCAAAAGATTACTTTTCTATTTAAACTTAATACTACAGTAAGAAAAATAATAATAATTTCTAAAATCAAATCATTTAGAACTTCAAAAGAATCAGTATACAAAATACTTTTCAAATGGAAAAAATTCATTAACAGTCAAAATTCATTTTACTCAACTTATGGAATCAAAATTAGGTTTTCATGATATTAAATCCAAAGAAAATAAAAATCTCAAAATTCACCAAAAATGATTCAGGGAGTTACAGGTGGACCAGGCATATTGTGGACATCCGGTTGTCTCGATTTATCGAACCGAATTTGACTCTCTAACACATGACGAGGTAAAAATTAATATTACATTTGTGTTTAATTCTGCTTATGTATTGACTTGACAATATCTCATATTAGTTACGTGGATGTCGTATATTACACGTGCCGATGCTCCCGACATCCAAAGGATGTCGTATTCCAATAGTCATTATAACTTGGTCATCTTATATGATTATCGAACCATGTACCACCATGCTGATCGTGTTCTTCGCCAGTTTGGTCTCGTACAAATTATTCCTAATGCGTCCGCCAATATAAGCCACAGCAAAAGTGGACGACTTTCTAGAATTCAACATTATCTCCATGAATGGAATACGAGATCCGATCGATATAATATATTGAACATGTCTCGATCTGTTCAATCTGCTGAAGATTGTAAGTTCAAATTTAATATCTTATTTAATTTCAAGTTTGTAATTATCGACTTGTATGTCAGGTTCAAACGATTCAGGGTTAGGTGATATTACATACAGACGTTGGTATGGAGCACCACGTATAGGTAACAGAGCATACACATTTGAAGAGATACGGTTCACTAATAGAGCCATGGATGACTGCAGTATGCGACGATTTATAGATAACATAAGTCAATTGGTAAGTATTATTTATTTGAACAACGTTGTGTTAGTTATCATTTATTAATTGACATATTTTCAAATTTAGCGTCCAAAAATGGTTCAAGCGATTATCGATAGAGATTATGCTAGCACTTTCAATTTAGTACAACGTATTTTGGAGGGTATGGAACGAGATCTCAAGTATGGTCCTGCGCCCCATATGTCTCCTGTATATATTCCTCCAGATTATCCAAACTGGCAATGTTAGTCAGAGACAGAGCCGTAAGACGTCTTATCATCCTGGCGAGGAGGCACCCTATCATCCTCCGGAGGAGACATTTTATCATTCTGCAGATGAGGCACCTTATGGCTAGGGGACATCTTACCAACCTACTGGCGAGGGAACATCTGGTTATGCCGACGAGAGCAGCTCCCAACCTATTTTTACCAATTGGTTTGCGGAGATGGAACAATATACACAGTTGTTGTCGACTCCAAGCGCTCCTAGGCCAACTCAAGAGACCCAGCGGATTGTGACTCCAAGGCGAAGTCAGATACCCAGGCGATTGTGACTCCAAGGCCAGCTCAGGAGGATTCCCCTGAACCGGAGGATTCTTCTGAACCGGTGGTTGCCCTAGAACCGGAGCGTCCAAGGCATAGAACCAGTATTAGAAAAACTCTTTGGAAACATTTGGGTAGAAAATAGCAGAATTTATTTTCGTGTTCAATATGTAAAATATAAATCATATATCTTTTTGTCATTTGATTACATCTTTGTTTATCAACTTGAATGCATCAGTTACTACATAGGTTGACTAATATATTTTCTTCTGTTGTGTCCAACTCCATGACAGTTACTATAACGCAAATCTCTTGTAGATTCATTGCTTGAAGGGATGCGCTTCTTCTTCTTCGGTCTTCTAGCTTTGCGTCTAACATCTGGTACTACAATTGGTCCTCGCGTCAGAGTAGCTTCAAGCTCGTACGGTACTGGAATTGGTTCCATGTGCGATATATACACATTTTTCAACTTGTCAGTAGAAAATATTGAAGAATAAAACATTTCAATATTGTAGTTAGAAGACTTACAAGCATAACATGCATGTATACATGGCATAAGTGTATGAAACCATCTTAAACAAAAACAATAGCTCTCGTTCAAGCGTACTACATAGGATCGGCTGGTTTTACAATCTAACATTTTAAATAAACTATCAATGCATAACATTTGCAAGTAATGTTTTTGTCTATTTATACTTGCCATTGATTTCATCATTCTTGGGCAAAATCATATTTCTAGGTTTTCAGCATGGAGTCTATTCTTCTCCTGAAGCGTTATAATCTTTGCTCTAATTCCATCAAGTAGCTTTGTTATCGGTTTGTCACGTAGATTCTTAATCCAGCTATTGAAACATTTTGCAAGATTAGAAGTATGAATATCTAATCTAGCATGAGAAGAATAAGCGCTATCCAGTGTTCAAAACTACGATTTTCATCATTCACTCCAATAAGCCAGTTAAACATGTCAATGTTTTTGGCTTTGATTATTTCAAATCTATAGTCAACATCCGTTTTATTATACGATCTAGCAAGAGATTCTAACATTCGATGAAATTTTGTAATCTGGGTGACAGATTTTAAATTTTATTTAAAATATTGAATACAAAAGAAGTGTGGTGATTCTGGGAAAATAGCACACATAGCATTTATCAGTCCCTTTTGTTTATCAGATATAAATGATAATCTACTCCAGTGATCTAAATATCTTTCACAAGTATTTCTTAAACAGTTTAGAAACCATGTCCATGAATCAGTATTCTCACCTTCAGCAACAGCATAAGCAATAGGATATAACTGATAGTTAGGATCATGAGCACAAGCAATAAATAATGTACCTTGGTATCTAGATAAAAGAAATGTACCATCAATACTAATAACTGGTAAACAACATGCTAAAAATCCATCAATACATGCTTTGAAACAAATAAAAATTCTTTCAAGCTATTGTCTTCAGTGGTTTTATACAGACTCTACTGTCTGGATTTGTCTCCATAATTCTTAAACCATACTCTTCAAGACTAGCATAGGCATCAGCATAACTACCGTTTATTTCAGCTAATGCCATCTCTCGAGCTCTCCAAGCTTTGGCATAAGAAATTTGTATCCGATGTTCTCTACGGATATCCTTTACTACTTACGATGGACTATAAGACTGATTATTCCTAATTATATCAACAATCTTATTTTTAATCCACTTAGTAGTAGCTAATGGATGACATCCTCTTGTTAGTCCACTTAAACAAGAATGTCGACTTTCTAATGTACTAATGAAAAATATTTGTCCTGTGCTAAGGGGTCTAGCATATACTCTCCAATTACAAGCTGGTTGGTCACAAGTATAAATAATTCCTCCAGAATTGTTCATACTACCGGTTGAACATGTAAAGTTATGTTCAATTGCTACATTACTTATAAAATTTCTAAACTCAAGCCGTGTAGCAAATTGTTGTCCGACAAATAATTCATGAGTGGTACCACTACTAAAAGTATCATCAAAATCATCATCTATATTTTCATTTAAATCATCACTATTTTCAATAGTTTGAAAATCATCATTACTAGGTAGATCTACTGGTTCTTCTTCTTCATGAGTTGGAAGTAGTCGAGAAGAACTAGCACCCACTTCATAATTAGAAGCACGTGGATGTGAAAATATTTTAAGTGGAGGGGAAATTTGAGTAACAAAAATACTTATAAATGGCGATTGCAAATTAACTTCAAGTACAAAATTTTATGCTTGATCAGAATCTATTAACAAACAATGAGAAACGAACATGTCTTAAAATAAATTCATATAGAATAGAAAAAGAGTTAATAATCAGAGTTCGTAGACTATCTAATGTAATAATACGATCGGTTAAAAGAAGTTACGTTAAAAACGCCTTCGTATGATAGCCCATTTACTAACCTCCATATGAGCACAATATTCTTAGGCTCTGATCCATATCGAATAGATGGACAACTTCTAATATATAGAAAATATTGAAGAATGTAGAGCGCTGCTAATATAAAGTGGGAGAAAAAAATAGAAAGAGTGAAGTGGGAATGAAACTCTCTCACATTCACCCCGTTTATATAGATGCAATCTCCAATGGTTAGAAATATGAACGTTATACAGTAAAGTGGAACGTTGGAAGGGGGTGGCCCAGCGATGTAATGCCTATAGTTCGTATTACGTATTTTGAAATACGTGTACGTATTTTATCTTGTATTGCATGATTCCTTGCTTGGCTTATCTTGGCATTACATGGCTTGGTCTATTTTGGGTTGGTTCGGCTAGGCTTTGGTTGCCTTGGTTCATCATGAACCAAGGGGAGAACCCTTACCTACCACCACCATTATCCTTTATTAACCCATTCCCTCATTTTCTCTCTTCATTTACTACTTCTTCTCCACCATTACTTCTTCAACCACCAGGAGAGAGAGAGATAGAGCTTAGGCAAGTACAGCTTGCTTCATGGAGGAACCCAAATTTTATTGTTCCATTCTCTTCTTCACGAGATTCTAATACACTTTAGTATTTGGCATTTCTAATTTCTATGGCTCAATTTGTGTAGATCTAAGTTTATTGTATTTTCAAATTTTTTGGGTTTTGATCTACTTAACATTGTTATTTCCAAGTTTTAATGGTTCCATGTTGTAGAGAATCTCGTTCTGTCCCATTTTGACCTATGGAAGTCTGAATTTCGACTTCGGATGAAGGATTTATGAGCTTTGAAGCCATGGACTTCAAGGCTATTCTTCTCGGATCAGTGGAGAAGAAGCACAGTCTCTCAGTCGTATGAAGTACTTGACCGCATGAACATTCATGCGGCAAGTCTCTTTCCAGCCGCATAGCTCTGCCTTTGATTCAGCCGTATGAGATGGCTTGGCCCTCAGCCACATAAGCACTTGCATGTCCGCAGCTGCATAGCTCTGCCTTTGATTCAGCCGGATGAGATGGCTTGGCCCTCAGCCGCATAAGCACTTGCATGTCCGCAGCCGCATGAGCACTTGCATCTCTAGCCGCATAAGCCGCCTTCATTCTCAGCCGCATAGGGTTGCCACCCCCGAGCCGCATGAGTCCTGTTTTCATCAAGCCGCATGCGCCCCTGCCATACCCCCAGCCGCATGGACTGATTCCTTTCCAGCCGCATAAGACCTTTCGTCTCAGCCGCATGGGATCACTCCTTTTCCAGCCGTATGAGTTGTTCCCTTGCTCAGCCGCATATAACCCGAACCCTTAGCCGCATGCGCCCTGCACACCCCAGCCGCATGCTCCCACTCCTTTCCGGCCGCATGGACTTGTATTATTCGAGCCGCATAAGATCCTGTCTTCCCCCAGCCGCATGGACTCCTGAACCCCGAGCCGCATAAGCTCTATTATCCCTGGTCGCATGAGCTCTATTCTCTTAGATGCATGGCTCCCTCCACAGTCTTCTCCTTTATTATTATTATTATTATTATTATTATTATTATTATTATTATTATTATTATTATTATTATTATTGTTCTTATGTTAGAATGTTATATAATGCTTATATAACTTGGATCTCTGGATAGAAGGCTCGTACTATGAAGATTTGCACATATTCCCTGAACATGATAAGTGGCCCTTCGTGGCGCACTCTTGACCAGTAAACTGACATGATATACCATGACATGCTGTTATGACAGCTAGCTTGACATGACAAGTATGAATGACCTGGACACCGTGGGCGATTGTGTTTGTATAAATAAACCAGTACTGTCTTGCGTCATGTCTAGGATAGGGATCCCTAAGTACCACGGTCAGGGATACCTACAGTAATTGACTAAGGCTAATAAACTAGAATAATTCAGTAGACATGAAGAGATTCTCAGCTACAGGTAATCCCGTTATCTGGGCGCATTAAGTGGACTTGCAGCCTACCGACGAGTAGGGTATATTTTCAGCACACAGTCACGTGTTGCATTCTTCATAAACGGACATTCAACCTGGATAACCGGATGGTCTGCAGGGCTTGTGGCTGTTGGGATAATCTCATTGTATCTTGCTAGTAACTAGGCATGTGATAACCCTAGTTAGTTAAAAGTATCAAGCCGTACTCTTGCTTGGTCGTGATTGATTGGATGGAGTTTATTCCAACTTAGTCTTATCCTGATCCCTGTGCAAGATGGTGACATGACATGATTATTGATGCTTGCCTTAACAATAACGATCGGGGGTCCAGTTCTGTTCAAGCGAAGGGTTACAACCCCGGTCCTTAGTTGGTTTAAGGGTTGTAACCTGGCTCCCGGAACAATTCCGTGTCCTCTCTTCGTTTATTGTCTTATTGCAACCCCATGCCATGTTTGCCATGTTTTACCTTACCTTAATACCATGATTATTTATACTGGTCTTAGCAATAAAGATCAGGGGTCCAGTTCTGTTCAGGCGAAGGGTTACAACCCCGGTCCTTGTTTGTTTTAAGGGTTGTAACCTGGCTTCCGGAGTATTTTTGTGTCATCTCTTCGTTTATTGTCTATACTGTACCAATAGTATTTGAGACGGGTTTCTATTCAGGTGAAGGGTTACAACCCCGGTCCTTATTTGGTTTAAGGGTTGTGACCTGGCTACTTGAATGGTTTTTTTCGTACTCAGTTTACTGTTGTTATCTCTATTATTATCAGTTCTTTATTTATTATCTTTTTTATTCTATTGTGATATGCTGGTTTTAGTTCCTAAGTGAAGCCTCCTTTGTGGCACTTGCTCTTTCTGGGGTCTGACCTAGCTGGTTTTGTGTGGCCAGATATCGGAGCAGCACCAGAGGATCTACCGACCTTCCCGCCAGATGGTGACCACCAGGCGTAACCCTGGCAACGCGTGGGTTTCTTTTTGTTCTCCCACTTTATTGTAAAGTTATTCTTTTGAGGCGTTTAGCCGACGAGCACTTGTTAGCTCAATTGCACCTTTACTTACTGTCTGCCTATGGGCTGTAACATGATTGGCAAATCCTAGGGTTGATCATGTATTGACTAAAACTCTTGCTAGTCCTGACATTTTGTACGACTAGCTTCATGATCATCCAATATGTAATGTATGGGATGCCTTACTATTGTATATTGATGTTCTAATATCTTGTGACTGTTACTACTTGCTTGTGATTGAGACAATAGGCTTGTTCATGACCATAGGAGACCGATGGATTGTAGTTAAACCCTCATGTATCTAGACAGCCGTGACCGTATAGCGAGATGGGTTGTACTTCAATATACGTAGCTGGCTATGTCTGCCTCCGCTCTCCAGTATTCTGGTTCTGGGGCGTGACAGGCGACATCATAGATGTCGCCAGGGGGGGCTCTGGCGCCATCAGAGATGTCGCCAAGGGGCCTCTGGCGCCATCAGAGATGTCGCCAAGGGGGGGCCTCTGGCGCCATCTCTGATGTCGCCTCATCCCTCTTCCTGTAATTTCGTAAAAAGTGTCATCTTTCCTATAAATATAGTAAACTTCACCCCTCCATGAAATTATCTGTATTATATACTTAGTCACGTGAGCAAATTTCTTCTTCTTCTGTATATTGGTCACGTGAATCTCCGTGTGGTCTTACGCAAGTAATTGTTATAAAATTTTTACTTCTTTTTAGACAATTTCGTACCAAAAACATTAATAATAAATAATTTTTTTTGATGTTGTTGAATTCGTTTAGTATCTCACATATACATGGATATTAGAGTTTAGGTCTCGAATTTGATCGATATAATAATTTAGGTCTCGAAATTACTGTTCACGTAGGCTAATGAACAATAATTTCGATATCCAAATGCTAACATCGGTTAATTTCGAGTCGCAAACCCTAATATCCACATATATTTGAGACCCTATAACTAAATAACGAACGCTTGTTTTTATTCATTTCAATTTATTTTCAAATTTAAATAGGTTTATTATGACTTATAATGTATTCACCTCATGGTTTATTAATAAATATACTTTAGTATATATATTTTTAGGACTTTGGATATATGTTTAATTATATAATACCAAGTTTTAGGATTTTATATACATTTTTTTAAAGATCTATGAATTAATTAGAATTTTTTGTTATTTATTAATTACGCAATTATATACATGTGATTTAGACATTTTGAGCCGTTTTAACTAGTTCCGCAATCATACATTTTGATAGAAGACTATATCTCAAATCCAAGACCTTCCTACCCCCAACCATTGGACTACTCTTCAAACTTAATAATCATACTCCATTTGCAACTTTTCTTCTTGTTTAATGTATGGATTATTTGTCATTGATAGTGAGGAAAAAGTTATTTTAGATCCAAAAGATAGAAAACCAAAAGCTAAATGTGCATGCAAAAAAAAAAAAATGAAAAAAAAAATGATGTCACGGATACTTTAAAGAGACACTATAAAAGTTGTTATGGCAATGGATTTAGACAAACACAATTAAGCATATGTGCTCAATTGTCTTTTGTATAAAATTGTTCTTATTCTACTGCTCGTAATAAAACCGAACTAATAAAATATATTATTTGTGATTAACCACCTTTTATATTTTGTGATAGCGAATCATATTATGATTATGCAAGTACTATTAATTCTTGTTGTATTAAAGTTTTTAGATATGCTACTAGAACCGAAGCAAAAAAAAGGCAACTTTGAAAACAAATGTTTTGTTCGTGCTAGTAAATTTCCTTTAACTTCGTAAGTATGGACTAGTAGAAACAATTCTCTTTTTATTTGTACCACAACACATAATTTATATGTACAATGGATTTTGTGTCACGCCTCAGAACCAGAATACTAGCAAGTGGGGACGGACCAGGCCAGCTACGTAATTCCAAAGTACTCCAGTATTCTGAAATAACGTATAAGCTGTCAAGACATGGAGGTTACTACTACAAGCCATCAGTCAATCCTAGGTCAAATGATCCTAGGTATCTCAATCACAGGCAAATATACAAAGTGCATAAAGTATGATCATCAAACATACAATAGTAAAGCGTCCCAAACCATATATACATGGATGATCATGAAGCCAGTCATACAAATAGAGAACTAGCAAGAGTAATAGTATACATGATAAGCTCTAGCTATATTGTTAGGTATCCTCTAAATAACACCTCATTACTAAAATATTTCTAATATTGGTAGTGAGCATATCAAATAGGTTATTATTTGGTAATATATTATTACCAGCATGATGCATTTAGCATGTGGAATATATTCTTCTAGGGTTTTGTTAACATGTGCCCTAAGGGCACATGTTAAGGATAATTAATACATAGTCTTTTGCTTTGAAGATTGTTATCATAACTCAATAAACATTATAAAAAAAAAAATTGCATTGACAAATGTAATCAAGATTCAATTCAAGAACTTTTTGCGTTGGAAAACTATTTTATTGGGTCTTGATGACATTTTCCAATACAAAAAAAATTATTCTTTTAATATTTATTAGGTGTTGATAACAATTTTTAAAACAAAATGCTATGTATTAATTATCCTTAACATGTGCCCTTTAACAAAACCCATTCTTCTATGGTGAAATACATTATTACCACCAGATTGTCTGTCCGCCTGTCAGTATGGCGAAATATATTCTTCTATATAATTCTTTGCTAGGGGCTAGCCAAAAATGTTTCAAAATATTACAAGTTTGCCATCAATTTTTTTTACTTAGGGCTAGCCCAAGCAAAGGTATAAATACCAACTTTTGTTTTCTTTTTCTCTCTCCCTCTATTCTTTTCTTTTCTCCCTCAACTCTTTTATTCTCTCCCTCAACTCTAGGTCAAAGAATTTAATCCCAAGTTTTTTCCCAACCTACATTTTTTTTCAAATTTTTCTCTCAACTCTAGGTCACTGAATTTTATCCCAAAATTTTCCCTCAACTCTAGGTCATTGACTTCTCTCATTTATTGGTAAGTCATCGAATTAATATATATTTAATATTTTAAACATGAATTTTACATATAAAAAGTTGAATTATGTGTTTAGTGTAGAAAAATATTGAACATGGAACAACTGGGATCATCAAATGTTGTATACTCTCTTCCCGCCACGTCCGAAGAACACTTTGATGCATCGGAAGCCCTCTTGGTAACTAAATTTTAACTTTTCATCGGATGAAAAATCGGGTTGTGACACAGAGGACTGTCACCTCTCTGGCAGTCCCGATCATAGATTAGGACTGCCAGAGAGGTGGCAGTCCTTCACATATGTAGGACTGCCAGGGGACTGACAGTCTTACATATGTGAAGGACTGCCACCTCTCTGGCAGTCCTAATCTATGAAACCTATTTGCTTTATGATGTTGTCTAATTGTATTAACTTTTAAGTTCTATTGTAGGACTTGAGATCTTCCGATTTTACGGTACCTGCTCCAATTGCAGTCAATATAGCCCATTATTCTGGACCGATCTTTGTTTCGAATCAAGCGAGGGTGCGGTACATTGGTGTCGAGAAGTTGGACGGGAAAACAACATAGTTCTAGTGATATCCAGATCAGCCCAAAATCGCCCGGGACGACAAACTGTGGTGGCTGACCACTACGACGTCGAAATCGACTAAGTATGGATATATTTACAGTTTGACATTTTGTATATGGTGGACCACTTTTGTATACAGTAAAATATGAAGTCCACTAATCTATATGGAGTAAATTTTGTATACAGTGAAATATGAAGTTCTGTCACGACCCGCACCCGCTTTTCGGAATACGAGTGCGTGTCCAAGCCCAGCCTACGTCGCAGTATCGGCGGTAGTACGCTGTCTAGCCCGCAATAAATAAAGTGCTCATAAATACTAACTGCTCATTCACAACAACTAAATCAACTTTACAAAATATAGAAGTTTTACATTTGAAGAAGAATGTAAGCTTTTACATTTATAGAAAACTACCACACAACTAACTAGTCTTCTATGGTTTAGCCTTCAAGTCTCTATCTCCCCTCGTATGGTCCATAGCGCAAGAGTAGGCACGTCAACCTCACCTATAACAACGATACAGTCAGGAAAGGAGCAGAGTACAACCATATTGCAATTAATGTTGTTAGTCCAAAATAAGTTAGAACAATGAGAAACGATGATGGCAAAGAGTATATAAAGAACTAGTACTAGCAAGGTATAAATGATCAAGATATGAACTAGCAAAATATAAACTAGCAAGATGGGATCTAACAAGATATAAACTGGCAAGATGTAAACTAGCAAGATATGAACTAACAAGATAATGGACTAGATAAAGAAAAAATAGGAACCACTATGTGTGTGTGAAATACCTTTTAATACGTGAACGGCTGGGCTAATACGGCACATCATACGATGGCTATCATTCAGTAATTGGTACGGCTAACTCATACGTGGGTGTGTATGACTTAGCCATCATTCGGTAACGGTAATTGGGTTTGTTCACGTATTTATCGAGTATTTCCCCTCCCGACTCTCTAACAATCGATAACGGTCAATGATACACTAAGAAGGATACGATAACTACAGTGTCACAATCGTATCTCAATGGAATATCAAGCAATGACTCAACGGGATATTAAACAAGAAAACTATAGAGTAAACGTTATAATGAACTAAAACATAAATGCAATACTGTACTTGCCTGAATCCTTGCATAAACCGTAGCCACAAGTAGAGGATGAGGGAAATTCCAATCTAGAAGCTGTCAACCTGTAACACCCAGTTTCTAAAATGAGGGTAATTTTGAAATTTTGTATTTTAATTTATTTAATTATGGTATTTAAAATTTTATATGATTTTTATTGATTTTTAATCATTTTAAAACTATTTAAATCATGACTTATGATTTTGGTGTTTGGCTAGCGTAACAGTAGAGACTGTCTGTCCTAGAGCCTAGCCATGTGATTAGGATATTTAATTAGTACATTTTAGCCTAGAGGGTATTTTGGTCATTTTAGGATTTATTTGAATTTATTATGATTTATGGGAATTTCTGTAAATTTAATATTAATTAAATATTGCTGTGTGTTATGTTAGTCCTTAACCTAGAAGTTTAGCCCTAACCCAGATTAGACATGGCCTAGACTAGGGTTAGTTAGCTTGGACTAGTCATGACTAGTCATTGGTTAGAATGATCAAGTTAGACTAGCTAGTTTTAGTTAGTTGAGACTAGCATTGAAACCTAGGTTCCATCCTAGCCATCGATTTGACATGATGTGAGGGTGACCATTAGATGGGTCCCAAAACCCAAGAATGGCCAGCCCAAAACCCTAGGTGAGCCTATTTAATCCCTCCCAAATCATTGCCTCCTTGTTCATTCTCTCTCTTTTCAAGAACAAGGTTTGTCTCTTTAGAAACTCTTCTTATTTTGATCAATATTAATCCTTTTTCATTCAAACTTCATCCATGGTGACCTAAATCCTATTTTCCTACTATTCATGGAGGCCAATCCCAGTTGGAGAGCAATTTGGAGGAGCTAGCTAGCAAGAAGAACCACCCCCTTTTTTAAGCATTTTCATGCAAATTGCACATATAGGTAACTTCCTATTCCTTCCATAGATTTTCGATTTTTTTGCATGAATAGGAAGCCCTAGGTGTCCCCTAGCCGTAGGTATTGGATTTGTGTCGGGTCGTGTTCATTTCGTGTCCGTATCGGACACATATCAGTCCTAGAATCTAGGTGTTTGATGAAATGCTTGAGTGGATTGAATCCATATATTTTCGAAAACTAATTGAACAGTCTTGTAGCCCTTTATGCCTGGATCACAAACCACAAGCTCTGAGCACGAATCCGTACTATTTTTGTGTCGAAAATCGACACGGACACGCAGCACGACGCCGCGTGCGGCTGCCCTGCTGTTGGACACGTCGTGTGCACTGTACACGACACAATTGGACACAATACTTGCTGGACACCTTGGACACATGACTGACATGACACGTATGAAATTTGAGGAGAAGTTATCGAGTGGATTGGGAAAAATCCCAATCGAACCCGATTTACACTATGCTGTGCGCGTTCAGTCGAGGGTTCGGATACGGCCCTAGAACACGGACAGGGCATATTGTGGACACGGTGCAGGACCCTAGGCTTATAGCCCTATCCTAGGCGAGCCTCTGTGCACAAGCACGAGACACGTGTCGCTCTGTGTCGCGAGCACGAGGCTCCGTCCTTGTTGTACGACACTGCTTCGTCAGTTCAGTGTTTTGTGTGTTTTGACTTATTGGACACATTCGTGTCCCATTTTTGGACACGTGAAGGTTTGTGAGACACGTGCACGTATGCTTGAATGATTACCAACCTTTATATTGTAACATTAACTGGTGTTTGGTGTTAATTTTCCAGTATCATATATTCCTCCGGTACGGTCTGTATCAGAGTTGTTGTTCTCTGTTTTTTTCTCTCTCACTTGATTCATGTATTTAAATGCAGATTCTTGTTATTTTATAAAGTTCGATTTGCTGTTGGTTATCTAACCATATTGCTATGCTTAGTTTCGATTTATGGTGATTAGGTTGGTAGGGATGTTCGGATTTCCAGTTTTCCCCAAACTGCGTTCATATTTACAACATCTTCCTGGTTTCAATGTTAAGTTAAATTTCAGATGTTATGCAATGCTGAACTGTTAACTAAGGTATACTCATATTTGTTGTTTTAGTTCATAAGTTAACTGGTTGAATTATAAACTGAATAGAAGTTTGAAGCCTTGGGACTGAGTTAGTTGAGTTAGCATGCCAACTTGGACTGAAACTGAAATTCCTACTTTAATCTGTTTCAATTGATGTTGTTCATTGATTTAATATTTTCCCACATATTTCTAGCTCATGTTTGGCTTAACTGTTGCATTCGATTAGGCTTTATGATGTGGAAATGAGATTTTGACAATTGGGTTTTTGGTTCACTGATTTTTACTGAATCCTGTTTCCTTAACTAACTGAATTGATTTTCCTTCCTACTGATAGCTAAACTGAGGTATGTGTTTCCTTAAATAAACTGAGAATAGTTCATTCTTAAACGGTTTTGGATTCAAATGCTCATTACCTTGTAATCTGGGAATTGATTTCTTTTTCCAAATATGAGATTTTGCAAATTAAATTGTTAACTGAGATTTGTTCTTTCTTTTACTGAACTGAAATGATTCCTAAACCTGAGATGAATTCTCTAATTTTGATTCACTGTTTTCCCTAAACCTGAGATTTAAACCCTTCTTAATGAACTGTGGACTGAGAATGGCTTTCAATACCTGAGTTTGTATTCTTCCTAATAATCAGGAATGGACTGTTTGTTCAGGAGTAATGTGATTCACTGATTTCCTTGCACTCACTATTTCCTTTTCCAGGATTCCCATTTACTGATTTCAGGATAATGATCACACACACATGCCATGTCTCTCATGACACTCATCACACACACACACATACACACACTCTTGTATCTCACACCCTCATGTGAAACACACACCTACACACACATTAGCTCACTTATTCACACACATATAATCTGAAAACTGCCACACACTCACATCATTACCTACTAGCCTATGTTACTTCCTCACACTCTACACACACACACATTCAAACCTTGCCATGACACTATACACATTTCCCCTTTTCTATCTCACTATATATATATATATATATATATATATATATATATATATATATATATATATATAAAATTTAAAAAAAAATATATATATATATATATATATATATTTTTTTAAAAAAAAAAAAAAATAATATATATATATATATATATATATATATATATATATATATATATATATATATATATATATATATATATATATATATATATATATATATATAATCTAAATGCTTGATATAATAATGTAGCCTATATATATATATGTGAATTATAGCTATATTAACTTAGTATAATATACAATATGTGTGAAATATGTGATATAGCCATATGGCCTATAGGCTACATTTATGGCTTAAAGCCTATGTGTATGGCATGTGTACACCAATGAATGTGTGTGGTTGGTTTGTATAGCCTAGATTTGATGTGTGCTTGCTAGGATAGCCTTGGTTAGGCTTAGTAAGACTTGTCTGGGTTAGGTTGATCTAGTTTGACTAGTGTGGTTGACTAGAGTTGACCAAGTGTCGACTTTAGTCTAGTTTGACCTAGACAGTATGCAGATGCATTGTAGATTACTATTATCATCCCCTGTATACATCTTGACTTGTGTTGCTCTAACTAGGAGTCAGGTACCTCATCTCGGATAGTACATTTACTTCAGACATTCAGATACCAGGCGAGTACATTCTCTAATCATTTTATATCCTGCTTAGAATTATTTTCTTGCATTAAATTACTTTACTTGATACTGTCACGTTGGTCACACGGATTAGTACTATATGGATCTCTTTTTGAGATGTTATCCCTTCAGGGAGCATCGGGTACTACATGTTCTGTGCGTTTCACTTACATGGCGTATCACTATGCTTCCTTGGTTCATTGATCACTTGTGACATATACTCTTATGATCACAGAGTCTTCTTTGAATCATTATCCCATTTATTGGGTTTCCCAGAATCTTCATTTATGGGACTTCCATGTATCACCCTTCGGGGGCCTTTGAATGGAATCATAACATAACTTGGCTGGATCCTTGTGTATTGATTGGGGGTACGGGAGAGTATAAATAGTCATGTGAACAATTCCAAAGTAGAATAGCCATGTACGCCTCTTTAGTATAGCCATGTGCAAATTAAGCCGTTCATATGTCGACTTTGTACTCTAAATCACTACTCACTGGTAGCTCTCTACTTATAGTAGATATTTCTATTATAGTTCTCTCTCTGTTTACATACTGCATTTCCTTCAGTATCTATATCTTACTTTACTGTATGATTATATTTTTTAACCTGCTATGATCTGTTGAGATGTATTGTGCTCGCTCCCGTCCTGACTGGACCTGTTAAAAAATTTACAGAGGATGATGAGGAACCCTGCACCCCTTACTTGGGAGCTTGCCTAGATGACACTCGCGACCTAGACCCCTAGGGAGGTTCAGGCAGCTGCTGAGGACGATACCTTGCATAGTGTAGATAGCTTAGACTGCTCTTTCCTTTTATGTTTAGCTGTTGCCTTTATTTTCAGAGTTGTATATTTAGAGATGTTGAGACTGGTAGTTGATGAGACTTGTTATTTCATTTCTATTATACCTCAGTTGAGGATTTTTTTATCTATTTTATCGTGCCATATTCTATCTCTAGATTGTGATTGAGTTGTACCTCTGTGTTGGCCTCCTTATGGAGAGTATTTCATGTTAGTTAGTTATAGTTCATGACCTAGAACAGCGTTCTACCGCCGACACTGCGACGTAGGCTGGGCGCTGTTACGTACTTGTACCCTCACGGTGGGTGCGGGTCGTGGCACGTTTTTAGTGGTAGCCCATGCAGGTAGAGTTTGTGTAGTGGTATTCGAACTAGAGTACCACTACAGCCTGCAGTAGGATTAGGATTATTTTTGAGGTACTCAATCATATTAGAAAAAACTCTTAACTGGATTCCTGCCATCTAAATTCTTGTTGAAGATTGCTTCCTTGAATAACTGTCCTCCCTTGAATTATCGTTCCTATCTCAGTATTGATTCCTTGTTTGATCTGTCTCCAGGATGGTGATCGAGACACGATCGCATCGCTCTGGCCCAGCAGACGCTGGTGAGAGGCCTACCACCCCTCGTCCGATTGTGGACGCCGGGACCACAGCACCCCCTATTTCTGCTCATATAGGAGCTTCTGCAGCTTTTGGGAGTGTACCTCCACCTGTCCGGAGGTCTTCCCCCGTCATTCCAGATATGACTCAGCAGCAGTTACCTTCAAGGACAGTAGATGCGGCTCAGATGTTTGCCCTTTTCCAGCGATTCTTGGAGTCTCAGCAGCAGATACAGCAGAGCCAGTCTGCTGATATCCGACAGAGCATACAAGATACTCACCAGTTGGTCAGGACGACAGTGGAGCTGGTGGCTGCTCAGCTACAGGGAGGCCAGATGCAGCCGTATCAGCCAAGGACTCCAGACTTTCAATCCTTTAAAAAGATGGGACCCCGAGACTTCAAGGGTACAGAGGGCATCATATACGCTGACGATTGGATAGAGCACATTGAGGAGATATTCCGATTGGCACAGATACCAGCAGGATTACAAATCGAGGCAGCCGCCAGTCAGATGCAGGACTTGGCCCGTACCTGGTACGAGACGGACCCGAGGGTTGGTACAGCCGGTCAGACTTGGGCAGCGTTCAAGAAACTGTTCAAGGAGAAATTCTTTCCCGATACCGCACTCCGTGCTTTGGAGACGCAGTTCGAGAGTTTGGTTCAGGGAAACCAGACCGTTGAGGAGTACACTGGAGAGTTCAGCCGTTTGAGCAGATTCATCGAGGATCTTACCGAGGTCGGGAAGGCGAGGAGGTTCCACAGGGGTTTGATTAAGGAGATCAAGTCATATACCAAGAGCGGCCGCGATGCCACTTTCGAGCAGATTCTGGTAGGAGCCATGACAGCGGAGGACGATCTTGGGCTGAAGAAAAAGAGGATGCGAGACACTCAGGGAGCTAGTGACAGTACGGGCCCGGCCAAGAGGCCCCACCTGCAGATTCAGCAGCAGTATCCGCATCAGATGCCCTGCTTGCAGATTCAGCCACAGTATCCACAGCAGATGCCACCCCTACAGTTTCAGCAGCAGTATCCGCAGCAGATGCTATCTCTACAGTTTTAGCAGCAGTATCCGTAGCAGATGCTACCTCTACAGTTTCAGCAGCAGATGCTACCTCTACAGTTTCAGCAGCAGTACCAGCAGCCGAGGGTCTACCTTCAGCAGCGGCAGTTTCAGGACCGTGTACCCTTTCAGCAGGCGCAGCAGCCGCAAAGACAGCAGCAGACCCCGGAACAGCAGCTTATTATCATTTGCCCTTTTTGCAAGAGACCAGGGCACGATTGGAGCGAATGTCGGAAGAGGCTGGGCAGATGTTTGCTTTGCGGAGGATCCGATCATCGTCTGAGAGAGTGTCCCGAGTCATCGGAACAGACAGTTCAGGGAGCAGGAGCTAGGGCTCCGGTAGGCCAGCAGAAGGGATTACCCTTACCGACTCAGCAGCAGAAATACATACAGCATCAGCAGGAGGCCAGCAGAGGCGAGCTTTCGCCAGGACAGTCGAGGATGCTCAGGCCGTTGGAGATCTAGTTGCAGGTTTTGTTCTTTTGATTCCATTCGGCAATTGCCTCTTATAACTGCCTTAAGATTTCGATTTCCTCTGTTCCTTGTTGATTTATCAATTTTGTCCTGTTGTTCTTGTGTTATGTTTGATTTTCTTCTGAGATGAATCATATGGGCTAGGTCACCTAGTTATGGAATCTAGAATCTTCGATAGTCGTGTTAGCTGGCATAGTGAGGACATATAGTCAGATTTAGGACGTATTTTTCGGGTGTGGAAATTTAAGGTTTTCGTGCCAAGCATGCGGCAATGCAAAAATTTTAAATACCATGATTCTAGAGGTATGTGCCTTAGTCGAGGACTCTGTGATTATCGTAGCCTTGCTATCTAGCATGACGAAGATTCTGAGTATCATGATTTTGGACAGACGTATATAATTATCTGACGGTATGTTTGAGACTTTGATTGTGGGGTGTTTGACCTAGAAGGACTACTATCATTTTAATTTCGAGGACGAAATTTTTCTAAGGTGGGTAGACTTGTAACACCCAGTTTCTAAAATGAGGATAATTTTAAAAATTTGTATTTTAATTTATTTAATTATGGTATTTAAAATTTTATATGATTTTTATTGATTTTTAATCATTTTAAAACTATTTAAATCATGACTTATGATTTTGGTGTTTGGCTAGCGTAATCGTAGAGACTGTCTGTCCTAGAGCCTAGCCATGTGATTAGGATGTTTAATTAGTACATTTTAGCCTAGAGGGTATTTTGGTCATTTTAGGATTTATTTGAATTTATTATAATTTATGGAAATTTCTGTGAATTTCTGTGAATTTAATATTAATTAAATATTGCTGTGTGTTTTGTTAGTCCTTAACCTAGAAGTTTAGCCCTAACCCAGATTAGACATGGCCTAGACTAGGGTTAGTTAGCTTGGACTAGTCATGACTAGTCATTGGTTAGAATGATCAAGTTAGACTAGCTAGTTTTAGTTAGTTGAGACTAGCATTGAAACCTAGGTTCCATCCTAGCCATCGATTTGACATGATGTGAGGGTGACCCTTGGATGGGGTTCCAAAACCCAAGAATGGCCAGCCCAAAACCCTAGGTGAGCCTATTTAATCCCTCCCAAATCATTGCCTCCTTGTTCATTCTCTCTCTTTTCAAGAACAAGGTTTGTCTCTTTAGAAACTCTTCCTATTTTGATCAATATTAATCCTTTTTCATTCAAACTTCTTCCATGGTGACCTAAATCCTATTTTCCTACTGTTCATGGAGGCCAATCCCAGTTGGATAGCAATTTGGAGGAGCTAGCTAGCAAGAAGAACCACCCCCTTTTTAAGCTTTTTCATGCAAATTGCACATATAGGTAACTTCCTATTCCTTTCATAGATTTTCAATTTCTTTGCATGAATAGGAAGCCCTAGGTGTCCCCTAGCCTTAGGTATTGGATTTGTGTCGAGTCGTGTTTATTTCGTGTCCGTATCAGACACATATCAGTCCTAAAATCTAGGTGTTTGATGAAATGTTTGAGTGGATTGAATCCACATATTTTCGAAAACTAATTGAACAGTCTTGTAGCCCTTTATGTCTGGATCACGAACCACAAGCTCTGAGCACGATTCCGTACTATTTTCGTTTCGAAAATCGATACGGACACGCAGCACGACGCCGCGTGCGGCTGCCCTGCTGTTGGACACGTCGTGTGCACTGTACACGACACATTTGGACACAATACTTGCTGGACACCTTGGACACATGACTGACATGACACGTATGAAATTTGAGGAGAAGTTATCGAGTGGATTGGGAGAAATCCCAATCGAACCCGATTTATACTATGCTGTGCGCGTTCAGTCGAGGGTTCGGATACGGCCCTAGAACACGGACACGGCATATTGTGGACATGGTGCAGGACCCTAGGATTATAGCCCTATCCTAGGCGAGCCTCTGTACACAAGCACGAGACACGTGTCGCTCTGTGTCGCGAGCACGAGGCTCCGTCCTTGTCGCACGACACTGCTTCGTCAGTTCAGTGTTTTGTGTGTTTTGACTTATTGGACACATTCGTGTCCCATTTTTGGACACGTGAAGGTTTGTGAGACACGTGCACGTATGCTTGAATGATTACCAACCTTTATATTGTAACATTAACTGGTGTTTGGTGTTAATTTTCCAGTATCGTATATTCCTCCGGTACGGTCTGTATCAGAGTTGTTCTCTGTTTTTTTCTCTCACTTGATTCATGTATTTAAATGCATATTCTTGTTATTTTATAAAGTTCGATTTGCTGTTGGTTATCTAACCATATTGCTATGCTTAGTTTCGATTTATGGTGATTAGGTTGGTAGGGATGTTCTGATTTCCAGTTTTCCCCAAACTGCGTTCATATTTACAACATCTTCCTGGTTTTAATGTTAAGTTAAATTTCAGATGTTATGCAATGCTGAACTGTTAACTAAGGTATACTCATATTTGTTGTTTTAGTTCATAAGTTAACTGGTTGAATTAAAAACTGAATGGAAGTTCGAAGCCTTGGTACTGAGTTAGTTGAGTTAGCATGTTTACTTGGACTGAAACTGAAATTCCTACTTTAATCTGTTTCAATTGATGTTGTTCATTGATTTAATGTTTTCCCACATATTGCTAGCTCATGTTTGGCTTAACTGTTGCATTCGATTAGGCTTTATGATGTGGAAATGAGATTTTGACAATTGGGTTTTTGGTTCACTGATTTTTACTGAATCATGTTTCCTTAACTAACTGAATTGATTTTCCTTCCTACTGATAGCTAAACTGAGGTATGTGTTTCCTTAAATAAACTGAGAATAGTTCATTCTTAAACGGTTTTGGATTCAAATGCTCATTACCTTGTAATCTGGGAATTGATTTCTTTTTCCAAATCTGAGATTTTGCAAATTAAACTGTTAACTGAGATTTGTTCTTTCTTTTACTGAACTGAAATGATTCCTAAACCTGAGATGAATTCTCTAATTTTGATTCACTGTTTTCCCTAAACCTGAGATTTAAACCCTTCTTAATGAACTGTGGACTGAGAATGGCTTTCAATACCTGAGTTTGTATTCTTCCTAATAATCGGGAATGGACTGTTTGTTCAGGAGTAATGTGATTCACTGATTTCCTTGCACTCACTGTTTCCTTTTCCAGGATTCCCATTTACTGATTTCAGCATAATGATCACACACACATGCCATGTCTCTCATGACACTCATCACACACACATACACACACTCTTGTATCTCACACCCTCATGTGAAACACACACCTACACACACATTAGCTCACTTATTCACACACACACAATCTGAAAACTGCCACACACTCACATCATTACCTACTAGCCTATGTTACTTCCTCACACTCTACACACACACACATTCAAACCTTGCCATGACACTATACACATTTCCCCTTTTCTATCTCACTATATGTATATATATATATATATATATATATATATATATATATATATATATATATATATATATATATATATATATATTATCTAAATGCTTGATATAATAATGTAGCCTATATATATATGTGAATGATAGCTATATTAACTTAGTATAATATACAATATGTGTAAAATATGTGATATAGCCATATGGCCTATAGGCTACATTTATGGCTTAAAGCCTATGTGTATGGCATGTGTACACCAATGAATGTGTGTGGTTGGTTTGTATAGCCTAGATTTGATGTGTGCTTGCTAGGATAGTCTTGGTTAGGCTTAGTAAGACTTGTCTGGGTTAGGTTGACCTAGTTTGACTAGTGTGGTTGACTAGAGACCAAGTGTCGACTTTAGTCTAGTTTGACATAGACAGCATGCAGATGCATTGTAGATTACTATTATCATCCCATGTATACATCTTGACTTGTGTTGCTCTAACTAGGAGTCAGGTACCTCATCTCGGATAGTACATTTACTTCAAACATTCAGATACCAGGCGAGTACATTCTCTGATCATTTCATATCCTGCTTAGAATTATTTTCCTGCATTAAATTGCTTTACTTGATACTGTCACGTTGGTCACACGGATTAGTACTATATGGATCCCTTCTTGAGATGTTATCCCTTCAGGGAGCATCGGGTACTACATGTTCTGTGCGTTTTACTTACATGGCACATCACTATGCTTCCTTGGTTCATTGATCACTTGTGACATATACCCTTATGATCACAAAGTCTTCTTTGAATCCTTATCCCATTTATTGGGTTTCCCAGAATCCCCATTTATGGGACTTCCATGTATCACCCTTCGGGGGCCTTTGCATGGAATCATAACATAACATGGCTGGATCCTTGTGTATTGATTGGGGGTAGGGAGAGTATAAATAGTCATGTGAACAATTCCAAAGTAGAATAGCCATATACGCCTCTTTAGTATAGCCATGTGCAAATCAAGCCGTTCACATGTCGACTTTGTACTCTAAATCATAGTCACTGGTAGCTCTCTACTTATAGTAGATATTTCTATTACAGTTCTCTCTCTGTTTACATACTGTATTTCTTTCAGTATCTATATCTTACTTTACTGCATGATTATATTTTCTAACCTGCTATGATCTGTTGAGATGTATTGTGCTCGCTCCCGTCCTGACTGGACCTGTTGAAAATTTTACAGAGGATGATGAGGAACCCTGCACCCCTTACTTGGGAGCTTGCCTAGATGACACTCGCGACCTGGACCCCTGGGGAGGTTCAGGCAGCTGCTGAGGACGATACCTTGCATAGTGTAGATAGCTTAGACTGCTCTTTCCTTTCATGTTTAGCTGTTGCCTTTATTTTCAGAGTTGTATATTTAGAGATGTTGAGACTGGTAGTTGATGAGACTTGTTATTTCATTTCTATTGTACCTCAGTTGAGGATTTTTCTTATCTATTTTATCGTGCCATATTCAATCTCTAGATTGTGATTGAGTTGTACCTCTGTGTTGGCCTCCTTATGGAGAGTATTTCATGTTAGTTAGTTATAGTTCATGACCTAGAACAGCGTTCTACCGCCGATACTGCGGCGTAGGCTGGGCGCTGTTACGTACTCGTACCCTCACGGTGGGTGCGGATCGTGACATAACCTATAACACATATCGTACCACGAACCGTGCACGAAAATCACAAGTTAATTCTAATGTTCTAGTTCTAAATTCGTGGAATAGTGACTAATTGTGTTACTAATCTAATAATAATTAATTCTGGAATAATTCACTTAAAAACCTAATTTAACCTAATAATAATATGAATATAATCTATACATGCAAGTTTGGCCATCAAAAGTCATGTTTTCAATTTTTGGAAACTATAGCACGCAAATCGAGGCGTGCCGTTGACTATTTAGTCAAACGTTATGAACTCTAGATTTTGAAAGTGCACCTTGGTAGATTTTAGTACCACGAGTGCGTTGGAATCAATCTGTCGCAAAATCACGCTTTGGTCAAAAGATATCGCCGTTATGGCTAACCGTGACCAAAACGGTGATCAACCGATCAATTCTGAGTTCAACAGAATAACTAAAATACTATATGAATGAATTAATTTCTGGGAAAAATATATGTCGTAGAGCTCTGTGTTACCTTTCCAAAACTTCAAACGGTTCATGATTTCGATTTCTGGTTCTCCCGAAATCTCGAAAACACCGAAACGTGTCAAGTTTCGGACAACCGACACTCTACGAATTTTCCAAAAATTTAGGAATAATATATACAAAAATAAATTACATATTCAGAAATCTTACCTCGATACGAATCCAACAAAAAAAAACAGCGCACGAAAAGAACGTCGAAATTGGCGGAAATCGCTTCGGGAAGTCGAGATCTCTACTAGAACTCTCTCTCAAAAATGCGGCTGAAATTTTTATTAGGGTTTCGAATATAATAGTATATATATGAGAGAGAGAGAGGCGGTTCAGCCTGGGCGCCGACAGGTGGGCCCCCCTGGGTGAATTATTGGATAATTAATTATTTAATTCAGAAAATTATTTAAAAATTATTTTAAGTCCAAATAAATCAAAATAAATTGCAGAAAAAACCAAAAAAAATCTAGAAAATTCTAGAAAATTCAGAAAAATTCTAAAATATTCTAGAAAATATTCTTAGTCATTTAGAGCCCAAATAAAAATATTTGGTCCCGAAATACCCCTATATGACCTTACAGTAAATCATGAAAGTCCTTAAAAATAATAAAATATTAAATATTAAATACCTACAAATATCCAAAAATTGTAAAAAAATATAAAATAGCTAAGTAATACATATATAAGATATCTAGAGATCATATGACCTTAATATGGTCATAGCCCACCTACAAGCTTTGGCATGACTCATAATGACCATAAAATTAATCATAAACAAATAAAATTAAAAAAATTTGGGAAGTGGGCTTACAAGTTCAGTATGTTATATGTGTTTACCTGTGTGCTATCTGTGTTATATGTGTCTACCTGCGTGCTATCTGTGTCTACCTGTGTGCTATCTGTGTTATATGTGTTTACATGTGTGCTATCTGTGTTATATGTGTTTACATGTGTACAAGTATGTGTGGCAAAATATACCAATTTGTTAAAGTATCCGATCAAGTATCAGGACTGCCACCCCCCTGACAGTCCTATTTGTAAGTCTCTGTGATGAGAGTTTTAAAAATCTCTATCACAGAGAGTTCCAATTAGGACTGCCACCCCCCTGGCAGTCCTACACAAAAGGAGGACTGCCAGGGTGCTGGCAGTACTAATTAAAACTTGCTGTTATATAAATGGCCATTCTCCTGTGTTTTAGTACGGAGAATGGCCATTCTCTGTGTAATTTAGCACGGAGAATGGCTATCTGATCCAGTATCAGGACTGTCACCCCCTGGCAGTCCTACATTGAACTAGGACTGCCAGCACTCTGGTAGTCCTACATAAGTGTAGGACTGCCAGAGGGGTGACAATCCTATTTGTAAGTCATTGAATTAATATTTGTTTACGATTCTAAAATTTCGACAAAAGTGCTAAAACGGAGGTCCAAACATCATTTTTTTGCGATTCTAAAATTTTGGAAGGTCGTCTAACGATAAAGATGTTAATCTCAGGCTCCTCAAAGATACGCTCATTTTGCGACAAACTAGGCCTCGTTTCGACCTCCCAGTCAAAAGTTATGGCCCTCCAAAGTTTCAATTGACCATAAAATGCACTGGAATGACCATTCTCCGTCTTAATTTACACGAAGAATGGCCATTCCCAGTGTTAAAACATAGGAGAATGACCATTCTCCGTGTTAATTTATACGAAGAGAATGACCATTCTCCGTGCTAAATTATAGAGACTTACAAATAGGACTGCCACCCCCTGGCAGTCCAACATTAAATTAGGACTGCCAGGGTGCTGGCAGTCCTAATTCAATGTAGGACTGCTAGGGGGGTGGCAGTCCTGATACTGGATCAGATAGCCATTCTCCGTGCTAAATTACACGAAGAATGGCCATTCTCCGTGCTAAAACACAAGAGAATGGCCATTTATATAACAGCAAGTTTCAATTAGGACTGCCAGCACCCCGGCAGTCCTTCTTTTGTGTAGGACTGCCAGGGGATGACAGTCCTAATTAAAACTCTGTGACAGAGAGTTCCAGTTTCAAACTCTCATCACAAAGAGTTATAAATAGGACTGCCACCCCCCTGGCAGTCCTACACTTAAGTAGGACTGTCAGTCCTATTTGAAACTCTCTGTGACAGAGAGTTTCATTTTGAAACTCTCATCACAGAGGGTTTCAATTAGGCCTGCCAGGACCCTGGCAGTCCTGATACTAAAGCAAGAATATCAGGAATTGGCCAACAACTTAAGTTTTCAAACGTAAATAACAATTACATATCAGACAACTACATATCCAACAAGTACATAAATAACAACATAAATCACAACTATATATCAGACAAAATATCTAACTTCAAAAAAAAAACATAAGTGTCAACTACATGATATCCTTCAAAAGTCTGTCCAACAACTTAAGTTTCCAAACGACAAATATATCCTTCAAGTTTCAAACAACAAAAACATCTTTACAAAAACATCCAGAGCTCGTTGCTTCGACCGAGCTTGACGTGCTGGTGGCGGCGTCCGAGACCGAGCTTGGGGCGCCGGTTCGAAAATTGTTAGTGGACGCTCGAGAGGACGTCTCGCACGTTCCTTCCGCTTTGACGCGGTGGACCGTATTCTTTTGTTAGCGGCCGGTGGACTGCAGGACAATATACAATTATTAAATAATAGAAACATAAATAGGACATGCAGTTACCCCCCGCATATGAGAATCATGCAGTTACCCACCCCCATATCTCATTACAGTAGGACTGCCAGGCCTGTGGCAGAGGACTGCCAGGACTGTGGCAGTCCTGATTTACATTAGGACTGCCACAGGCCTGGCAGTCTTACTGTATTCAACCCGAACGGCCAAAAACGACATGCTCGTTTGTCGTGTTCTAGGGTTAGGGTTTCAAGATAAAATGTGGGTTTCTTGTGTTCGAAAATTTCTTTCATGAACCATAAAGAGATTCTAAACCTAATTTATCAAAAAAAAATTAGAGAATTAAAAATATTCTAGGATTTTGAATAGAATGTACATAATTTTTGAAGAAATTAGGGAAGAACGTACCTAGATTCTGGTTGCTTTGACTTGCGTGTCATCTCTTCGAATCTACGAATGTTGTGGAAGAAATCTTGGTGGAGGAATTGAGAGTGGAGTGGTGGAGAAGAAGAAATTAGGGTTTTGGGAGAGGGAGAGGGAGAGAGTTTTTTTTTTTTTTTTGAGGAGAGAGAGTGTAGAATGAGTAATGAGAAGAAATGAAGGGTTTGGGGGGTTGGGCTGCCCCCTAGCAATTTTTGTGGTGCCCTTAGAAAAAACCCTTTCTAACTGTCCAATTTATTGCAAGTTTCTTTCGTACAAACAAACTCTTCCTGTCCTATTCATTGTAAGTTACATACGATTTTTTTTATTCTGTTTCCTCTATGCTATCATTGGTTTATTATCTCAAATTCCTAATCATCTGATGAATTCTGCAGATGTGGAATTCCAAGGGAGAGTACGATGAATCTGGCCCATCGATTGTCCACAGGAAATGCTTCTAAGTTATATATAGTTTGGAAATGTTCTCATTCACGAGTCAGTCATCTTTTTTTTCTTTTTCTTTTTCTTTTTTTTGTCTGTGATGTATTGTAAACTCAGTTTGGTACGAGAAGTGATCTTCTTGAGGGTTTTGCCAGAATTTATTTATGAAATCCCTTTCCTCTTCTTGTGTTGCTTTGCTATTTGTCAAGTTGTGTGGCTCTAGTCGATCAGTTCTTTTAGCATCTTATGAGCTGCTCCTGTGATCTCATTGTGTAAGCCATGCACTTGCAAATGGTGTTTTGAGCTGTTTTCAAGTGTGAGCTGAAATTCTTCAATGTGAGACCTTGCTTTAGTTTAGATCATTTATCCAGAGATGCAACTAGAAGCATAGACCTTGCTTTAGTTTGGATCAGATGTGCGGTGGTGTAGCTACAAGCATTGCAAAGGTACTTGGAATGTTGTTTTCAAGACAGTTTATGATATTCCAAGGGCCATGTTACTGCGATTTCTAAATAATAGGAGACATAAATCTAAAATATATAGATTTCACATTAATAATATATACGGAGGTTAAAATTTTGGGAATTTATCGATGGATCTTGTGCGATCGTACAGCTTATACATCTCAGGATTGGTCATGGATGTACAGCTTTTTGCATAGTAAAACAATAGATTTTAGACACTAAAAGATATCAGTCTTAAGTTAATAATGTCTCTCTCTCTCTCTCTCTCTCTCTCTCTCTCTCTCTCTCTCTATATATATATATATATATATATATATATATATATATATGGACGCGGATCAAAAGTCCCGCAGGAGGTGCCAAAGCTGCGCCCCCCCACCCACACCCACCCACCCACACACACCACCTTTGGATCGGGGGGCCCGCACGGTACCCCCGTGCACTCGATCCACCGGTCGAGGGCGACAGAGCTCCCATGGGTTCTGCGGGCGGGGCGCCTAATCCTGACCCATATAGGGAATGGATTTTCTTTGAGTGAACCATCAAGTTGGCTTACGTGTGCCCACATATTTACAAAGTCGTTGAATCTACGCATACATATTTACAAAGTCGTTGAATCTACGCATACACACGGCAATTTGAGGAATGATTCGCGACAAGATTTCCTTCTATCGTCTGTAGATACAACTATAATAGTAGTACTATTTGGAATAACAACTAGTCATATGTACACATCTTCAACAAACCTTTACTTCTTTAGTTCCACATTTCAACAAGCAGTTACAAACTTAGAGTCTACTCATCAATCTCAGTGGAAAAGATAGCGTGAACTAGATCTATAGGTACATTCTGCACTGCTGAAAACCACAGTGCAGATCTTTGAACCATGCACATCTCATAGTTTGCAGAATCAACCGATACCAATTCGATACATATACAGTATGGCATACGTTGATCTGATAACCGAACAATATCCGATACTAACCATACTGATATTGAGGATCCCTCTTCTGATCAAATCGGCAAAAAAAAAAAAAGAACAAAAAGACCAATCAACAAAGATATAAAAGTATAATAAGGTTGTAAAAACATGTAAAAGAAGAAAATTTACTATCGCATGAAAGGGTGACTACTATTTCATTCAATTTCGAAACTACTAATAAACAACCTTAAAAATACTTACAATTCTGTCTAAATGTAAAAAATATTTTTTTTTAAAATGTTAATAATTTACAATACCGATACTCATAACCTTGGCACATCCAAGTACACTGTAACAAGAGCATAATATTATGGCACTCCGTTAACTCAGATCAAGCTATGTATCATGGGCTCCAGCATGTTCAGGCCGATGGGTGAACTCGTAGTCAAGGTGGACAAAGGCTCTCTCTATCTCAGGCAACGACTCGAGCTTTTCTTGCAACGCCTCCCCAATATCGTGAGCTTCTCTAAGGGGCATCTCTGATGGCAACACTATGTCCACCTCGACAAAGTAGTGTGAACCAAACGTGTATGCCCTCACCGTGTCGATGTGCCTTGTGGTGGTTCCAGCACAGGTATGTCAACTTTTGGAGATATTCTGGAGCAGCAGACCGGCCCACAAGAGAGTTCACATTCTCCAGCACCGTAGCTGACCATGTCCGGATGGTGTACAATGCTAGCTGTTAAATGTACCATCACATTAGTATCAAACTGGAAAAACGACACTAAGGTGTAAGAGAAGTTTCATTTCACGAGATCTAACATTCGATACACAACTGGGCAAGTATTCAAAGGAATCATCAGAGAGGGATCATGGCAAAGAACATAGGCAATTATCATAGGCATTAAATTCCTCAGTTAAGTTTCATAATTAGAGAAAATTGAGACTGAAACAAAAGTTAAATGGCTATTTCATTGAAGGACACCTGTCATATATGCTTAATAATTTCATATAAGAAGGATAACTGAAGAATCATCACTTACAATGATGGCTCCAACAGGGTCTATCCATCCTTCTATGTAATTGGCAAGAATTGCTGCAACAAGGCCAATAACATTGGTTATGACATCAAAAAGGTGATCCTGCGCATAAGCCTTGACAATCTCATTAGTGAAGGAGCGGCAATAGACAGCAAGAAGGAGCTTCACCACTGTCACTGACAGCATAATGTTCACGACCCAAGTCTCTTGTTCTTTGGTCAAACTGAATTCACCCTCCTGCATCAAACGTCATCAGTTAAAGGTAGCAAACTAGCATCTAGGTCAGGAGATCACAACTTAAAACACACAGCGCATCGTCTAGCATTGCTTCATTGAAACCAAGTCATCAGTCAATGGTAGCAAACATGTAGGATAAGAGAGAAACTTCTCATACACCTTATCCAAAAAGGGTTGGCGGCACACTTGTTGCCTGCTTGCCATCTATTTCGGTATAATCTTTCTCTCTATTCATGATTACAATTAAAAAAAAAAAAATTATGTTGTTCAATTATACAAACCAAAGAGGCCCTAGTATCAAACCACACTTCAATTTTCACCTCGTTAATTAGGGATATCCATCTTTAGTAAACTTGTAGAAGAGCCGAAGATCTTGAGGTCATAGGTTTATAAAGGCTTCTTGGCCCACAGAAGAATTATCCATCCCAGGCAGCGCAGCCAATGCATCGGTCTCGCATGCCAATCCATCTACCAATATTCATATGCATGACAATTTTATTAAAATAACTCATGAGTTCCTAATTTTTAAAACTCAGGGTTCAATTACATTCATCTAATCTCTTTCTTTTTCAGGAACTAAAAAATAATATATGGACTTTTAATGTTTATGAAATCCATGTCACATTCATATTGTAAATTTTTATTTTGAATTCTTACGTGAATTTCTGGAGTCGAACTGATTCCGCCGATGCGTACACATATCTAACAAAAGTACAAAGTTATTCATACGATGTAACAAGAATTATTTTTCATTCGACATGTTTATTACAGCATACCTTATTTTTAGCATGTTCCGAAGACGAACCCAAAAAATTTGGAATAAATGTTTTGTTGTTGACACCCTCTTTGTATCATGCTGCAAAGCTGCGAAAAGTTCTGCTCCATGCAAGTCCAAACCTTGAGCAAGATGAAGCTTAATCGGTGGATATTGCTACCTTTCGCCAAAGAAAAAAAATGATGAACTTTGTCAGTCCGATAAACATATGTACAGTAATATAATTCTTGCAACAAGTATCCTGTGCACATGACACAAAACCGATACTTGCCACAAGTAAACATACTCCAACCGTTTTTTTTTTACCAATGTTATGCTCTGGTACATCAGTCTTCAGAAACAAATTTCCTTTGTGCCAAGACTCTTACACAACAAATATGCCACCAGAAAGAGCGCTGCTACGTTGCCCGCCCCAAGGGCGTGAGCGTGCTGGCCCACGGCCACGTGACGGCCAGCCATTGGCTTCCTGACTCGGGGTGGGCACAAGCTAGCATAGGGGAGCCAATGGCTGGCTGCCACATCGCTGCAGGCCAGCGGTCACCCCCAAGGGGCAGGCCAGATATGCTTTTCCCACCAGAAATCAGCAAATTCTAACTCTCCATTCTTATAGACATTCTTGTATTCTTCAAAATTTCATGAAGTTGCATGGGATTATTATGCAACCTCCAAGCATCCCTGGTAAAGAAAGGACTCCGAAGGGCCTCTCGAGCCGCACGCTCATATGTTTCACAATGGAGAAGCCCGAGCATCTCCAACCCAAAACATAAAAATGAAGCATCAAAACACCTATTTGATTACTACGTACTTTGATACTCTATTTGACGTCTCAATAAAGTCATATACTCCAACCCAAGTAATCAAATGAGTAACCAAATTTCATGCCCCATTTGATGTCCCCATCAGAGTGAGAGGTTGGAGAGAGAGGTTGGAGAACCAAATTCTCTCTCCTTTGTAACCAAAAATGTGTCCAGGAGGTTGGAGAACCAAATTTGATGCCACATTTGATGTCTTCGTTGGAGTGGTAAATTTGGGGTTTGAGACATCAAAATGGCAGCTACGCCATTTGATGCCCTCGTTTGATGGCTCCTCTTCCCGAACCAAAAATGAGTCCAGGAGGTTGGAGAACTAGATTTGATACCCCATTTGATCTCTATTGGAGTCATAAATTTGGGATTTGAGACATTAAATGGCAGTTATGCCATTTGATGTCTCCATTGGAGCTGCTCTTTGACAACAATCAGAGTGACCAACATGTTGCATTACCAGGTTCTGCAACACTGTTCCCACTTAAAGTCCAATGCAGGAATCCAGGAAAAAAATGAAGCAATGGTTTGTAAAATCCACAAAAAATCAATGAAAGCTGAAGAACCTTTAATATAAACAACCAGTAGATGAGACATACCCAAACAGTTCTCATGCTATCCCTTGAAGTAGCTCCTTCAGGCCAACCTAATCAAATTAGTCTTAAGAAAGGATATTGCCCAATTAGGCATACAACTTATATTTTGATATATAAAAAAATTATTGCAAAATATTTGTTTTTTGTTTCCAGAATTTGTTCAAGGAAAACTAGAAGTGAAAGAAAATTGAGGATTTTAGTTTCATAGATTCCTTGGTTGGTTGGGCTCAAGTTTTTAGTTCATTTCTTTTCTAGTGTTTGGTAACATAGAAGTATAAGGCACTGAATTTAGTTAGGTCTAGTTTCAATCATATGATGGGAAACAATCCATAATTTCTAGCCAAGGAACCCTACGAAACTAAGAGGCTTTTCGGTTCGCGGATTTGGGGGCATGAAGTAGCCCAAATCCGAATTTATGACCACTTCATATGTTTGGTTAAAAAAATTGCATACAATATTTACTGTGAAGTGATATGAACTATTAATCTTGTATGCCACAAATAGAAGTTATGAAATTGAAGTTTTTTTCCTCCGAAGTGGAGCCGGAAATATGAAATTCTCATTCCCACTTCGCGTGTTTGGTTGGATTTATCAGTTCCTCTCTACTTTCACACTTTCCAAATCCTAATAACTACAAAAAGTTACACTCTCTAACCCACATCAACAACCATCCAAACACCAAACTTTAGGATTACCCACTTCTAACCTTCACTTCTTCAAAGCATCCAAACAAAAGATCTTCCACTTCACCAAAAGATTTTCCACTCCACCGCAATGCGTACGCAAAATGTCGATTTCCGAATTTCCCACTTCGAAATTGTCCCTAAGTGGGCTCTTCTAAATCATCAAACCATATTTCTAAATCATCGAACCAAACAGGCCCTAAGAAAAGGAAAGTAAAAAAGACTTGGGCCCAATCAACCAAGGAACTCATGAAACTAAATTCCTATTTTTTCTTCCAATTCTTACTTCACCAAATTCTCGAAGCAAAGAGTTAAATCCACTTGCACGTTGTGACTAACCAGAGGTCAAGGCGATAATGGGATTTACAGCCACCACAAAGTGATAAACTCGTAAGTACCAACAATATACTGAGGATAGTTGAACCATTGAGACTAGAGAATATAAACTGCCAAAATAATATACAAGCAGAGAGCCTAGTGGGAACCACAAACACCATGTTTTGCAAGTTTATGAAGAACATCAATTTCAATCAATAAAACACTGAAACTCGACAGTACTTATCTCGGATCAAGCAATTTTGGTCTCTTTACAATCTTCTGTTTCCAAATCACAACATTTTAAGACTTGTCCGAAGGTTACTTATACAAGGCATTCAACCTTAAAAACACATAAGAAAGGGCAGGTATAAAACCAATAGAGACATTGTTGAAAAGGCCTACCCATTCAAATAGGTGAAACCATGTAGGGCGAAAAAATTTCCCTTTCTATTTCATATGTTTTTTTTTCCCGTATCAGTCAGACCACAACTTTAGCCTACCCTAATCCACTCCAACTCGAATTTCTGGTTCTGGCCTTGCCCATTGATAGTGTTATCTTTGAATTGTCTATAAGATTAGGTACAAACTTCATGTAAGAAAATGTATGAACTCTAAGAACAAGTATCAAGCGCACAAACACAAGAATATAACTATTTTTGCCTAAATTGGAGTACAAGCACCCATTTAGATTCAGGTCTGACAAAATGGACCCACATCTTTGCTAAGACCAGTTGTCAGTTTTGAGTCGGCCGTGTGCGTTCATCAGGGTGTGGGTAAAAAGAAAAAGTTCAACAATAATAACTAATTTTCTAATAGTAGCAGAGTTGAACAATACATGAGAAAATGAGAGTGACAGAACAATATAAGTTCAGTACTAACCTTCACCCACTTTGCTGAGAATCCGGTCTGAACAAGGCCAATCAAAGAATCATCAGTAAATGCATAAATTAAGAGATTAATCAACAGATGAAACATGCGCAGACATGAACTTAAGAAATAGCATGATTAGACAAAGAACAAGAAGTTAAAAAGAATTAGCAGCAGTGAGGCAGAACTAAAAAATTGTAGCTAGCAAAACACAGGTGCCAGTATCAAATGATAACCCTAAAATAGATAAGATTTGTAGACTATTAAAAGTATTATGCCTAATATATAAGAAGTTAACTAATCTACACACTGATTCACTGACTTAAGAAGAAAGAAAATGACAAAAAAATTCACCATTTTCTTATAGAAGTAATAATCAAAATGAAAGAGCAATGTACTCAAAGAGGGTAAATATAGAGTTGAAAGTGGTAGAAAGGAAATTGCATATAGCAGTAAGATTCTCCGTATAAACTTGTTGACGACCAACCTTATCATCCTCCCACCAGAGAAGATCCATTCCGAGACAATCCAGCATATAGTAATATGAAGAAAGACAATCCAGCATATAGTAATATGAAGAAAATAAGCAATGAAACAGCAATCGTCAAGCTACAAACATAAGAAATAGTGACACCCACATTTCTACCAAGTTAAACGATTCCATTTTTGTTCATAGGCCAAAACTTGTACGGATGTTCAACATTCCACTCAAATGTTGACACGTGTGAAACTAGTAGTCCAAACTTATGTGAATGTCCGCAATTGCATTCAATGTAAAAACCATATTGGTTTTTAGTTTCACATGCAGCAACCCTTTAATGAAATGGCAAACATCAACACAAGTTTTAGTGGGTGAACAGAATTAGACAAACAGGCTACCGAAAGACAGTAATGACAACTCCCAAGAACAATTTTATACGGTATATTATCATAATTTGCAGAAACATAAAAAATAATAGAACAAACCTGCAATTTTTGCCCGCTAAAACTAACAATTAAAACAACATAATTCCATTGAGGAAAAAATAAAATGGCTCATTAAACTAGGGTGCGGCTATCACCCCATAAAAATTAAAAATAAACTAAAATTCATATTGCACCCCTCCCCCCCTCCTCCGCCGCGCTCCCCTCCTCGTCCTCCTCCCGCCGACCCTCCTCCTCCTCCCGAACCCCTGCTCCCCTCCCGCCGACCCTCTCCCTCCTCTGTAGTGCCCCGTCCCGCTCGGTCGATCGGAGGAATCCCGACGGCGTTCGAACTTAGCCTTGCAACGGTTGCTCGAAGACCCGCTCGGTCGAGGCGACTTCTCGCTCAGGTGGGGTAGTTTCAGTGAACTTGCCTCATCTTAGCCTTCACATAATAAATCGCATGTTTTCAACTTGCACAAGTTAGACTTGATAATAAAAGAGACGCATCCACATAGCTAAGGAATAATCCCGACGGATCGGAATGTGTTAGAACATGAAAAAAGGTCCCACGTTCTGCTTAGAAGTCTGCTCAGCGTGCTTTCAAAATGACACTCGGTCCTTCGTCCCGTGGCTTGGGAGAAGGGAGTTGACCTAAGTTGTTAAGTTGCCACAATGCTGGAATTAGCCCAAGTCATAGGCGTCGTCCGCATGAATGCTTGATAAAGCATGTACGGTCCCATGGTCCAAGGCTTGGGCATAGCCTTCGCTTGTCCCGTGGTTTAAGTCGTATTGCACGGCTTGTGGCTTAAGTCTAGGCACCAAATAGCTTGGTTGTTCAAGTCGACCGTGTGCATAGCACGTTCCCTCGATGCAAGGCTTGGCATAGCCTTTGCTAGTCAAGTCGTTGTACGAATAAGTTAGACAAGAGTTTGGCTGGACTATCGAAGTCATAGCAAGCACCATCCCCTATTGTCTGCGGTTGTCAAGTCACATAGTCCCACGAGAACAAGCCTCGTCATACAAAGTATGTGACTTGAGCGATAGTATCGCCTAGAGAACAAGTCAATCTAAGGCACGAGCCACGGTGGGTTTAGTGAAAAACATGCCACGGACAAAGAAAGCACTCGAGCTCGGTCCCGCTACTTGGGAGTCTCGATAAGGAAGTACACGAGATCGGTCCCGCTACTTGGGAGTCTCGATAAGGAAGCACACGAGATCGGTCCCGCTACTTGGGAGTCTCGATAAGTACACGAGATCGGTCCTCCTACTTGGGAGTCTCGATAAGGAAGGTCACGAGATCGGTCCCGCTACTTGGGAGTCTCGATAAGGAAGCACACGAGATCGGTCCCGCTACTTGGGAGTCTCGATAAGAAAGTCCACGCGACTGGTTGTCGCCGAGATCGGTCCCGCTACTTGGGAGTCTCGATAAGAAAGTCCACGCGACTGGTTGTCGCCGAGATCGGTCCCGCTACTTGGGAGTCTCGATAGAAAGTTGGAAAGCATGGTCAAGAATAAGGAAGGACTTGGTAGATCGAGTTGAGTCTTGCATGGTCATTGGACAACTTGCGCGCAAGTTGAATTCCTCGAACGATCTCGGGACGCCGGGTTCGAGTCGACCTAGGAGGAATTGTAGATATTGTACGGCCTTCGTCGACGATACGACTCGATTAAAGTAAACCGTTACAATATAGGCTGTGGGTCATTCGGTGGGAGCTCGTACCTCGCACGTGGATAGTCACCGTATGCAAAGATCCAGGATAGTTTGACATTGCTAGTGACCACTCATATAGATGTGTCGGCATAAGAGCGGCTATCCGCGTGTATGCCTTTGGATTGCGTCGAGTACTAACAAGTTACGAGTTGGGTTAACAAGGTATACTTATAGCAAGCGCTAACGTTGAATTGGCACGGGTTAGGGTGTGCACGGTTGCATCACCATTCTGGAGCCTAAGATTTGGCTATAGCAAGGATACGTGCTTCAGCATGAATGAGACGTCGTCGCGAGTTAAGTCAGGAAGGGCCGTAAGGCAAGTTGGTTAAGTCTGGCTGATCCTTGGGAGGCACGGCCTCGACCTTAAGGCACGATCAAGTCTATTGGCACGACCAGCACGAGTCGTCCTCTTGACGTTGTTGGCACGAGAATGGTCTAGAGGTGTATAAAAAGAAGTAAAAGTCTTAGCACGACCGAGTTTGCATAAGTTTCTACTTGGCGAGGCACTGCCATCGAATACATTTAAGTCACGAATAGAGTATAGCACGACCCTGTCGTTGCGTTGCCAAGTATAGGCCATGGCGTCTTTGTCCTAAAATTGATCCTAAGGCAAGACTAGCAAGACAATCAAAAAGGAATTAAGTTGCACAAAGTAAATGAACGTGTCGGTTTTGTATGGGTGGACGAGGAGCTCACTCCACCAGTACAGTTGAGTACTGACATTCACACAGTTTTTATGTGCAGGCGCAGGTAGAAGCTCGATGGCGCGGAGCTCGCTTGGATGCGTTGAGGAACGGAGTTCCTTGGAGTCTCGAGACGTGCGGCCGCATGAAGTCAGAACTTATACGGGACATAATGTATGGACATCGCCATTCCGGAGAATCTACCACTCTTCGTCTTGAAGCTTGTATTGAGAATTGAGAGAGAGAGAGCAGAGTGACTTGTAATATGAGAGAAAAGTGATCTTGAGAGACTTGTAATTTGGCCTCGTGCCCACATTGTAATCGTTGATCAATATCAATAAAAGAGTATTTTGCATGACTTGCGTTTTGTATTTAAATTTCCGCTTCTGACTATTCAACGTTTCTGCTTGGGGCTTCTGTGCGACGACCCCCCGTCGCTTAGTCTGTAATCGGTCGTTATGGACCTGCCTTGTGTGAGCGCAATCTAGGCTCACGCGGCATCACGCCTTAGCGAGAACAATCGCTCCTACGGGAGCGGGACGTGACATCCTCTGCCTCCTCCCGACCCCCTGCTCCCCTCCCGCCGACCCAACTCCTCCTCCTCCTCCGACCCCTCCCCCTCCTCCTACTCCTTAATTCAATATGTATCCAGTCCAAGGCTATACTTACCAAACAACTGGATTGTGTGGTCATCGCCATTCCGGAGAATCTGTCACTCTTCGTCTTGAAGCTTGTATTGAGAATTGAGAGAGAGAGAGAGCAGAGGGACTTGTAATATGAGAGAAAAATGAGCTTGAGAGACTTGTAATTTGTCCTCATGCCCACATTGTAATCGTTGATCAATATCAATAAAAGAGTATTTTGCATGACTTGCGTTTTGTATTTAAATTTCCGCTTCTGACTATTCAATGTTTCTGCTTGGGGCTTCTGTGCGACGACCCCCCGTCGCTTAGTCTGTAATCGGTCGTTATGGACCTGCCTTGTGTGAGCGCAATCTAGGCTCACGCGGCATCACGCCTTAGCGAGAACGATCGCTCCTACGGGAGCGGGGCGTGACATCCTCCGCCTCCTCCCGACCCCCTGCTCCCCTCCCGCCGACCCAACTCCTCCTCCTCCTCCTCCCGACCGCCTGCTCCCCTCCTCCTCCTCCTCCTCCTCCGACCCCTCCCCCTCCTCCTACTCCTTAATTCAATATGTATCCAGTCCAAGGCTATACTTACCAAACAACTGGATTGTGTGGTCACTTAATTGTACTTAAGTGCAACTTCCATATTTTGCTTAACCTTCCAATTGATAAATTAGAATAAATGGCAATTGTTTATTCAATTAAATGCCATGTAATCCAGAGTTTAGAACCATTTTTGCTAACCTAAGCTTAGCATAGCCCTAAGTTTTAAATATGAAGTGGAACGACACAAAGTGTGAAAATACTTCAGAACTGGGTTTGTCTCGTAAAAGTTGGACTAATATTTAAACAAGGTAAATTATATGAGGACCACTCAAACTGCAAATTCATCTTGATCTAAACCATTTAAATGCTTAAAACCAAATATGATAAGCTAAAAGTGTTTCTCTTGTCCACAAGTACTTTCCATAATTATTGTTCCAAGCATTAACACGTGTCTTATACACTCACAAAATTCATGGCTTCCAATTCTCCACCTGTAAGTATATTCATGTATATTCTTCAAAAGTCATACTAATCACAATGAAAAACTTTGTTTCCTGACATGAACATGGCAAATTAAAACGATTATGTACATAAAAGAGGCACCAACAGCGACGTGTGTCCAATATATTTGCATCTTGAGACAGAATAATATCTTCCCAGGCGGCCAAGGGAAAAAAAAAAAGGTATATGGTGAGGATATTGTTAATTATTAATTAAGATATGTAGAATAGAAACACTTTTTATTGGATAATAATAATAATAATAATACTCACTGCGAGCCAATGTTCGACAACAACGAATAACTCAGTGTAACTATTTTGGATTCTAGCAAGTGTGAATGCGGCTTTTACGTGAAGAATTTGCAATGTGACAGCAACACTCTTTAACTCTTTAACCCTCAATGTAGGTAATGCTGGCAAAGTAAGGTTTATTTGGTTCATCGTAATGATTAAAATTACGTTATTATTTTTGTTTGAAACATATAATCAATCATTTAACATAATATTAGTTATATTTAATTTATCATATGATGTAATTGTCATGTCAGAAAAAATAATATATTTAATATTTAAAGTAATAAAAAAAATTAAAACAAAAACTAAAAACTCTAACAAAATATGAAAAATAAATAATACAAATTTAAAAGAAAATTAATAATAATAATAATCAAAAATAACAAAATCATTAAAAAATCAAATAATAAATAATTATTATTATAAAATTAAGAAAATAAATTAAAATATAGTAATTTACAAAATTTATATTGTAATGTAAAATTTGATTACATAAATTTTACGATGCAGTAAAAGAAAAAGTGATGTAATATAATTAAGCTTGGAAGCTAAACACCCGTACAAGCCACCTCCTTCCAAACCGAGTACCATATTTTCTGAAGCTCCCCTCGTGGTAGAGGCTGACACTGTTATCGGGTGTGTTAAATCGTTTCCCAAAGGGACTTCGTGTGGTGGAGACGGCTTGAGGGCACAACACATCTTGGATGCACTGTGTGGCGAGGGGTCTGCTGTGGCCACAGATCTTTTACATGCAATCACTCTGATGGTTAACTTATGGCTAGGAGCGAGGTGTCCATTGAGTTTGGCTGAGTTCATAGCTTCGGCACCCCTTACGCCATTGCTAAAGCCAGATAATGGAATACGTCCTATTGTAGTAGGCACTATATGGAGATATTTGGTGTCCAAGATCGCCATGAAATGAGTGAGTAAAGAAATGGCGAATTATCTTAACGATTTTCAGTTTGGGGTAGGCATATCTGGTGGTGCGGAGGCGATTTTGCATAGTGTCAACAGGGTGTTAAGTGAACGACATGAAGATGGATCTCTATCCATGCTTACAGTGAATTTCTCAAATGCTTTCAGTCTAGTAGATAGAACATCACTACTTTATGAGGTGAGGGCGAGGTGCCCATCTATTTCTTTGTGGGTGGAGTTTTTGTATGGTCAAGCTGCGAGGTTGTACCTTGGAGGCGGACATACTTGTCAGCAACTGGAGTACAACAAGGCAACCCTCTGGGGCCACTTCTTTTTGCTCTTGTGTTGCATCCACTAGTACATAAAATCAGGGACAACTGCAAGTTTCTTCTCCATGCATGGTATCTTGATGATGGAACTATCATTGGGGATTCGGAGGTGGCCAAAGTTCTTGATATCATTCGTGAGACCGGTCCAGGAAGGGGTCTTGAATTGAACATCCACAAAACTGAGTTCTTTTGGCCTTCGTGTGAAGGCAGGAAGCTTCGAGATGGGTTGTTCCCTGTGGACATTGCGAGGCCATCGTTAGGTGTGAAGTTGCTTGGAAGCGCTGTTGGCAGAGATAGTGGATTCATCGAGGGGTTGGCAATGAAGAGAGCTACCAAGGCTGTTGAGTTGATGCATCTTCTTCCACAGTTGAGTGATCCTCAGAGTGAGCTCCTCTTACTCCGCTCTTGCATAGGTATTGCCAAACTTTTTTTTGGCCTAAGGACATGCCAACCCAGATACATGAAGGAGGCAGCATCTTGTTTCGGCTAAGGGTTGCGAGGTTCGATTGAGGACATTGTGGTTTGCGGAGGCCAGTTCTTTGGAGATTTTCAATGGCGCCAGGCTTCTTTACCTATTCGGGTCGGTGGCCTTGGGCTGTACTCGACACTAAAGGCTTCATTGTATGCTTTTGTGGCCTCCAGGTCCCAATCTTGGGTGCTACAAGATCATATCTTGCGAGACAGTGGGATACGTAGTATGCTCTGATTTCGAGACTGCCGTGGATTGCCTTCGTGTTATGATTCCTACTTTCGACCTTAGTAGGTTTACTAGTAAGGACACCGTCCCCCCTAGAGCCCAACATGCTTTGACGAGTTCCCTTTTTAGTAAATTTGTTCAGGACATGGAAGTCAAGTTCGATATGACCGCTGGGTAGAAAACAATTTAGCAACACATGCTCAGGATTTTCTCTTGGCTATCCCAATTGACGGGCTAGGCCAAAACATGTCACCAGTGGAGTATCGCACTATCCTCAGGTACCGCCTCATGATTCCTCTGTTTCCAATGGATGAGCCATATCCAGTGTGCCGTAAGGTGTGTTTGGACACCTTCGGGGAGCATGCAGTTCATTATAAGAAGCTTCCAGGTTTCAAATACAGGCATGATCTTGTCGGGATGTTCTTTTTAATGTACTTAGGCGTGCAGGAATTTCTGCAAAAAGAAAAAAAGAAAAAAAAAGACACATGTGAACTTCTTGTCTGATCCGCAGGAAGGAAGATCGACACTCAGACCGGCAGATGTTCTGGTTTACGGGTGGATAGGAAGAAAACATGCTTGTGTGGACCTAACAGGAGTTTTCTACTAGTGGGCTTGGAGAGCGGAGGCTTTACTGTAGGACAAGCTGCTCTCAAAGCGGTCTCAGCCAAAGTGTCCAAACACGAGAAAGCGTGCACCGACAATCAACACGTTTTCATCCCGTTCGCATTTGACACATTTGGTTTTCTAGCACCAAATGTTGTGGAGATTCTTAAGAGAGTCCAAAAAGTTATGCACAGTAATGTCACATCTCCTAGGTCTGTGGATGTAGTGTTTAGGAGGATCGATTTTGCCATCCAAAAAGGGCTGGCGGCACAACTTGTTGCCTGCTTGCCATCTATTTCGGTGTAATCTTTCTCTCTATTCATGATTACAATTAAAAAAAAATTATGTTGTTCAATTATACAAACCAAAGAGGCCCAGATATCAAACCACACTTCAATTTTCACCTCGTTAATTAGGGATATCCATCTTTAGTAAACTTGTAGAAGAGCCGAAGATCTTGAGGTCATAGGTTTATAAAGGCTTCTTGGCCCACAGAAGAATTATCCATCCAGGCAGCGCAGCCAATGCATCGGTCTCGCATGCCAATCCATCTACCAATATTCATATGCATGACAATTTTATTAAAATAACTCATGAGTTCCTAATTTTTAAAACTCAGGGTTCAATTACATTCATCTAATCTCTTTCTTTTTCAGGAACTAAAAAATAAAATATGCACTTTTAATGTTTATGAAATCCATGTCACATTCATATTGTAAATTTTTATTTTGTATTCTTATGTGAATTTCTGGAGTCGAACTGATTCCGCCGATGCGTACACATATCTAACAAAAGTACAAAGTTATTCGTACGATGTAACAAGAATTATTTTTCATCCGACATGTTTATTACAGCATACCTTATTTTTAGCATGTTCCGAAGACGAACCCAAAAAATTTGGAATAAATGTTTTGTTGTTAACACCCTCTTTGTATCACGCTGCAAAGCTGCGAAAAGCTCTGCTCTATGCAAGTCCAAACCTTGAGCAAGATGAAGCTTAATCGGTGGATATTGCTACCTTTCGCCAAAGAAAAAAAAATGATGAACTTCGTCAGTCCGATAAACATATGTACAGTAATATAATTCTTGCAACAAGTATCCTGTGCACATGACACAAAACCGATACTTGCCACAAGTAAACATACTCCAACCCTTTTTTACCAATGTTATGCTCTGGTGCATCAGTCTTCAGAAACAAATTTCCTTTGTGCCAAGACTCTTACACAACAAATATGCCACCAGAAAGAGCGCTGCTACGTTGCCCGCCCCAAGGGCGTGAGCGTGCTGGCCCACGGCCATGTGACGGCCAGCCATTGGCTCCCTGACTCGGGGTGGGCACAAGCTAGCATAGGGGGGCCAATAGCTGGCTGCCACATCGCTGCAGGCCAGCGGTCTCCCACAAGGGGCAGGCCAGATATGCTTTTCCCACCATAAATCAGCAAATTCTAACTCTCCATTCTTATAGACATCCTTGTATTCTTCAAAATTTCATGAAGTTGCATGGGATTATTATGCAACCTCCAAGCATCCCCGGTAAAGAAAGGACTCTGAAGGGCCTCTCGATCCGCACGCTCATATGTTTCACAATGGAGAAGCCCGAGCATCTCCAACCCAAAACATAAAAATGAAGCATCAAAACACCTATTAGATTACTACGTACTTTGATACTCTATTTGACGTCTCAATAAAGTCATATACTCCAACCCAAGTAATCAAATGAGTAACCAAATTTCATGCCCCATTTGAAGTCCCCATCGGAGTGAGAGGTTGGAGAGAGAGGTTGGAGAACCAAATTCTCTCTCCTTTGTAACCAAAAATTTGTCCAGGAGGTTGGAGAACCAAATTTGATGCCACATTTGATGTCTTCGTTGGAGTGGTAAATTTGGGGTTTGAGACATCAAAATGGCAGTTACGCCATTTGATGTCTCCTCTTCCCGAACCAAAAATGAGTCCAGGAGGTTGGAGAACTAGATTTGATACCCCATTTGATCTCTATTGGAGTCATAAATTTGGGATTTGAGACATTAAATGGCAGTTATGCCATTTGACGTCTCCATTGGAGCTGCTCTTTGACAACAATCAGAAAGACCAACATGTTGCATTACCAGGTTCAACACTGTTCCCACTTAAAGTCCAATGCAGGAATCCAGGAAAAAAAAAAATGAAGCAATGGTTTGTAACAATCCACAAAAAATCAATGAAAGCTGAAGAACCATTAATATAAACAACCAGTAGATGAGACATACCCAAACAGTTCTAATGCTATCCCTTGAAGTAGCTCCTTCAGGCCAACCTAACCAAATTAGTCTTAAGAAAGGATATTGCCCAATTAGGCATATAACTTATATTTTGATATAAAAAAAATTATTGCAAGATATTTGTTCTTTGTTTCCAGAATTTGTTCAAGGAAAACTAGAAGTGAAAGAAAATTGAGGATTTTAGTTTCATAGATTCCTTGGTTGGTTGGGCTCAAGTTTTTAATTCATTTCTTTTCAAGTGTTTGGTAACATAGAAGTATAAGCCGCTGAATTTAGTTAGGTCTAGTTTCAATCATATGATGGGAAATAATCCATAATTTCTAGCCAAGGAACCCTACGAAACTAAGAGGCTTTTTGGTTCGCGGATTTGGGGGCATGAAGTAGCCCAAATCCGAATTTAGGACCACTTCATATGTCTGGTTAAAAAAAATTGCATACAATATTTATTGTGAAGTGATATGAACAATTAATCTTGTATGCCACAAATAGGAGTTATGAAATCGGAGTTTTTTTCTCCGAAGTGGAGCCGGAAATATGAAATTCTCATTCCCACTTCGCGTGTTTGGTTGGATTTCTCAGTTCCTATCTACTTTCACACTTTCCAAATCCTAATAACTACAAAAGTTACACTCTCTAACCCACATCAACAACCATCCAAACACCAAACCTTAGGATTACCAACTTCTAACCTTCACTTCTTCAAAGCACACAAACAAAAGATTTTTCACTTCACCAAAAGATTTTCCACTCCAACGCAATGCGTACGCAAAATGTCGATTTTCGAATTTTCCACTTCGAAACAGTCCCTAAGTGAGCTCCTCTTACTCCGCTCTTGCATGGGTATTGCCAAACTTTTTTTTGGCCTAAGGACATGCCAACCCAGATACATGAAGGAGGCAGCATCTTGTTTCGACCAAGGGTTGCGAGGTTCGATTGAGGACATTGTGGTTTGCGGAGGCCAGTTCTTTGGAGATTTTCAATGGCGCCAGGCTTCTTTACCTATTCGGGTTGGTGGCCTTGGGCTGTACTCGACACTAGAGGCTTCATTGTATGCTTTTGTGGCCTCCAGGTCCCAATCTTGGGTGCTACAAGATCATATCTTGCGAGACAGTGGGATACGTAGTATGGACTCTGATTTCGAGACTGCCGTGGCTTGCCTTCGTGTTATGATTCCTGCTTTCGACCTTAGTAGGTTTATTAGTGAGGACACCGTCCTCCCTAAAGTCCAACATGCTTTGACGAGTGCCCTTTTTAGTAAACTTGTTTAGGACATGGAAGTCAAGTTCGATATGACCGCTGGGTAGAAAACGATTTAGTAACACATGCTCAGAATTTTCTCTTGGCTATCCCAATTGACGGGCTAGGCCAACACATGTCACAAGTGGAGTATCGCACTATCCTCAGGTACCGCCTCATGATTCCTCTGTTTCAAATGGATGAGCCATGTCCAGTGTGCCGTAAGGTGTGTTTGGACACCTTCGGGGAGCATGCAGTTCATTGTAAGAAGCTTCCAGGTTTCAAATACAGGCATGATCTTGTCGGGATGTTCTTTTTGATGTACTCAGGCGTGCAGGGATTTCTGCAAAAAAAAAAAAAAAAAAAGACACCTGTGAACTTCTTGTCTGATCCGCAGGAGGGAAGATCGACACTCAGACCGGCAGATATTCTGGTTTACGGGTGGATAGGAGGAAAACATACATGTGTGGACCTAACAGGAGTTTTCCCACTAGTGGGCTTGGAGAGCGGAGACTTTACTGTAGGACAAGCTGCTCTCAAAGCGGTCTCAGCCAAAGTGTCGAAACACGAGAAAGCGTGCACCGACAATCAACACGTTTTCATCCCGTTCGCATTTGACACGTTTGATTTTCTAGCACCAGACGCTGTGGAGCTTCTTAAGAGAGTCCAAAAAGTTATGCACAGTAATGTCACGTCTCCTAGGTCTATGGATGTAGTGTTTAGGAGGATCGATTTTGCCATCCAAAAAGGGTTGGCGGCACACTTGTTGCCTGCTTGCTATCTATTTCGGTATAATCTTTCTCGCTATTCATGATTACAATTAAAAAAAAAATTATGTTGTTCAATTATATAAACCAAAGAGGCCCAAGTGTCAAACCACACTTCAATTTTCACCTCGTTAATTAGGGATATCCATCTTTAGTAAACTTGTAGAAGAGCCGAAGATCTTGAGGTCATAGGTTTATAAAGGCTTCTTAGCCCACAGAAGAATTATCCATCCAGGCAGCACAGCCAATGCTTCGGTCTCGCATGCCAATCCATCTACCAATATTCATATGCATGACAATTTTATTAAAATAACTCATGAGTTCCTAATTTTTAAAACTCAGGGTTCAATTACATTCATCTAATCTCTTTCTTTTTCAGGAACTAAAAAATAAAATATGCACTTTTAATGTTTATGAAATCCATGTCACATTCATATTGTAAATTTTTATTTTGAATTCTTATGTGAATTTCTGGAGTCGAACTGATTCCGCCGATGCGTACACATATCTAACAAAAGTACAAAGTTATTCATACGATGTAACAAGAATTATTTTTCATTCGACATGTTTATTACAGCATACCTTATTTTTAGCATGTTCCGAAGACGAACCCAAAAAATTTGGAATAAATGTTTTGTTGTTGACACCCTCTTTGTATCATGCTGCAAAGCTGCGAAAAGCTCTGCTCCATGCAAGTCCAAACCTTGAGCAAGATGAAGCTTAATCGGTGGATATTGCTACCTTTCGCCAAAGAAAAAAATGATGAACTTCGTCAGTCCGATAAACATATGTACAGTAATATAATTCTTGCAACAAGTATCCTGTGCACATGACACAAAACCGATACTTGCCACAAGTAAACATACTCCAACCGTTTTTTTTTTTACCAATGTTATGCTCTGGTACATCAGTCTTCAGAAACAAATTTCCTTTGTGCCAAGACTCTTACACAACAAATATGCCACCAGAAAGAGCGCTGCTACGTTGCCCGCCCCAAGGGCGTGAGCGTGCTGGCCCACGGCCATGTGACGGCCAGCCATTGGCTCCCTGACTCGGGGTGGGCACAAGCTAGCATAGGGGAGCCAATGGCTGGCTGCCACATCGCTGTAGGCCAGCGGTCACCCCCAAGGGGCAGGCCAGATATGCTTTTCCCACCAGAAATCAACAAATTCTAACTCTCCATTCTTATAGACATTCTTGTATTCTTCAAAATTTCATGAGGTTGCATGGGATTATTATGCAACCTCCAAGCATCCCGGGTAAAGAAAGGACTCCGAAGGGCCTCTCGAGCCGCACGCTCATATGTTTCACAATGGAGAAGCCCGAGCATCTCCAACCCAAAACATAAAAATGAAGCATCAAAACACCTATTTGATTACTACGTACTTTGATACTCTATTTGACGTCTCAATAAAGTCATATACTCCAACCCAAGTAATCAAATGAGTAACCAAATTTCATGCCCCATTTGATGTCCCCATCAGAGTGAGAGGTTGGAGAGAGAGGTTGGAGAACCAAATTCTCTCTCCTTTGTAACCAAAAATGTGTCCGGTTGGAGAACCAAATTTGATGTCTTCGTTGGAATGGTAAATTTGGGGTTTGAGACATCAAAATGGCAGTTACGCCATTTGATGCCCTCATTTGATGTCTCCTCTTCTCGAACCAAAAATGAGTCCAGGAGGTTGGAGAACTAGATTTGATACCCCATTTGATCTCTATTGGAGTCATAAATTTGGGATTTGAGACATTAAATGGCAGTTATGTCATTTGACGTCTCCATTGGAGCTGCTCTTTGACAACAATCAGAGTGACCAACATGTTGCATTACCAGGTTCTGCAACACTGTTCCCACTTAAAGTCCAATGCAGGAATCCAGGAAAAAAATGAAGCAATGGTTTGTAACAATCCACAAAAAATCAATGAAAGCTGAAGAACCTTTAATATAAACAACCAGTAGATGAGACATACCCAAACAGTTCTCATGCTATCCCTTGAAGTAGCTCCTTCAGGCTAACCTAACCAAATTAGTCTTAAGAAAGGATATTGCCCAATTAGGCATACAACTTATATTTTGAAATAAAATAAAAAAATATTGCAAAATATTTGTTTTTTGTTTCCAGAATTTGTTCAAGGAAAACTAGAAGTGAAAGAAAATTGAGGATTTTAGTTTCATAGATTCCTTGGTTGGTTGGGCTCAAGTTTTTAGTTCTTTTCTTTTCTAGTGTTTGGTAACATAGAAGTATAAGCCGCTGAATTTAGTTAGGTCTAGTTTCAATCATATGATGGGAAACAATCCATAATTTCTAGCCAAGGAACCCTACGAAACTAAGAGGCTTTTCGGTTCGTGGATTTGGGGGCATGAAGTAGCCCAAATCCGAATTTAGGACCACTTCATATGTTTGGTTTAAAAAAAAATTGCATACAATATTTACTGTGAAGTGATATGAACAATTAATCTTGTATGCCACAAACAGGAGTTATGAAATCGGAGTTTTTTTTCCTCCTAAGTGGAGCCGGAAATATGAAATTCTCATTCCCACTTCCCGTGTTTGGTTGGATTTCTCAGTTCCTCTCTACTTTCACACTTTCCAAATCCTAATAACTACAAAAAGGTACACTCTCTAACCCACATCAACAACCATCCAAACACCAAACTTTAGGATTACCCACTTCTAACCTTCACTTCTTCAAAGCACCCAAACAAAAGATTTTCCACTTCACCAAAAGATTTTCCACTCCACCGCAATGCGTACGCAAAATGTCGATTTTTGAATTTTCCACTTCGAATTTCCTATTTTTTCTTCCAATTCTTACTTCACCAAATTCTCGAAGCAAAGAGTTAAATCCAGTTGCATGTTGTGACTAACTAGAGGTCAAGGCGATAATGGGATTTACAGCCACCACAAAGTGATAAAATTGTAAGTACCAACAATATACTGAGGATAGTTTAACCATTGAGACTAGAGAATATAAACTGCCAAAATAATATACAAGCAGAGAGCCTAGTGGGAACCACAAACACCATGTTTTGCAAGTTTATGAAGAACATCAATTTCAATCAATAAAACACTGAAACTCGACAGTATTTATCTCGGATCGAGCAATTTTGGTCCCTTTACAATCTTCTGTTTCCAAATCACAACATTTTAAGACTTGTCCGAAGGTTACTTATACAAGGCATTCAACCTTAAAAACACATAAGAAATGGGCAGGTATAAAACCAATAGAGACATTGTTGAAAAGGCCTAACCATTCAAAGAGGTGAAACCATGTAGGGCGAAAAAATTTCCCTTTTTATTTCGTATGTTTTTTTTTTGGCCCGGCTAAACACACCCCACCACTTACTTTACACACCCAAAAAAAAAAAAAAAAAAAAAAAAAACTTCCTATTCTACCCTCCCCTGCTCCTTACCCCCCCCCCCCCCCCCCGACTCCTCCTCCCGATCCTCCTCCTCCCCCGACCCTCCTCCTCCCCTCCCTCCTCCTCCCGCCGCCTCCTCCTCCTCCTCCCCCGCCTCCGCCTCCCGCCCCCTCCTCCCGAGCCTCCTGCTCCTGCCGCCTCCTCCTCCTCCTCCCCCGCCTCCTCCTCCGCCTCCCGCCTCCTCCTCCTCACGCCTCCTCCTCCTCCTCCCGCCCCCTTAAGAGGGAGGAGGTGGAGTCGGAGGAGGAGGAGGAGGGAGGAGGGGGCGGGAGGAGGAGGAGGAGGAGGAGGGGCGGGAGGCAGAGGAGGAGGCTCGGGAGGAGGAGGAGGAGGGGGCGGGAGGCGGAGGAGGAGGAGGAGGAGGAGGAGGAGAATCGGGAGGAGGAGGAGGAGGAGGCAGGGGAGGAGAAGGAGGAGGAGGAGAATCGGGAGGAGGAGGAGGAGGCAGGGGAGGAGAAGGAGGAGGAGGGTCGGAGGAGGAGGAGGAGGATCGGGAGGAGGAGAAGGAGGAGTCGGGGTCGGCGGAGCGGTGGCGGAGCGGGGTGGGGGGAGGAAGGAGCAGGGGAGGGTAGAATAGGAAGTTTTCTTCTTCTTTTTAAAAAAAAAAAAATTGGGTGTGTAAAGTAAGTGGTGGGGTGTGTTTAGCCGGGCCCTTTTTTTTCCTGTATCAGTCAGACCACAACTTTAGCCTACCCTAACCCACTCCAACTCGAATTTCTGGTTCTGGCCTTGCCCATTGATAGTGTTATCTTTGAATTGTCTATAATATTAGGTACAAACTTCATGTAAGAAAATGTATGAACTCTAAGAACAAGTATCAAGCGCACAAACACAAGAATATAACTATTTTTGCCTAAATTGGAGTACAAGCACCCATTTAGATTCAGGTCTGACAAAATGGACCCACATCTTTATTAAGACCAGTTGTCAGTTTTGAGTCGGCCGTGTGCATTCATCAGGGTGTGGGTAAAAAGAAAAAGTTCAACAATAACAACTAATTTTCTAATAGTAGCAGAGTTGAACAATACATAACAAAATGAGAGTGACAGAACAATATAAGTTCAGTACCAACCTTCACCCATTTTGCTGAGAATCCGGTCTGAACAAGGCCAATCAAAGAATTATCAGTACTAGAATGTATAGAATATTAGAAGCTCATCCTATTGCATAATGTGCAAGTAAATGCATAAATTAAGAGATTAATCAACAGATGAAACATGCGCAGACATGAACTTAAGAAATAGCATGATCAGACAAAGAACAAGAAGTTAAAAAGAATTAGCAGCAGTGTGGCAGAACTAAAAAATTGTAGCTAGCAAAACACAGGTGCCAGTATCAAATGATAACCCTAAAATAGATAAGATTTGTAGACTATTAAAAGTATTATGCCTAATATATAAGAAGTTAACTAATCTACACACTGATTCACTGACTTAAGAAGAAAGCAAACCACAGAAAATTTCACCATTTTCTTATAGAAGTAATAATCAAAATGAAAGAGCAATGTACTCAAAGAGGGTAAATAGAGTTGAAAGTGGTAGAAAGGAAATTGCATATAGCAGTAAGATTCTCCGTATAAACTTGTTGACGACCAACCTTATCATCCTCCCACCAGAGAAGATCCATTCCGAGACAATCCAGCATATAGTAATATGAAGAAAGACAATCCAGCATATAGTAATATGAAGATTGACCAACCTTATCATCCTCCCACCATAGAGAAGATTCATTCCGAGACATTCAGCATATAGTAATATGAAGAAAGACAATCCAGCATATAGTAATATACTAATATGAAGAAAATAAGCAATGAAACAGCAATAGTCGAGCTACAAACATAAGAAATAGTGACACCCAAATTTCTACCAAGCTAAATTTTTGTTCATAGGCCAAAACTTGTACAGATGTTCAACATTCCACTCAAATGTTGACACGTGTGAAACTAGTAGTCAAAACTTATGTGAATGTCCGCAATTGCATTCAATGTAAAAACCATATTGGTTTTTAGTTTCACATGCAGCAACCCTTTTATGAAATAGCAAACATCAACACAAGTTTTAGTGGGTGAACAGAATTAGACAAACAGGCTGCCAAAAGACAGTAATGACAACTCCCAAGAATAATTTTATATGGTATATTATCATAATTTGTAGAAACATAAAAAAATAATAGAGCAACCCTGCAATTTTTGCCTGCTTAAACTATCAATTAAAACAACATAATTCCATTGAAGAAAAAATAAAATGGCTCATTAAACTAGGGTGCAGCTATCCGCACCCCACCACCTTCTAAGCACACCCCACAAAAATTTAAAATAAAATAAAATTTCTACCCCCCTTCCCCTCTCCCCCCGCCAACCCTCCTCCTCCTCCTCCTCTGCTCCCCTCCTACCGACCCTACTCCTCATCCCGACCCCCTGCTCCCCTACTCCTCCACTCCAACCCCTCCTCCTCCCTTCTCCTCCACCACCAACTCCTCTTCCGACCCCAGAGGAGGAGGAGAATGAGGGTGGAGGAGGAGGAGAGTCGGAGGAGAGGAAGAAGGGTTTGGGGTGGGGGGGTGGATAGAATAGAAATTTTATTTTATTTTTCATTTTTGTAGGATTACTTAGCAGATGATGGATGCGGATAGCCGCACCCATTAAACTATTCATTTCAAGTTACTAAAAAACAAAGCCAAAACAAAGTGAGAACAAATTTTAACCCAATTTTAAAGGCTTTTGATTACAGAATAAGGATTCAGTTCTTAATCAGGAAAGCAGAACCATAATTACACCCAACTCCTAAGGCTACCATCAGCAAAAGAGTCGAACCATAATAATTCTTTTTTTCCCCAAATCACACTCCACCAACTTGCCAACTTCAAAAACCCTAGCAATCAACATAACTACAGAAATCAAGAACCAGATCCCTAGGAGCTGGTGAACTTGGTCACGGCTTTTGTTCCTTCGGAGACGGCGTGCTTGGCAAGCTCGCCGGGGAGGACGAGGCGGACGGAGGTCTGAATCTCGCGGGAGGTGATGGTCGGCTTCTTGTTGTAGCGGGCGAGGCGGGAGGCCTCTCCGGCGAGCTTCTCGAAGATGTCATTAATGAAGGAGTTCATGATCCCCATGGCCTTGCTGGATATGCCGATGTCGGGATGGACCTGCTTCAGCACCTTGAAGATGTAGATCTTGTACGTCTCCACGCTCTTCCCCTTCTTCTTCTTCTTCTTCGATTTGTCACCAGCGGAAGCGTCCTTCGCCGGGATCTTCTTCTCGGCCTTGGGCTTCTTTCCGGCGGGAGTCTTCTCGGCCTTCGCCGGCTTCTCCTTCTCCTCCTCCGCCGGCTTCTCGGCCGCTGGCTTCTTCTCCGCGGGCTTCTTCTCGGCCTTGGGCGCCATTGGAATCGAAATCGAAGGATAGGAAAATTAGGGTTTTCTTTTGGAATGGAGGGGCAAGAGGACTTTGTGTGTGGATGGAGATAACGATTGGGGTTGGGAGTTTATTTTATAGGAGAAGGGGGTCGTTTCTGAATGGTTATATGTTAGGAGTTACGGATCGAGGAGCTGGAGAGGATCTGAACGTTGAATATGTAAAGTGTTTGAACGGTTCAGATTAGTTCCTTCGTTTCATTTTCTAATAACACGTGGTGAACTGCTATTTGTTCAAAAATTCAAGCAGGGATCGATGAGTTGGACATAATACAAGCTGGTCCGATATTTGGTAGGCCTGTCAATAGATAGTCAAAAACTCGATTTCGATTTCGATTCGATTTCGTATCCGAATTTTCGAATATTATTCGAAATTTTCAATATCGGATTCGGATATTCGAGTAATTTTCGGATATTATTTTTTTTCGGATATGAACTCGAATATTAAGGTATTCAAATTCGTTAATATTCGGATTTTAAATTATAAATTTCAAATATCCAATTCGGATATCCGAGAATATATATATATATATATATATATATATATATATATATATATATATATATATATATATATATAGGAAAACTTGGTGGTGAAACTTTTGAATTCCTAAAATACCCTTGAGTATTTTATATTCATGATGTTATTATGTCAACTTGCATGTCATTTATGTTTAAGAGTCAAAACAATAAAGTTTGCATGCAAGTTTTCTTTTTTCATACAACTTTTCATATTCCAATGGTAAAATTTTCTATCCTTACCATTTTCGAAATATTATTATTCTCAATAAAAAATTAAAAAAAGAACAAAATTTGTACTTTGAATCTCTTGGCATTATAAAAAGAAAACACACATCAATAATCACCTGGAAAAGACGAAAAGATGACAACTGAGATTATGATATTCTGACTAAAATACGTGCAAAGCACGTACATGTAGACTATATATATATATATATATATATATATATATATATATATATATATATATATATATATATATATAACTATACTATAACGTGGTCATTTTTATATGGTATATTATCATAATTTGCAGAAACATAAAAAATAATAGAACAAACCCACAATTTTTGCCCGCTTAAACTAACAATTAAAACAACATAATTCCATTGAGGAAAAAATAAAATGGCTCATTAAACTAGGGTGCGACTATCAGCACCCCACCACCTTCTAAACACACCCTACAAAAATTAAAAATAAAATAAAATTTCTATTCCACCCCTTCCCCCCCCCCCCCCCCCCGCGCTCCCCTCCTCGTTCCTCCTCCTGCCGACCCTCCTCCTCCTCCCGACCCCATGATCACCTCCCGTCGACCCTCTCCCTCCTTTGCAGTGTCCCGTCCCGCTCAGTCAATCGGAGGAATCAAAACGCCTACGGCGTTCGAACTTAGCCTTGCAACGGCTGCTCGAAAACCCGCATGGTCGAGACGATTTCTCGCTTAGGTGGAATAATTTCGGTGAACTTGCCTCATCTTAACGTTCACATAATAAATCGCATGTTTTCAACTTGCATAAGTTAGGCTTGATAATAAAAGAGACGCATCCACATAACTAACAGAATAATCCCGACGGGTCGGAATGTGTTAGAACATGGAAAAAGGTCTCACAGTCTGCTTAGAAGTCTGCTCAGCATGCTTTCAAAATGAAAGCTCGGTCATTCGTCCCGTGGCTTGGGAGAATTGAGTTGGCCTAAGTTTTTAAGTTACCACAATGCTGAAATTAGCCTAAGTCATAGACGTTGCCCGCATGAATGCTTGATAAAGCATGCACGGTTCCATCGTCCAAGGCTTGGGCATAGCCTTCGCTTGTCCCGTGGTTTAAGTCGTATTGCACGGCTTGTGGCTTAAGTCTAGGCACCAAAGAGCTTGGTTGTTCAAGTCGACCGTGTGCATAACACGTTCCCTCGATGCAAGACTTGGCATAGTCTTTGCTAGCCAAGTCGTTGCACGAATAAGTTAGACAAGAGTTTGGTTGGATTATCGAAGTCATAACAAACATTGTCCCCTGTTGTCTGCGGTTATCAAGTCACATAGTTTCACAAGAACAAGGCTCGTCATATAAAGTTTGTGACTTGAGCGATAGTGTCGCCTAGAGAACAAGTCAGTCTAAGGCACGAACCACGGTGGGTTAGTGAAAAGCATGCCACGGACAAAGGAAGCACTCGAGATCGGTCCCGCTACTTGGGAGTCTCGATAAGGAAGTACACGAAATCGGTCCCGCTGTTTGGGAGTTTCGATAAGGGAGGTCACGAGATCAGTCCCACTACTTGGGAATATCGATAAGGAAGCACACGAGATCGGTCCCGCTACTTGGAAGTCTCGATAGAAAGTTGAAAACTAAATTCATAAATTAAGATATTAATCAACCAATGAAACATGCGCAGACATGAACTTAAGAAATAGCATGATTAGACAAAGAACAAGAAGTTAAAAAGAATTAGCAGCAGTGTGGCAGAACTAAAAAATTGTAGCTAGCAAAACACAGGTGCCAGTATCAAATGATAACCCTAAAATAGATGAGATTTGTAGACTATTAAAAGTATTATGCCTAATATATAAGAAGTTAACTAATCTACACACGATTTCACCACTTTCTTATAGAAGTAGTAATCAAAATGAAGGAGCAATGTACTCAAAGAGGGTAAAAATATAGAGTTGGTAGTGGTAGAAAGGAAATTGCATATAGCAGTAAGATTCTCCCCGACCATATAAACTTGTTGACCAACCTTATCATCCTCCCACAGAAGATCCATCCATTCCGAGACAATCCAGCATATAGTAATATGAAAAAAATAAGCAATGAAACAGCAATAGTCGAGCTACAAACATAAGAAATAGTGACACCCACATTTCTACCAAGTTAAACAATTCTATTTTTGTTCATAGGCCAAAACTTGTAAGGATATTCAACATTCCACTCAAATGTTGACACATGTGAAACTGGCAAACGCATTAAATAGGATGCAGCTATCTGCACCCCATGACATACTATCCACTCCCCAACTAAAAAAAATGAATTTTCTATTCTACCCCAATCCCTCTCCCCCAACCCCGGCCATCCTCTTCCCTGAGACCCCGACCCCCTCCAACTCCCCTCCCCTGCAATTTTTGCACCCTTAAACTAACAATTAAAACAAATAATTCCATTGAGGAAAAAAATAAAATGGCTCATTAAATTATTCATTTCAAGTTACTAAAAACAAAGTGAGAACCAATTTGAACCCAATTTTAAAGGCTTTTGATTACGGAATAAGGATACGGTTCTTAATCAGGAAAGCAAAACCATAATTACACCCAACTCCTAAGGCTACCATCAGCACAAGAGTCGAACCATAATAATTCTTTTTTTTTTCTCCCAAATCACACTCCGCCAACTTCAAAAACCCTAGCAATCAACATAACTACAGAAATCAAGAACCAGATCCCTAGGAGCTGGTGAACTTGGTCACGGCTTTTGTTCCTTCGGAGACAGCGTGCTTGGCAAGCTCGCCGGGGAGGACGAGGCGGACGGAGGTCTGGATCTCGCGGGAGGTGATGGTCGGCTTCTTGTTGTAGCGGGCGAGGCGGGAGGCCTCTCCGGCGAGCTTCTCGAAGATGTCATTGATGAAGGAGTTCATGATCCCCATGGCCTTGCTGGAGATGCCGATGTCGGGGTGGACCTGCTTCAGCACCTTGAAGATGTAGATCTTGTAAGTCTCCACGCTCTTCCCCTTCTTCTTCTTCTTCTTCGATTTGTCACCAGCGGAAGCGTCCTTCGCCGGGATCTTCTTCTCGGCCTTGGGCTTCTTTCCGGCGGGAGTCTTCTCGGCCTTCGCCGGCTTCTCCTTCTCCTCCTCCGCCGGCTTCTCGGCCGCTGGCTTCTTCTCCGCAGGCTTCTTCTCGGCCTTGGGCGCCATTGGAATCGAAATCGAAGGAAAGGAAAATTAGGGTTTTATTTTGGAATGGAGGGGCAAGAGGACTTTGAGTGTGGATGGAGAGAACGATTGGGGTTGGCAGTTTATTTTATAGGAGAAGGGGGTCGTTTATGAATGGTTATATGTTAGGAGTTGCGGATCGAGGAGCTGGAGAGGATCTGAACGTTGAATATGTAAAGTGTTTGAACGGTTCAGATTAGTTTCTTCGTTTCATTTTCTAATAACACGTGTCGAACTGCTATTTGTTCAAAAAATCAAGCAGGGATCGATGAGTTGGACATAATACAAGCTGGTCCGATATTTGTCTATAAGACCATCTCCAATGGGGGTTTCTATCTTCCATATTTCTATGGAAGAAATCGATTTTAGAAAAAATTTCTTCCAATGGTGATTTCTATCATCATTTCTATCCTATGTGACAATGATATAGGATAGAAATTTTTTAGGAGGCTCATAGAAATTTTCCTATCTCTCATGACAATTATTATTGGGCCCCACACCATTAAATTAGTCCTTTTACTACTTCCAACTAGGATAGAAATCTCCTTAAAGTACAATGACAAGTAGGATAAGAACTCAATTTTAGAAATCACCATTGGAGATGGTCTAAGTAGGCTGTAGGCATGTCAATGGATAGTCAAAAATTCGAATTCGATTCAATTTTGCATCCGAATTTTTGAATATTATTCTAATTTTTTAATATCGGATTCGGATATTTGAGTAATTTTTGGATATTATTTTTTCGGATATAAATTCGAATATTAAGGTATTCAAAATCGTTAATATTCGATCCGATTTTAAATTATAAATTTTAAATATCCAATTCGATATCTGAGAATATACATATATATACACAAGCGTGCTCGGTCATTTTTTCACTTTCAATTTTATGTTGTCAGACTTAGAGCATCTCCAACCCTATTGTCTTGTTTTGTGTTGTGAATCCTATGTGGCATGATGGACAAGACAATGTCTTGTATAGGTGGCAAGATTATATTCACAAATGACAATGGGTTTAAAAAGTCATCTCCAATGCAAAAGTATTGAGAAGACAATACAAATAATTTTTTTACAACTTCCAAGACAACTTTTACTCTTCTACTTCTTTTTTATAAATATTTTTATTCACAAATGATGATGTGGACATAAAGACATTGTGAAGTGCATTGTCTAGATCTAGACAACCAACTTCACATTGTCTTTGCCATGTCATTGCCATGTCAACTCTACACTTTATTTCACATTTGCATTGGAGAAGTACTTTTGAAAAAAATGGTTGTCATTCCTATGTGGCAACCATTTTTTTCAAACTCACAATAGGGTTGGAGATGCTCTTACATATTCACAATAGCTAGCAACAAGTACATACATATTAATTATTATAAAGAAGATGAATGGTCGGCCATTTTTTTTCACTTCCAATTCTCTCTTCCTAGCTAGCTGGTACATTCACAATATTAATAAGTACATATATAAATACTATAAAGAAGATGAAAGACCAACCGGCATTTCACTTGCTTCTTAGTTCTACACTTTCCCAGGCATGAATGTAATTATGTTAAGATAAGGCCGGCCAATATTTCACTTGCTTCTTACACAGTTACACTTCCCTAAGCATGAATCTATATACAATAGTAATTAGTATTTAGTAATACATATTAATTAATATCCAGAAAGAAAATGAAACGATCACCAACTCTATTGGACCATTTCAAAATTCGGATTTCGGATATTCAAATAACATCATTCATTTTTTTTAACTAATCGGATCGGATATTATCTGATATCTGTTAAACTAGACGGATACGAATTCGAAGTGTCAAAAGAGATCCGTTCGGATATCGGATCAGATTCTTATATTGAAAAAAAAAATCGGATACTGATATTGCCATGTACGTACCGATAAGCATCCGTTGACACCCCTACCTATAAGGGTCTGTTTGGTTGCCAACAACTTTGCTGCAACAGACTATTTCTGTTGTAACTGGAGGAAGCGGTGCCGAGTTCCACCGTTTGGTTCACAGCAACTGGAGGCAGAAAGGGGAGAATCTCAGTTGCAGTCCAGTTCCTTCTCCCTCTTTTTTTTTCTCACCACTTGCAGAAAAAGAGGAAAAAGTGTGTTGCAAGTGGTGGGCTTGACGGCCTTGGCCACAGCAAAGATCGTCAAGGCGGCTGGGAGAGTCGGCGGTGATGGATCCGGCACCACGGCGGATCTGAGTCAGACGCCACGGCGGATCTGAGTGGGAAGGCAAGGGTGCGGTGTCGCTAGAAGTCGGATCCGACGTGGAGGAGGCGGGGGTGAGGAGGCGGAGGGAGAGAGTGAGGATGCAGAGGTGGCGGCGACGGTAGTAGTGGAGTGGGTCGGAAGAGAGGTGTTGGTGGTGATGGTGGTGGAAGAGGAGGAGGAGGAGGAGGAGGAGTTGTAGTTAGAAAGAGAGGTGGTGGCGGTGGAGGAGGAGGTCGGAAGAGAGAAAGAGAGTTCTAAAGAGAGGGAGAGAGATGTGTAATGATGTAGCTGCTTTTGCTTCTTATTTATTTTTTCCATCTTAGACACGTGACTTTTAAGAGATTGGACACCTGTGCAACTAATTTTAGATTTTTTTTAAGGAGAGGAATAGTAGTTACTTATATCCAAACATTGAAAGTCGTCATTTTTATTTACGGGGTTAAAAAGAACTATATCCAAATACATTTTGGAACGTACAATTTGCTGCAAGTGTGTTATAACTCAATCTACTGCGAGTGCCACTTTCACGCTTTAGATATATGTTTAATAATATAATAAAAAAAATTTAGGATTTTATACACGTTTATTAAGATCTATGAATTAATTAGAATTTTATTGTTATTTCTTAATTATGTAATTATATACATCTGATTTATACACCTTGAGCCGTTTTAACTAGTTCCGCAATCATATACATTTTGATAGAAGACTACGTCTCAAATCCAAGACCTTCCTACCCCCAACCATTGGGCTACTCAAGGGCGGATCCAAAGAGGAGGTGGGCCAAAAAAAAAATTCTTTTCTTTTCTTTATAATTTTTTATTTTTTATTTTCTTTCTATGGTCTAGTCCACTTCTAGCCCACCATAATTCATTGTAGTCCACCCTAGCTTCAATTTTTGGATCCGTCCCTGCGGCTACTCTTTAAAATCATACGCTCTTTGCAACTTTTCTTCTTGTTTAATGTGTGAATTATTTGTCTTTGATAGTGAGGAAAAAGTTGTTTTATATCCAAAAGATAGAAAACCAATAGCTAAATGTGCATGATGCAAAAAAAAAAAAAATGATGGCATGGATATTTTAAAGAGACTATAAAAGTTGTTATGGCAATGCGACATTACGATCTAGACAAACACAATTAAGCATCATTGATTCATTGATCAATTATCTTTCATAGAAAATTGTTCTTATTTTGTTGCTCGTAACAAAATTGAACTAACAAAATATATTATTTGTGATTAACCATATTTATATTTTGTGAGAGTGAATCATATTGTGATTATGCAAGTACTATTCTTAATTCTTGTTGTATTAAAGTTTATAGATCTACTAATAGAACCGAAGCTAAAAAAAATCAAAAATAAAAGACAACTTTGAAAAAAAAAATGTTTTGTTTATGCTAGTCAATTTCCTTTAACTTCGTAAGTATGGACTAGTGGAAACAATTATCTTTTATTTGTATCACGATACATTATTTAGATGTACAATGGATTTTGCAAATAATAATTATTTGTCTAAGTCCTTTGAATTCACATACTAGTTCTACAATCGGTTGGTTATAATGCAAGTTTTACATGAATATGGTATTCACAATAAAAAAAAATTCAGTTTTTTGGGTAATGCTAGTAATAACACTTATTGTGTTAGTATTTTATAATTATAATATTTGCCTATAATAGAAGGACAACTTTTTATATATAATATGTGTTTATCATATTATTAATTTAATTGTACATGAATGTCCTTAGTATTTTCAAGCAAATTTATAAAATACTAGATCAGGTATAATTAGCTTGAACACTTTACAAGTAGACAACAAAATTTTAAAATGTTACGTGGAAAATATAGTATGATATTTAGGATATTTGTTAAGGATGCACCATATAAATTGAATTCTACTTATTTAATATTGTACTAAGTTTAAAGATGTTATTGCATATCATAGTAATGGTAATCAAAGTTTTGATTTTCAAGTAACTAAAAATGATTGGTCAGTTGCTAGTTCAATATATGATTTTTAGAAGTATTTTACAATGTACGTGTTTATCGTCCAACTTCTCATTTAGTTTAAACGAAAAATATTAACATGTCTTATTTATGTTCTAAATATTGAAATGTTTACGGTTTTGATTATGTTGTTTCCAAAAGGGAGTCAAAATTCTAAAATATTGAAGTGATATGCCTCTTTTATATTATTTGGCTTCGATTTTTTAGATAAAATAAATTAGACGGTGTATTTATATTGTTAGACAGTATGACAAAATGAATGTTGGGGTAGGTAGCTTAAAATTAGAAACTAACGGAGTTTTAGATTCTCTAGTTAATTTATATGGAAAAAAAAAATGTTGTATCGAATCGGTCGGGTACAACCGATCAATGTAGTAATAGATATGGTTTAATATTTAAGTTACCTCATGCTAGAAGTATACTACAAATAAAGAAGCAAAAACAATTTTCCCTATACTTTAGAATGATGAAAAAAAAAAGAAAATGACTTATCCTATACTTTGTTTTTAGCACTTGTTCTTTTAATGGTTTTGGTATCCACGGTAGCATCGAATCTTATTTTAGTGCAGGTTCAAGAATGCCAAGGAAGAAGAGGAACGTGATGTTGTCAGATATTTTGAAAGTTTACATTTGCGTTCAAGATTGGGTCGTGCGAAAAAACTAACCCAATGGTTAAGAGATGAAAAGCTAACATTAATGAGTTGGACTTTCGATCCCTTACTCTGGACGATCCTACTGGAGGAGGGGATGAGTAATAAACCGGACAGAAGATGAAACACAGAAGATTTATTAATTTTATTACAAATTGTATGCAAATAAAATATTTACTTTCGTTTTTGTAAGTTATAAAAAGTTATATAAGTTTATAATTTTAAATGCATTAATAAAATATATTTTTTTCTTCTTCCTCAAATTTTAATTTTTTTTTTTACTTAAATCGGTTTACCCTGAATCGGTCCGACCCACTTCCGACCAAGCTCGCGTTCGGACTGGTTCACCCCTCAAGACTTTCGGTCCGAACCGACCCGGGCCGCCTCTGCTCCAATCTGTGTCCAGTCCGGCCTATTCAAAACCGGTCAACACTAGGAGAAATTATTGTGTGGTCCGGCCTCACCACGTGGCAATGATGAATGGTGAGCCCAGCCACTAATTACTTGACACTTGGCATAATGTTTGGCATAAAGAGTTTCAAAAAATTGTAAAAAATATATAAAATATGTCGGAATTCACTTGACATATAATTAGAAAGAAAATAGAATTTTTTTCTTTGAAAACATTAAATAAAATTGACCTAGAAAATAAGAAAAATATAGTGATATAATGGATTATGCCAAGTGTCAAGTAATTAGTGGACGGGCTCACCATTCATCATTGCCACGTGGTGAGGCCGGACCATACAATAATTTCTCCAACACTAGGTCCTAGCCAATCCAAGCTAGCCAGATACACACCTTGAATGCTTATTAGAGTTGGTTTTAACTTTTTCTTTTTTAAAACATGGCATGGAAAGAAAGAAAGAAAAAAAGAAAGAAAGAATGGTGAATAAATCTATAACTCGTCTCGTTTGGTTCGCAGAATCATCGGTTTGGGAAAGAAAATTGATTACTTTCCTATGTTTGGGTGCCAAAGGAATGGATGAAAAAAAAGAAGTGATTTCCAATGGAAGAAAATTAGGGGGTCCAAAGGAAAGGAAATGTCAAGAAATTGATTTCCTTTCTCTTCCATTATGCGAACCAAACGAGGCCTAAGAAATGGTGCGATGAAATTTTTAGTTTCAGCAAAGGTAAAAAGACTTTTAGATGTATTTGTATAACAAGAAACTTTTGTTTTTGGGAACATTATTCTTTAAGAGGATGTGAAACAAAATTTGGTAGAAATAAAAAAGTTATACTTAGACATAACAATAAATGAAACAAAGTACGTTTATATAAGTTATACAAATTGAGAAGAAATGTTGTGATGAAATTTTTTTATGTTATTATTCACCATGAATTATAGAGAAACAAATACAATAATAGTTTTTTGGGAAAAGACAAGAGTGTAATAGTTTTCTTCTTTCATAAAAAAAAAGTAATTATAGTCCGAGACATTTAACTACAACTAGAAAATACAATAATGATTATTTTGGGAACAAAAATTGAAGTGTCCGATAACTTTTATTGTTTTCAAATTTTTTCATTAATTTTCTAATTGAAGCTGCAGACAAGACCATTGATCAATTACAAACTTTTAAAATTAAAAGAAAATTACAAATTTCTCGTAAATTTCAGATTGCACAAAAATAAGTTATATAAAATAAATAGATAAATGGAAGGTTTCATTAAAATAACATGGTTGCTATTTGTTATCATGGAATTGCCATTTCAAATCCAGTTGGATTTCACACCTTTGTTATTTTGAAAATAGAGATTAAAGAAAGTATTGATCTAGCTCAATAAATAAAACAGAAAATTTACTGCATCGAAATATTTTTTTTATATAAATTACTACAAACAAAACAACTTCAAAACAATTTGCAGAAACGAAACTTGCCGCCAACTAAGATGGCGAAAAAAAACCGATTCAAAAAACGAAAAAAAAAAAATTCCGCCAACAGAGTTGGTGGAATTTTAGCTTTGTTAAAATTCCACCAACTTAGTTGGCTGAATTTGGACATTTGGTTTGGGCGAGCCCGCTTGGTTCACATGGGTCGGTTTGCTTTGTTGTCGGTTTGTTTTGTTGGTTTACTTTGGTTTGCTTTGGTTTTAGTTGTTGGTTCATGGTTCACTGGTTGAAGAATAGATATATAAAAAATCTGGCAACCTTGATGGCTGAATTTTTGGCGGACCGGTTCGGTGGTTCGGTTGGGATTGCGGTTCACGGTTCACTGGTTGGAGACTTAAATATAAAAAGCAAACCAACAACAAAGCAAACCAATCCATGTGAACCAAGCGGACTCGCCCAAACCCAAATGTCCAATTTCAGCCAACTAAGTTGGCAGAAATATATATATATTTTTAATTGCTTTTCTTTTTCTGCCATCTCAGTTGGCGGCAAGTTTCGTTTCTGCAAATTGTTTTGAAGTTGTTTCGTTTGTATTAATTTATATAAAATTTATTTCGATATAGTAAATTTTTTGTAAATATAAACCAACCAATTTTCAACTATTAGATATAAATGCATAAACATATTTTCTAAAATATTACGTATTTATTTCCATCTATTTATTCTAGTCTTTAAACTATCCATGCAATAAATTGCATCTAAAAAATCATAAACAAAAACGTTGAAAAGATGGATGTTCTCATTGTTGGATCTAAGTGCACTTACAACACAATAAACAGAAAACTAACCTAATTGTGGAAAAAAAACACAATTCCACCGCTTAACGAACCTCTAGAGTTTTTAGCACATTTGTGAACAAAAATCGACTCTTTGAAAGAAACAAAATTCAAAAACATTACAAATTTGACTAAATGGGTGAACAAAAATGGACGACACGTTTTTAACCTCCAAAGGGCTTGGAGTCCATTTTTGTTCACCCATCAAAATTAGTGTGTTTCTTCACCCTCCAAAAAAAATTGACAAGTGTCAAATCTTTTAGTCAAAACCATTTTGAAAGTGGGTTTAATTAGAGGATTTGACATGTGTCATTTTTTTATTTGAGGGTGAACAAATATCCTAGTTTTGTTGGATGAACAACAATGGACTCTTTGAATGAAATACATCACATGCCTTTTAGGCCATTTTGTTCATCCATCGAAACTATGGTGTTTGTTCATCCTCTAATAAAAAATTAAAAAAAATTGAGTTGCCTCCCACTTTGTTTACCATTTTTCACGGTGCAAACTAATGTTTTGCAAAAATGTACATTCCCTTCCACTTTGAAGGGTTCCCTTCCACTTTGAAGGAAATTCGTCAGAAATTGACGGTCAACTGGTCAACTGTCTTGTCTTCCTCTCACCCCCCCCCCCCCCCCCCCGGGCCACCGCTCCCGTCCAAGCTTCCCTTCCCTCTCCTCGCCGTGCGCTCCCTCCCTTCCTACCTCCGCCGTTGCTGCTGCCGCCGCCGCCGAAGGAAGAGGGGGCGGTAGAGGTGAGCAACGGTTCGGTTCGGTCCAAACCGAATCGATTATGTAAAAATCGAATTAACCGAAAGTCATATTTATCAAAACCGAAAATTAAACCGATTTTATATAAACCGAACAGAACCGAACTAAAACGGTTCGATTTTCGCTCGATTCGGTTCATGAGATGAAATTCAAACTCAAATGCAAAATTAACGAACATCATCTCAAATACTCCCAAACAATTCATTCGTCAGATCTATTAAAAAGACGCAAGTTGTCTCCAAATATAGTTTTTAACCCACTGAATCTTAACCCAAAGAACTCATCAAAACCCAAAAAAAATGTTAAAATCGAACAAATATTAACACAGTTCATAAAAACCAACTCTAATTCAATTTTTTTTAAAAAACATATGTTCACTTCTTGCATTAAACTGTATTTTTCTTCAGTCTGAAGATGCATGTAGGTAGAGGTGAGCAAATACCGACCGATACAGAAAAATCGACCGAATATCGATTAAAATATTTTGAAAAATCGAACCGAAATTATGTACCGATACCGAATTGCCGAACCGACTAAATTACGGTATAATGGTAATGGCAACGGTTTGAGTGTAATACCATACCAAAAATACCGAACCGATTCACACACACACACACACACACACACACACACATATATATATATATATATATATATATATATATATATACACACACACACACATACACACACACACATTTTTTAATGTTGTTCTTGATTAATTTTACACTACTCATTTTCATTTTTATCTTTGTTTTAGTTGGTTTCCTAGAACTTGGAATGGATTTTAGTGGACTTGAATTTATGTTAAGAATGCTAAGAATTGAATTTTTGATCTTTTGAGCTTATGTTTTTGTGTTCTCATAGAATTTTGAAGTGAATTTTGATTATTTAAACTTACACTAAAGATTAAACTTAGTGATCGTGTTTGATATTTTAAGCTCATTAGGTGTTTGCGACTTGTTACATATTGTTCTAATAAATTTGATTAACTATTTTGTTGGTAGAGGCTTGGCTTTAAAATTAATGCTTCCAAAAACGTAAAAAATATATATTATAGGTTAAAAGGTTCTACAATATTAAGTGTGTTAATTGATCAAATATTAATTGGTAAAATACCGATACCGAACAAAAACCGACCGAATACCGATTTAACCGAAACCGAAAAAACCGATTCTAAATGTTACGATATTGGTATTGATTTTTCAAATACCGATTTTAAAAATACCGAAAAAATCGACCAAATACCGACCGATTATACCGACGCTCACCCCTACATGTAGGTATCTTCTTCTTTTTGCCTTTTGCCATGAGGAAGCTCATTCTTTTTTTTGAGCCAAAATTATGCATCCTTGCCAATTGTTGGTGATGCTTGGACCACTCATTAACTTCATTCACTACTAAATCTACCAACACTTGACTTCAAACATGCATATGGTACATGGACATGAGCAGGGGTGGAGCCAGAATTTTGAAGTAGGATGGGCTAGCTAATAGACTAATAGTTTCGATAAGGTTATAAAAATTTATGCCAAAAATTTGGCAGAGTTTTCTTTGTAAATTCAGTAACAAATTTTGACATATCATTTTCGAAGAGAAAGTAACACATCAACATTGTAAATTCTCCAAAGATATAATGGAGTAAATCTTGGTAAAACTTCTTTGCATAATACACATTATATAATACTAATATGGCTAGTATATATTCAGTATCATATTTTGGTATAAAGTTTGACTATATGGGAAACTTTTTGTGCCAACTCATAACGAATACCAGATGTAAGAGAATTTGGTAATTCTTTTACTTGTCCCATGCATATAATAGGCTTAGATGATGAAATAAGAAAAATAAAATGTTCTATAATAAGCTACTCACATCCAAAGTTTTCGTTTGGTGCATGTTTAAGCAAATGAATGAACTTTTTTGTTTAGAGGCCTGAAAGAGAATAGCGGTACATGATAGTCAGCAGCTAGATGCAAATGTTGTCATTCAATTTAAATTAACTGAAATGAATAGTCAACAATGCAGTGAAAATAAAATAGACTCGGTCATGACTTCTCACCAGCATTATAAATAGGAATACAGGTCCAGATTTGTTGCATTTTGAAGCCTTGGACCTATTGCAGATCCTAGCTCCTTTCCCAGATTCAGGAGTGAGAAGGGGGTTGGTAGTGACTTCGACATATCCAGGGCTAGTAGTCTAGTCATTTGTTTCAGCAGCTACAATATCTTCTACAACATGCTTTCTCTTTAACTGCATATTGATCAGTATATTTAATTACAAATACCTTTTAATAACAAATGTATACAGTTTATTGAACTTTATGAATTAACATTAAGGAAGAGATGGAAATGTTTGGGTGTTCAAGAAAATAGTCTCTCAACTAGAAGCTAACAGAAACACCAAGGGAGGACCATTCCAGCCTGAAAAATAACACAACCATTCTTTAAGAATTCATAACGACAAAGTCAATTCACAAACATATACTAGAATTGCAAGGAATCTGAAACTGTAACCAACCAATTAATCTTACAAGGTGCAATTTTATGGAGAGCATAGAAATCTCATAACCAATGAATTACAAACATATTATACATGAAGGAGAAGTCACAGCTTTCAGTTTGCAAGTTCTCCATTCAAGATTTTAATCCAGTACAATCTCATGAATATCATGGCCATCTGAACAAACAATTGGGGTTTAGGGTTTTACAAAATTTTATGATTTTTCATAGATGATAGATAGACAAAATAAATACTAAATAGTGATGAATCATCAGGGTTTTACCAGAGATCCGGAGGAGGTGAAGAGGGAGACTGGGGTATGGAAGAGCTGAGAGCGCACGGGAGGGGCTGCTGGTGCCGCCGCTGCAGCGTGCCGACCGTCAAACTGGAGAGGGGAGGAGGTGAAGAGAGAGAAGCTAGGAGAACCGAGAGCAGGAGTGGTTGCGCCGCTGCGGGATGGAGTCGGAGAGGGGAAGTAGGTTGCAGCCGAGCAGCCGACTCTGGAGTCTGGATGAAAGAGATCGAGGTTATTTTTTATTTTTGTGTGAAGGGGAAACTGATAGTTTCTCTGGGAGAAACTTGCATCAGGGGGTGGAGCCTGGGCTAGTGGGCTGCTGCCAACCTGGGCTACTCTTCTTTGCATATAAAAAAAATAATTAACTTTTTTTTGGGTATGCATTGGGCTACAGCCAGTGCAACCTCTATGTGCATCCACCCTTGGACAGGAGGGTCTCCACCGGATTTGCAGCTCCTCCGGGGAGATCGGGAGTCAGGACGGTGACGACACACTCGATCTTTTCTCTCGGACCCGCACCGCCACCGGATTTCGTCGCACTGGTCTCTCTCAGAGAGCCAAAGGAATGGCTGAAGAGAAAAAAGAAAGGCGGCAGAAAATAATGGAGAGAGAAAGGTAAGTTAGGTTTAGGGTTATATATATATATATATATATATATATATATATATATATATATATATATATATATATATGGGCAGGGTATTATGGTAACTTTGTTATTCGGTTTTCGGTTCGGGTTGAAAATCGAATCCTAAACCCGTATACCGAACCGAAAACCTATTTTTCTGATACCTGACAACCGAATTTCGACCCGTTCTTTTTAAAACCGACCCAAACCGCTATTTCGAGTCGGGTCGGGTCGGTTTTCGGTTAACCGTATTTAGCTTACCCCTAGGGGATGGTGGCGGTGGAGGGGAGGGGGGGAGCGGAGGCGGTGGCGGCCGGGGAACGGAAAGAGGAAAGGGAAAAAAGACAGGGGCATTTTGGTCCCCAAAGAATATTTTTGACGGATGGACTGTACATTTTTGCGAAACAGTGAGATGCACCGTAAAATATGGTAAACAAAGTAAGAGGTAAGTCAAAAAATCTCATAAAAAATTGATACGTGTCAAATCATTTAGTTAAAACTACTTTGAATGTTTACAAAACCACTTCCAAAATTGTTTTGACTAAAGCCGAGTGGCGTGTTTTGGTACACGAAAACTGGAAACAAAATATCTGCTATTTTTTAAGAAAAAATTAGCTATGGTTGGAATACCCATTTTGGGGACAGTTTGTATCCTTTTCATATTTACTAACAACTAATAATTATTCATATTCAACTGCGATAAATATTCACCACCTCAAAAATAAATTTACTTAAAGATACAACATATGCGCTCTATAGTAAGTACTAATCCAAAAAACTAATAAGTCCACCAACAATAGTTTAAGTACTAATCCAGAAAAACTAAGATTTTTTTTAATAATATGGTCTCACATAATATAAGTTGATATTAGAATTTGAGTCTCCAAAATGTACCACGTTAGTGTTTGAATTTTAAAATGACTGTTTACGTAGGTAAATAAACTATAATTTTAAAATCCAAAGACATTTTGAATACGCAAAACCAAATCTTTACTATTATACATGTGAGTTCATATTACTAAATATCCCAGAAGTTAATAAGACCACAAACAAACGATAGTTTAAGTAGTAATCCAGTAAAAACTAATAAGACCACCAACAACATAGTTTCGATTACATTTCAGCAACAATAGTTTTGATTACATTTCATACTTACATATCTCGGAAATAGTAGTGCCGAGAATAACACAGCTTTGTTTTGGTTCTTTCATCCCATAATTCCCATTCTTCGAAAATTAACACGGATACCTCCCTATTAAGTATGAAGCTAGGGATTCCACGATCATGAATACATACATACTCCTTTGAGTAAAGAAGTTGCATGCATTTTGCCAAAGAGTCTAAGTTGCCCTCTCCGAGGCCCGAACGACGACGATCACCACCTCCTCGCCGAGGCGGCCGGCCTCCTTAACGCGTTGGCCGGCCACGAAGGTTGTTGCTTAGGCCATTTGTTAGGAGCTTGGAGAAGCGAAGCCTTAGAAAGTAAGCCATGGGAGAGGTAGTTGATGAAGAAGAATAGGTATTTGTGGTAATGATGATTAAGTATATATTAACTATGGATTGGAATTAATGCAATAGAGAGAGAGAGGTGGCTTAATTGTGGAGAGGTTAGTTTGTTGAGGAAGGTGCTTTTGTACGTAGGCTCAAAGTGGTGGGAGAGGATCTTCCCAGCATATGCTTCCCCCATAACTCTCACTTCCTCCTTTAGTTCCCAATCACTCTTTAGTACTAGTCACAGCCAGAGCCATTAATCATGTTTCTCTGATTGTTTATTTATTAACTTGTAGTGCTGGATCTACACTTACAAGTTACAAATTAAGCCACAAGGATGAAGAACACTCACATATAACACATACATATATGCGCCAAATGTGCAGAGGACAGATCTGGGCTACAAGGAGCGGATCCAGAAATGTATATTGAAATGAGCTTAGAGTAAATTGGGTTGGACAAGATATAGGCTAACTACTACTACAATATATATATATATATATATATATATATATATATATATATATATATATATATATATATATATATATATATATATATATTGGAAAAAAAAATATATATATATATATATATATATATATATATATATATATATATATATATATATATATATATATATATATATATATATATATATATATATTGGAAAAAAAAAAAAAAAAAAAAAAAATATATATATATATATATATATATATATATATATATATATATATATATATATATATATATATATTGGAATCAGGTAAATTGTTTCTGTAATCGCTTCCACTGAAAATCGATCTCCTGACCACTCGGCCCGCATGCATCTCTCTTAACCACTAGGCTAGAGGTCATTTGCTATATATATATATATATATATATATATATATATATATATATATATATATAATGAGAAAATTTTGGGATATATATATATATATATATATATATATATATATATATATATATATATATATATATATATATATATATATAATGAGAAAATTTTGGGATGGGCTGACCTGGATCCGCCCCCGAGGGCTACTTACAAGTCTTTGCGACTTGAGCATGAGCCTTGTAAAAGTAGAATCCAAATACTTGATGAAACCAGAACATATCGGTTTCTTTCTATGCATGTTGTAATCGCAATATCGTATCAGGGTATTCGTTTTTTTTAATATATATATATATATAAATTGTGATTATGCGTCGTTTAATTTTTTTGTCGAATATACTGAAAATGAGATCTACAACGTATATACGGTCAGTATTGTCTGAATATGTCAAATCGTTTGGGTATCGACCCACATGCAAAGTATGGTTTTGATGACACTCCTACCTCCACTTGCACATTTCATACATGTTGAGCAAGTCACCATCAGAGGCAACACTATATACATTGCACCGTTAAAATATCACAAAAAAAAAAAAAAAAAAATAGCAGTAAATAAACTGACGAAGATAACAGCAAGAGCGACTCTCTTAATTAGCCCTGATATGGTGTATTATCTTCGTATATAGACTTCACCATAATACACCATATCAGGGCTAATGAAGAGAGTCGCTCTTGCTGACTAAATAAAAGAAGAAAATTCCAAGACTTGATAAGAAGTCACTCAACATAATCATCACAAGCGCTATCAAATACAGTATTTTCTTACAGACCGCGGGAACGACCGACACATAATTAATCAATGCCATGCGTTGGCTATCCATTGGTCGGACCCATTTATTTGTGTTAGTAATGGAGTCCAATTTTTGTGGGCCCCACGGTCCAACCAATATAGGGGGGAGGGGAACACGTGACGTTGATTTAGAACGCATGACCGTCCCCTCCGTCGGTTTAGATTTCTAATCAATTATTGTAATTTGTATAACATGTTAGATATATGTTAGATGTCACATAAATAATTTTTTTTAAGATATGAATATATTTTTTAAATATTTTCAAAATCGAAATCGAACCGAATATTTTTAAACCGAACCGAATCTCTTATTCGATTCGGTTCGATCCGATTTTTGGTCCAAAAACGAATAATGCTCACCCCTACGCAATAATTTGCAAAAATCAGTTCACTTAAATGTCTCCTGGACGAGCCAAACAGGCACTTTGATGCATTAGACTTGACCAGACAAAGTATTAAAACGAGAACGTGACACTAACCAATATGCTCAGGCCCTCTCAAATTTCTTTATTGAGAGTGGAGGCATCCCAACTAAAATATTACCCATTAGTCTAAGTAGGAAGAAACTTTTCTCTTTTCTTTTCTTGCTTTCGGTTTTATTAACAACTAAAAGAAAATATTATGTCTACAAATATAGTCTAGCATCGTTCAGTGGATAGAAGGAGAAATTATTCATTGGGACGAGCTTATCACGTAACAGTGATAAATGGTAAAAGACATAATAAATTGTGAGTCAATCTAATGGTATAATAATATATAGCAATATATAATAATATATAGCTAATCTAATGGTATAATAATATATAGTAATGTTGGAATTATTCAATAAAATGAGTCACACATGTAAAATTAATTGTGTTGGGCTATCTAAATAATTAAGCCAAATTAAAGTGGTCTATTTGAAAATTGGCTTAAGGGTATAATTGTCATGGAAATAATGTGTAGATACCGGAGATACAATTTGATGAGGGGCCAAATTAGAAATATCAAAGCATATAAATATATGTATTCATTAGGGTTATTGTCCCCAACTTATATGGCCACCAAAAGAGAGATTTTTCTCCTTTTCTCTTCTGCATCCTCATCAACAGAAAGAGAGGGACAAAGGATTCGGATTCTTCTTTGTCATTAAGGGTCGTAGCAAGTTGGAAATCGAACCCCATAAAAGGACGACCGCTTCAAGATCCATCAAGCCTAGCAATGGATTCAGGTACGCTTCCGCAATTTAATTTATGTTCTTTATCTCATGAATTAACATGGTACTATAAATTTCTAACAAGTGGTATCAGAGCCTCCCCTATTTGATTCATGAGTTTGAAGTTTTCATGTTCAATTTTTATTGTATGTTTGATCTTATTTAATTTAGGGTTTCAATTGTAAGATCAAATATATTTTTCTTCATATAATCATCCGAAAGCACATAGTGATGTAACTTATGTTGAACTCTCCAATTCATATGGTTAATTATTTATCTTTTTTTTTTTTTGGAATGCTATATGAATAAGAGAATGTTGATTGGTGATCGTCCTTTATGGACCTATATTTGTTGATCTCCAAGAAAACGAATCCATTATGCGGACTACAATAAGTTCTAAAGTTTATACAGTAGGGATATTTAAATGACTTAATGTACGTCTCATTTACTTATCTATATCCATCACTGATTTTATATGTACTCTTCTGAATGATTGAGTCAATGATCAAGTCAATGACTAAATCTTTTGAGATTATCTTAAAATAAGTTTGTTACATAGAATAGAACATGCATATGGAGCACTACGGAATAAATGGTATATGAGTTTCTTTAGGGTCAAAGCTGCCTTAGAATTCCTGACCAATTTGCATAGAATAAATTGCAATTTTTTTAAAGATTGCAGACCTTAGGATTACATGTAATATATGTTATTTATTAAAGCATTGGAGTACTTTCTATTCCTTTCTTTCTTAATCACACGCTTGCATATATATATATATATATATATATATATATATATATATATATATATATATATATATATTTGGATATATATTTTGGAGTTATCATTTTCAGTTAGTGTCTATAACTTTTTCTTGGATGCATATCCTAAGTAGATTATTACATGAATTTTGTTATGTTGATAATATCCAAATTTGTCAAATTAAAATTCATGCTTATACTTTATTTGAGTAATAATCTTATAAATATGCATGTACATAAGATTTTTGGACATGATTCGATTTTGTAAAATTTAGTCAACATTCAAATTTTTTGTGCCTTTTTGTGACTAGCAATAGTTGTCTAATATTCTAAATAGACTCATTGAAACAAGATGTCGCCAAAGTGACCTTTCTTGCGTAGATAGTCTATAAAGGATGTTGGATGTTTATGTGTGTACATTCATGCGGGTATTAGCCGGCCCAAAGGAAGGTTAATATTTGGCCGAATTGCGCACATACTTGTGGTGATAAATGTGTGACAATTATAAGATTTACATGTGAATAATAACCCGATCCAAAGATAGGCTTATTATTTGACAAGGCTTATTGTCAACGTTTGATCTTACACCAAGAGTACCACTTGCAGTTAATATCACTGTCCAAAGACTTGATATTAATGATGTACTAGGTATCTTGAGATGGGGTTCACCATTATTTGAATTTGTTTGACTATATTTTATTCTTTGGTTATTAATTAGAGCATATTTGTTTATTTATTTTTGTTCTCTTTATAATTAATATTGCTACAATATCTGCCAATAAGATTTTAATTTTTATGTTTAATGGAATAAACTTTAAGGACAAAAAGAAAATGAATACAGTAGCTGCTAAGGGGTCCAGCTCAAAAGAAACAACAATATAAAACTAAGGGTTGTTCTTTTGTGATATGGCAGGACCCATAAGGAAGAAATGTACAAAGTACCACGTATGGCGTATAAAGAAAAGTACATTTCTAAATTTGGTCTGATCTGAGGTTAATTTAGATTTAGTACCTAGAAACACATGGTGGTTAGATTCTGGTGCTACTACCCACATTAGTGTTTATAGACAAGGTTGTCTGAGCTACCGAAAGCCAATTGATGGTGAAAGATACATCTATGTGGGTGACGACAAATCGGTAGAAATGGAAGCAATAGTACATTTTAGGTTATTATTAGAAACCGATTATTGTTTAGATTTGATAGACACTTTTATTGTACCTTTTTTAGACGAAATTCAGTTTCAATTTCCTTAATGGACAAATCTGGTTATCATTGTTCATTTGGAAATAATAAGTTTAATCTATCTTTAAATCCAAATATTATTGGTAACGGTTCCTTTAAGGTTTCTGATCGCGTATATTCAGTTGAAACTATTGCAGCTTAAATAAAACATTGCAAGCGGAGTCATGTGGTACTAAACACAAAATTAACAATAATAAAAATTTAGCCTCATTATGACATAAGCGATTAGGTCACATCTCTAGAAATAGAGTAGAACGACTTGTGTCTGATGAAATTTGGATTCCATTGACTTTATAGATTTCAATGTCTGTATTGAATGTGTAAAGGAAAGACAGACCAAAGTTAAATTATAAGCAGCTACTTTATTAACTATGCTGACAAATCGAGGGGTTAATAATTATACGGTCCCACACTAAGAATTTTTTTTGAGACGAGAAGTATAATATTTTTTGAGGATATTGAGTTTTGGGGAGAAATAAAGTCAGGATCGTTGTCTTTGAGAAGGAATCAATTACGATTCCTACTATCACTTTTGACGATGTGCAGGAATCTATATCTGCCATGATCAAGAAGTGAATTCGGAGCCTCAATAAGACAATGTCGAATTACCTCTATAAGTCGTTGTTGAGATACCTTAACAACGACAACGTAGCGGTACCCCATTCAAGATAAGATAATTATTTCTAAGGAACAAACTCAACAACCTCAAGAACCAGTAATATTAAAATGGTCCACCAGAGAAAGGAGAAATATAATTTCGGATAATATTTGTCATATTTCTCTAGAAACACGAGGAAGACTGTAGATACTGGAAGATGATCTAATCAACTTCCGTCAGGCCATGGAAAGTTCTACTCAAAGTGGATTGATACAATAAATAAGGAGTATAAGTCCATGCAAGACAATAAAGTTTAAGAACTTGTCCCATTACCAAAAGGTATGAAGTCCATTGGTTGCAAATAGACATTTAGAACCAAGAAAGATTCGAAGGGTCATGCGGAGAGGTATAAAGTACGTCTTGTATCTAGTGACTTTACTCAAAATTTTGGGATTAATTTTAAAGAGTTTTTTTTTCTCTTTGGTATCTTTAAAAAACTCCTTTAAAACAATCATAGCACATGTTGCACATTTTGATCTTGAATTACATTAAATGGATGTCAAAACGATATTTCTCAATGGTAACATTGATGAAACAGTTTATATGGTACAACCAGAAAACTTTGTGTCGAAAGACCCAAAGAATATGGTTTACAAATTGACAAAATCTATTTATGAACTCAAGCAAGCTTCTCGTCAAAGGTACTTCAAGTGATTATCTCATTTGGTTTTGAGATGAACACTGTTGAAGATTGTGTGTATCACAAGTTTAGTGGGAGTAGAAATAATTTTCTGATTTTGTATATTGATTATAGTATTCAATGCAAACCAGGTGACACCTCTCGTTAAAGGAGACAAATTCGGTCTCAATCAAGTGTCCTAAGGTTAGCTTTAAAATTAAGAAAATATAATAGATTTTTCCTTCATGATCAGTTATAGAGAGTCTAATGTATGCTCAAGTATGTACGCGTCAGGATATTACGTACATATTAGGATGTTAGACAGATATTTAAGCAAATATGGATGGATTATTGGGTAACAGCCAAACTACTTAAGTAATTAATAGAGAACAAGAAATTATATGCTCTTTGTAGGAGATGGAATAATTTTGGAGATTATAAGGTATTCCGACTCCGATTTTGTTGGATGCCAACACAGCAGGAGATCCACATCAGGTTATGCTGACTAATGGAGATATATTTGGGATGATCAAACATGCACTCATAATTTTTTTCACCATGACAACAAGGTTTATAGCATGTTGTGAGGCATCTATTAAGGGAATATAGTTACAAAATTTTGCCACAAGGCTGCGCCTACAAGAGGGTGTTGAAAGACCACTTAAATTATGGTGTGACAATAAATCAGCAATACTATATTTCAATAACAATAGAAACTTGTATAAGTCAAAGGATATTGACATAAAGTTTCTAGTTGTGAAGGAAAGAATTCAGAATGGTTATAGTGTCCATATAGCACATTAGGATAAACTCCATATTAGCGGATCCGCTCACAAAAGTATTATCACACAGGGTCTTTCATGAGCATACTGCTCTATGGGTGTTTTCTTAATTAAAAATATGACAATACAATGGGAGTTTGTATTTTATGTATTTGGGTGCTATTTGATTTTGGACACATTTATGTATTAAAGTATTTTGGATATTTATCTGATCAGATATATAAAAATTTAGTTCATTCTGTTAAAGTATTGATCTCACTAAAGTTAAGGAGAGCAAGTTGGAAATAGACATGTATTGATCACATTGCGTATAATTTCTATGCTACGCATCCATGATTGATCTATGTCATTTAGCTATATTGGTATATGTGACCATTGATGGTTTAATTACGCTATATGTGACGAATGCCGCTTTGATCCTATATTGATATGGTTAATGGACGAGATTATCCGGGTATACCCTAAGGATTAAGATAGCAATTTATGAGCTCACTAAGGTTAACACAATTATAAGGTTACATATGTGGTCCAGTAGGAGATTATTAGAATTATTCAATAATATCGGCCACACATGTAAAATTAATTGTGTTGGGCTATCTAAATAATTAAGCCAAATTAAAGTGGTCTATTTGAAAATTGGCTTAAGGGTATAATTGTCACGCCCCGAGTCGACAAACCGTTCGTCCCCGGTGTTATTTTGCCGAATCGATCATTCTTGCTAAGGCGTGATACCGTACGAGTCTGGAATTGCACTCGTACAAGACAAGAACGTTACGTTTATCTTTTATATTTAAACGCCAAGTTAAAACTTCACAAATCACATCAGAATATAAGACGCAGTATAGGAAGATAGAAATTTGCTTTTCATTCATAGCTTGCAACGAAGTACAAGTCGTAATTACATTGGATGTCGTTGCGACGACATTGATTGAGAACGAAATAAAACATACTCGACAAGCTGCCTGAACTAACACTTGTCGTTCTATACATTCGCCCTTTTATACATAAGTCGTCGATTGAATTGGCTTTAAAATACTTCAGCATAGGAAGAGCTTCAAAACGCCTCTCCGTACTTCAGCTTCAGTTTAGTTTGGAGTGCCCGTAGCACCTGAGAAAATTGGGGGAGGGGATTAGCACACTTGCTAAGTGGACGAGACGAACCAACTCGTCTAAACCTACTCTGACTGTTAAGGTAGGCATGCTTTAGAGTTGTCTTTCTATTTAGAACTAAATGAATTCAGTTCATATCGATAGCCATCATTTGAGTAATAAAGCATACAGTAAAACATAGCAGTTTATCCTATTTCTTACCACGGTCGTGCTCGTCCCTGCATAAAACACAGATAATATTTACTACCTGCATAAGACAATAGGTGAGCATGCTCCATCTTATATGTGCGGTCATTGATGCTATGCATCACGAGAGACTTTATATGGCATTACGACGTGCCTGTCAGCTTGGGTTGCAAGCCCTGATGCATGTCTCGTAATGTCTCGCGCCGAAGCACGAATTTGTTTTTCCCCTAGGTCGATTCGGTTCCGATGCCCCGGATACCGCATCGAGGAAAGTTCAACTTGTGCACAAGCCGTCCATGACCATGCCAATACGTGAACTTGTTTAATATGTACATGCAGATTTGTATAGCGCGGACAGTATTGAATGACATTATCATTTCTTCCAACTCATGCAACGATTTATTTTCCCCAAAGCCGTACTCCCGATTTAGCATCCCGTAGGCACCAAATTGTCCGAGGCATCATAACCCACGATCGACGTTTCATATTATTTTGTAGCACGTAAAATAGTCTATCTTTTTACTAGAACCTTAAACTTTTTCGTTTATGTGAGAAACTTGTATTTTTTTAGAGTAGATTACTCAAAATCAATACATTTTTCCCGAGTTCTTGACCTTAGTGGATTGGCATGCAATTAACTTGGCATCGTTCGACTTGAATAAATTCGAGGCAAGAAATTAGTTTGCGGGGCAGAGTAGAAGGAAGGTCCGAATCACCCACCGATTACTTTGCTCGTGCCGATCGTCGAAGCGCTTCGCAACGTCAAGCTTTAGTTACGCGAGCTCCTGCAATGGCACCAATACTTTGTTACAATTTCTTCTTTTTCCCTTGCTTCGAAATTTGTAATTGCATCTAGAAAAATGACGCAAAAGTACTTCATCAAAACCCAATGGCAAAAGCTCCAAGAAAACCATACAGCTGTCCGGTCCCGTCGAAGGGACTCTTATAGAGAGCTCACTCGCCGAGATACAGCCCGCTGCATCTAGGACTTATTCCAACAGAAGTCGTTCTATTAGTTGGATCGATTCTCGTAACGTCCGTCCAAATCGATTTGATCGATGCCGCAAGGTGTTATCGTTTACCAAGCCTAGCGATCGAGTCAGATGGCCATCTAAGTTTTCGGCCGATCTGACTCGGCGCAAGCATATTATGAAGTCCGTCGCCTATCGAAAGCGGGGCGCTACAATAATTATCATGGAAATAATGTGTAGATACCGGAGATAAATCTAATTTGATGAGGGGCCAAATTAGAAATATCAAAGCATATAAATATATGTATTCATTAGGGTTATGGTCCCCAACTTATACGGCCACCAAAAGAGAGGTTTTTCTCTTTTTCTCTTCCGCATCCCCATCAACAGAAAGAGAGGGACAAATAATTCGGATTCTTCTTTGTCATTAAGGGTCGTAGCAAGTTGGAAGATCGAAACCCATAAAAGGACGACCGCTTCAAGATCCATCAAGCCTAGCAATGGATTTAGGTACGCTTCCACAATTTAATTTTTGTTCTTCATCTCATGAATCAACATGGTACTATAAATTTCTAACAAGTAATATCATGTGAGTCAGTCTAATGGTAATATATAGTAATATCAAAAGCAAACAAAATAATAATAAAATTATCAAATACCATTATGCTATAATTACAAAATATAGTAAGATAATCATTTGCCACTGCCGAGTTCGTCCTTCTGGTTAGCAACACAAATAACTAATTATGTACATGAAGACATAATCACTATAATAAAACTAATTAAAATCCCAAACCATCTAATAGATATTTAGGACCATTCATGTTAACTATACTATGTTTTATACTTATTATATGGACCACTTTTACTTTTAAACTAACTACATCAGCCACCCATATATTTTATATTTTCTATAAAAAATTTATAACACTAATCATCTTTATTTTAAAAATAAAATATAAAAGAGAGGAGTGATCCGTATAATTATTTTAAAAATAAGAATAAGGAATATTTAGACTTTTGGTCTTGAATAAGTTAGAATATTTGTGTTTGGTTCCTCACAATAGACATAATTAGCATTTGGGCCTCCAATAAGTTAGAATATTTATTTTTTGGGTCTCCATAATAGATGTCACTACCATATTTTAGCTTGAGGGTATTTTGGTCATTTGGTGAATTTTTGAATTTTAATTAATTTATTGAATTGGTGATTGATATCTTTGACTTTGACTTATTGAGACTTTGTAGACTGACCTAGAAGCTAACCCTAGCTATGGTGACTTAGTAGGAAATGGTGTGACCCTAGTCTAGCTTAAGTCAAACCTATTTTTAGTCACTAGAATCTAGTTTCAATAGGAAGAATTATGAATAAGTGAAATAACTTATGACTTGTGACTTTGATTTCATGACTTATGTAATTAAGCCATAGGCCCATGACTTAAGTCCAAACCCTAGCTAAGCCCACCCATGGCCGGCCAACCTAGGGTTTTCCACTCCTATTTAATGTCCTATCCACTTGTTCTTGCCTCTTTTGTGCTCAACCAAGTTTTTAGAAGGAAAGATAAATCCCCACTTTCTAAAATTCCTAGTAAATCCATTTTTAATCCTTTTTGATCCAAATCTTTTGCATATGATTCTAATCAACCTATACTTGCTGATTTTGAGAAGTAATTTCAGTCTAAGAGCAATTTGGAGCATTTGGCTATGAAGGAGGAACCCCCCATTTTAAGCTTTTTCTTGCTATTTGTACCTATAGGTAAAACTTCTCAAATTATTCTAATATTCTGTTTTCTTTACATTTAGGGCTAGATCTAGGTGTCCCCTAGCTATCCCTAAAGTTTGGGTTAATTTTGTGTCCATTTGGTGTCCGTATCGGACACGTGTCATAGTGTATAGGAAGGTGTTTGATTAAATGTCACTTAGGAATTTATTTTCGATTCCTGTAGAACTAATTACATGGATGCATAGATCTATACGTGTACTTTAATATTTGTGAAGACTGAGTCGTGATTGGTGTCATTTTTGTGTCCTATTTTGTGCAGGACACGCCGCACGGGGGCTCGGCTAAGTGTCCTGCTACCCGTGTCTAATATCTCCCTGGACACGGCACTTCATGACACGAAAATTTATGTGTAGTGACACGAGATGACTGACAGGTAGCCTATAAAATTTTAGTAGATTTTATTGAGTGGTTGGGGAGTAATTTGGGTCACACAAATTTTACATTGTCGTGCACAGTCGGCCATAGGGCTGCTGACACTGTATTCGTGTCTCACCTAGACATGTCTTAGACACGAATCAGGGTCCTAGACACATAGACCTATCCTAGGTGAACCCCTAGACATGAGCACGTGTCCTATTTCGTATCATATCGTGTCCACGAGTGATGTGCACGCGTGCACGATGCTGTCAGTGCACAGTTTCGTGTCTGTGTGTGTTTTAGTGTCTTGGACACGAATGTGTCTACTTGGTTGGACACATACACATTGCATGACACATATACACTTGACACATGGATTATAAACCATTTAATTGGGATGTTAACATGTTTTTAAGTATCGATTTAGCATTTCCCCTATTCGACTGATACTTGTTTTCACTGTTTGGGTTTTTCTGATTTTAAATATATTCTCAACCATTTTTCCCATGATTTAATTACCATGTTAATTCAATTACATATGTATTAGATTGCTTAAATGTTGAGTTCATGATTTGTGTTGGAATTTGGATGATGGGATTTCGAATTTGGTGTTTGGGACTTAATGTGTAAACTGTCATGCTGAAAATTGATTTCCCTAAGTTATTACACTGTCAAATACAAACTGTCATTTGTACCATGCTAAAACTGAGATTGACACTATGTATTTGTGGCATCCGCCACCCGATTATGATTTAATGATATTTTTTTTCATTTTAATTGAATAGTTGATATTTAATCTTCTAGGAATTTTCTTGAATTATTTTGAATATTAAATAGTGGGAAAACCTATTTCCTAGGACTGCTGGAATTTATTGTGGTATCCTCAGAGCGAGTATTGACCCCAAACATTTTTCTAAGGCTCATTATCCTATTTTACATTTTCTGTAATTTTTACATAATTTTTGGCAATAATTAAGCATTTATTTATTATGGTTTATATAATTTTAAAGGCTAAAATATTTTCTATAAGATCATTGGTGACTATTTTGGGACAAATTATTTTATATAGGTTCTAGGTGGTTAGTAATATTTTCTATAATTTTTTAGGATTTTTCTGGAATTTTTAGGAATTTGTTTGGAGTTATTTGGGTTTAAATTGGCTTAGAAAACAGTTTTTATATTAATAATACACAGTTAGCTAAGGGGGCCCACGCGTCAGCCACTTGGGCTGACAGAGCGGGGCCCGCCTGTCAGTCACCCATGTGCTGACTGTACTTTATTTGGAGCCACGGCTCCTTAGCCGAAGCTAATTGGCTTGGCTCCAAGCATCCTCGCCATCGGACCGTCCATCCTTATTTGCGGGGCTAAGGAGATGATGACACGTGTCCCTAGCCACCCACCAACTCAGCCAAGCCGCTGCTCTATATATATATATTATTATTTCGGTTTTCGAGAAACCCTAATTAATTGTCAGCCGACCTTTGTGGTTTTGATCCCGACGATCCTCCGACTTCCCGAGGTGATTCCCGTCAACCCCGACCTCGTTTTCGCGTGCCGTTTTTTTTATTGGAAGCGTTTTGAGGTAAACTCGCTGTCTATGCAATTTATTTTCGTAAATTCTGAACATGAATTTCTGGAAAATTCGTGGAGTGTCGGTTGTCCGAAACTTGACGCGTTTCAGTGTTTTCGAGTTTCCGGGAGAACCAGAAATCGAAATCACGATCCGTTTAAAGTTTTGGAAAGCTGACACAGAGCCCTTCGACATATATTTTTCCCAGAAATTATTTCTTTGATTTAATATTTTATTTATTCTGTTGAACTCAGAACTTATCGTTTGATCCCCGTTTTGGTCACGATTAGCCATAATGGCGATATCTTTTGACCAAAGCGTGATTTTGAGGCACGGTCAATTCCAGCGCACTCGTAGCGCTGAAATCTACCAAGGTGCACTTTCAAAATCAAGAGTTCATAACGTTTGACCAAAAGTCAACGGCACGTCTCGATTTACGTGCCATGGTTTCCGAAATTGAGAAATGCGACTTTTGATGGCCAAACTTGCATATATAGATTATATTCAGAATATTATTAAGTTAAATTAGGTTTTTAGTGAATTATTACAGAATTAATTATTATTAACTTAGTAACCCAACTAGCCACTATTTAGAATTAGAACATTAGAATTAATTTGTGATTTTTGTGCACTGTTCGTTGTGCATTGTATGTGATAGGTTGACAGTTCTAGATCGGCTTTTCCTTCACCCTCGGATTGTGACTACAGTTTGTGCAAGGATTCAGGCAAGTACAGTATTGCATTTATGTTTTAGTTCATTATAATGTTTATTCCATAGTTTCTCGTTTGATATCTCGTTGAATCATTGCTTGATATTTCCCTTGAGACACGATTGTGACACGATAGTTATTGTATTCTTCTTACGTATCATTGACCGTTCTTGATTGTTAGAGAGTCGGGAGGGGAAATACTTGATAAATACGTGAACAAACCCAATTACGTTACTGAACGATAGCTAAGTCATACACACACGTATGAGTTAGCCGTACCATTACTGAACGATAGCCATCGTATGATGTGCCGTATTAGCCCAGCCGTTCACGTATTTGTAGGTATTTCACACACATGTATTGGTTTCTATCTTTTCCTTTATCTAGTTCATTATCTTGCTAGTTTATATCCTGCTAGTTTTACATCTTGCCAGTTTACTTTTGCCATTTCATATCTTGATAGTTCTTGTCTTGCTAGTTCTTTTTATATTCCTTGTCATCATTGTTTCTCGCTTGTTCTAACTTATTTTGGACTAACAACATTAAATTGCAATATGGTTGTACTCTGCTCCTTTCCTGATTGGATCGTTGTTGTAGGTGAGGGAGAGTATCTCTAGCATTTCATGTTATGGACCAGCAGTGGATAGTGCTGACTTTGTTGGTACCGAGACTCAGGAGCCATGGATGATCTCTAGAGGGATCTAGATTTACTTTTATGCATGTCTTAGTTTATTTCTTAGATAGATCTTGTTCATGGATGGACGATATTTTACTGTTCTGGATTTCAGTCTCTTTGTCATTGGATTTGGATATTATTATTTCATTATCTATCGTACTCTTATTTTCCTTGGTTTTGTGTCACTGCTGAGTACGATTTGTATCTGTGGTCTATTGTATCTGTGGAGGATGTTATTGTATATACTAGACAGCGTTCTACCGCCGATACCGCGGCGTAGGCTGGACTTGGACACGTCTCGTATCCGAAAACCGGGTGCGGGTCGTGACAAGTTTTTATGGTGGCCCATGCAGGTCAGTTTTTGCAAAGACTGCGAACTCGTGGTAGTACTTAAGTTAGTCGTACTACTGCGAGCCTGCGAATAGGATTAGATTTTTAAGGACATCCTCCACGTGTTTGCTTATTGATCACCACCTTTGACTTTAACCTTTCTTGATATGCATCCTGCTTGAATCTTTCTACCGTTTAATGTTTTCTTTTATTGCAGCTAATGGATTCTCAAGACAGGAGTAACGCTTTCCTGAACACCCCACCGACTACAGGAGGATTCTTCTCATACATGACCCCGCCGACGCCGGGAGGCCAGCTTTCTCACCAGGGCGACCCGGCTCAAATGCAATACTCAAGATTCCGCAGAGATGACTTTCCTCCACCAGCACCCTTCCATCAGTCTGCACCCTTCCAGCCAGCATATGTTCCACATCCAGCACCTACCATGCACTCTGCACCAGCGATGTATCCAGCACCTGCAATGTACCCAGCACATGTTCTGCCTCCGCCACCTCCGCTGGACAACATCACGCTTCTCGGGATCTTCCAGCAGATGATGACTTCTTAAGCACAACAGGCTGACGTCTTCCGCGATACTTTGAGAGAGGCTATCCAGACTAGAGACGCTCCACGACCGCGCCCTGGAACTTCCAAGCATTTTTCGGACCTTAGGCCCCGAGAATTCAAAGGAACAGAAGGGATTATCTACGCGGATGAGTGGTTAGAGAACATAGATCGCAACCTTCGGAGGGCTCGAGTTCCAGAAGATCTGAAGGTCGAGAATGCCGGCATGCAGCTCTACGACATCGCCCACACGTGGTATAGAGACGAGCCACGGCTCACTGCGCCAGACGTATCTTGGGAGGAGTTCAAGGAGCTATTCAAGACGAAGTTCTTCCCTGAAGCAGCCCGTGAAGAGTTGGAGAACGAGTTCGAGAGCCTGGAACAAGGCAACCTCTCCGTCGACGAATACACCGCAGAGTTCTCCCGCCTCAGCCGCTTTGCAGACGCCATGACCCCTGCAGCTAAAGCCAAAAAGTTCAGGAAGGGACTTTCATATGATATCCGCATCGCCATCGCCACCAGCCAGGCCACAACTTACGAGAAGATCTTGAAGATCGCACAGGCGGTAGAAACAGAATTGAAGCGTAAGCAAAAGAGAGATAGAGATGCAAATGGAGGACTTAACAACCAATCGAGATCGGCAAAATGTCCCAATATTCCGGAGGAGATTTTACCCCAGCACTATCACCAGCAGCCTCGTTTCCTACAACAGCAAGATCAGATCCAGCCGATTATTATATGCTCCTACTGTCGGGGACCAGGTCATCATTTTGATCACTGTCGCAGAAGGTTACGACAATGTTTATCATGCGGATCAGCTACGCACCAAGTGAAAGAATGTCCAACATCATTTGTTCGTCAAAGCCAAACACCTACTCAAGGAGGACTGCAGCAACAAGGATATGATCAAGCATTTGAAGCGGTGACCCGACCTTAAGGTATATGTAGTTAACTAAGTTCCTTACAGGCTTCCCATAATTATAGTTAACAGGTATGCTTGGTTAATGCTAGATTAGTAACCTTAGATTTTTCATATTTCCATGATATAGACTAGAAATTATTTTAGAGTTTGCCTGTAGAAGTTATTTAGTATGACCTGTTGATTTTTGAGGACAAAAATATTTTTAAGGGGGATAGTATGTGGCATCCGCCACCCGATTATGATTTAATGATATTTTTTTTCATTTTAATTGAATAGTTGATATTTAATCTTCTAGGAATTTTCTTGAATTATTTTGAATATTAAATAGTGGGAAAACCTATTTCCTAGGACTGCTGGAATTTATTGTGGTATCCTCAGAGCGAGTATTGACCCCAAACATTTTTCTAAGGCTCATTATCCTATTTTACATTTTCTGTAATTTTTACATAATTTTTGGCAATAATTAAGCATTTATTTATTATGGTTTATATAATTTTAAAGGCTAAAATATTTTCTATAAGATCATTGGTGACTATTTTGGGACAAATTATTTTATATAGGTTCTAGGTGGTTAGTAATATTTTCTATAATTTTTTAGGATTTTTCTGGAATTTTTAGGAATTTGTTTGGAGTTATTTGGGTTTAAATTGGCTTAGAAAACAGTTTTTATATTAATAATACACAGTCAGCTAAGGGGGCCCACGCGTCAGCCACTTGGGCTGACAGAGCGGGGCCCGCCTGTCAGTCACCCATGTGCTGACTGTACTTTATTTGGAGCCACGGCTCCTTAGCCGAAGCTAATTGGCTTGGCTCCAAGCATCCTCGCCATCGGACCGTCCATCCTTATTTTCGGGGCTAAGGAGATGATGACACGTGTCCCTAGCCACCCACCAACTCAGCCAAGCCGCTGCTCTATATATATATATTATTATTTCGGTTTTCGAGAAACCCTAATTAATTGTCAGCCGACCTTTGTGGTTTTGATCCCGACGATCCTCCGACTTCCCGAGGTGATTCCCGTCAACCCCGACCTCGTTTTCGCGTGCCGTTTTTTTTATTGGAAGCGTTTTGAGGTAAACTCGCTGTCTATGCAATTTATTTTCGTAAATTCTGAACATGAATTTCTGGAAAATTCGTGGAGTGTCGGTTGTCCGAAACTTGACGCGTTTCAGTGTTTTCGAGTTTCCGGGAGAACCAGAAATCGAAATCACGATCCGTTTAAAGTTTTGGAAAGCTGACACAGAGCCCTTCGACATATATTTTTCCCAGAAATTATTTCTTTGATTTAATATTTTATTTATTCTGTTGAACTCAGAACTTATCGTTTGATCCCCGTTTTGGTCACGATTAGCCATAATGGCGATATCTTTTGACCAAAGCGTGATTTTGAGGCACGGTCAATTCCAGCGCACTCGTAGCGCTGAAATCTACCAAGGTGCACTTTCAAAATCAAGAGTTCATAACGTTTGACCAAAAGTCAACGGCACGTCTCGATTTACGTGCCATGGTTTCCGAAATTGAGAAATGCGACTTTTGATGGCCAAACTTGCATATATAGATTATATTCAGAATATTATTAAGTTAAATTAGGTTTTTTAGTGAATTATTACAGAATTAATTATTATTAACTTAGTAACCCAACTAGCCACTATTTAGAATTAGAACATTAGAATTAATTTGTGATTTTTGTGCACTGTTCGTTGTGCATTGTATGTGATAGGTTGACAGTTCTAGATCGGCTTTTCCTTCACCCTCGGATTGTGACTACAGTTTGTGCAAGGATTCAGGCAAGTACAGTATTGCATTTATGTTTTAGTTCATTATAATGTTTATTCCATAGTTTCTCGTTTGATATCTCGTTGAATCATTGCTTGATATTTCCCTTGAGACACGATTGTGACACGATAGTTATTGTATTCTTCTTACGTATCATTGACCGTTCTTGATTGTTAGAGAGTCGGGAGGGGAAATACTTGATAAATACGTGAACAAACCCAATTACGTTACTGAACGATAGCTAAGTCATACACACACGTATGAGTTAGCCGTACCATTACTGAACGATAGCCATCGTATGATGTGCCGTATTAGCCCAGCCGTTCACGTATTTGTAGGTATTTCACACACATGTATTGGTTTCTATCTTTTCCTTTATCTAGTTCATTATCTTGCTAGTTTATATCCTGCTAGTTTTACATCTTGCCAGTTTACTTTTGCCATTTCATATCTTGATAGTTCTTGTCTTGCTAGTTCTTTTTATATTCCTTGTCATCATTGTTTCTCGCTTGTTCTAACTTATTTTGGACTAACAACATTAAATTGCAATATGGTTGTACTCTGCTCCTTTCCTGATTGGATCGTTGTTGTAGGTGAGGGAGAGTATCTCTAGCACTTCATGTTATGGACCAGCAGTGGATAGTGCTGACTTTGTTGGTACCGAGACTCAGGAGCCATGGATGATCTCTAGAGGGATCTAGATTTACTTTTATGCATGTCTTAGTTTATTTCTTAGATAGATCTTGTTCATGGATGGACGACATTTTACTGTTCTGGATTTCAGTCTCTTTGTCATTGGATTTGGATATTATTATTTCATTATCTATCGTACTCTTATTTTCCTTGGTTTTGTGTCACTGCTGAGTACGATTTGTATCTGTGGTCTATTGTATCTGTGGAGGATGTTATTGTATATACTAGACAGCGTTCTACCGCCGATACCGCGGCGTAGGCTGGACTTGGACACGTCTCGTATCCGAAAACCGGGTGCGGGTCGTGACAGTATTCATGAGCACATGTGCATTAGCACTGTTAGCTGAGGATAACTATTCCTATCATATTCTCCACTGTTTCACATTGACCTGAGACACACATAAACTGTCAATGCACTGATAATGACACACACACACACACACACACACATTCAAATCTGTGAATCACCCTCATCCAGTTGATACTATCCACTGCTACCTACTGATTCCTATTACACATACTATGTCACACACATTAAATTATACAACACCATACCTAAACTGTCAACTGAGAACTAAACATATGTACACACGTTATGTTCATTACACACACTCTCACACACTCACACATTGCATAGATTCACTTACACACACCTATGGTCCTGTCACTTGACACACACACACACACTGTTACACGTTCACACATATTCATACACATTGTCCACTGTTTTCCAAATGCCCTACACACACACTCATGATTCACCCTTCTTTTCTTTCCTTCCCTCTACATGTATATATATATATATGTTAATCTAGTACCTATACATATATAGCTACCCTATATGTATATTTACATGTATATATATATATATAAATATGAATGTGACATATATGGATTTGTATAATGTATGCATGTATGGTTTTGTTTATATGTGAGGTATAGTTTAGGCTATGGTACTAGACTAGTGTGGCTTATATGGTAATTTGGTTAGAGACCTAGATTGACTTGTTAAGCCTATGTTAGACCAACCTAGACTAGTTTAACCTAGTTTAACCTTGTTGATCATGTTTGACCTAACTAGACTAGAGTTGACCTAGTTTGACTGTTAGAGTTGACTAGAGTTGACCAAAGGTTGACTTTAGTCTAGATTGACCCAAAACATCATGTCAATGCATTGTAGCAGTCTATTTTATTATTTTAGACATGTAGTGACTTGTACTGTTCTATAGGAGACAGACACCACTCCTTGAACAGTATATTCTCTTCAGATATTCAGGATACGAGACGAGTACATTCTCTGATCATTTTATATCTTGTTTAGGATTATATTTTCTGTTTTAGATTACTTTACTTGATGCTGACACGTTGATAACACGGATTAGTACTATATGGATCCCTTCATGAGATGTTATCCCCCTCGAAAGTATCAGATACTCTTGTCTCGCGTGTTTCACTTACATCATGTATCTCATGCTTCTATTATCATGAATGTTCATGTATCAGCTTGTGATTCCTGTACTCTCATGAATCACAGAGCCTTCACAAATCTATTCATGAATCACTCTTGAATCACCCTTTATGGGCAAAGTAGTATAGTCATGAATCTTAACGTAACTTGACTGGATCCTTGTGTATTGATTGGGGATGGGGGAGTAGAAACTGAGCATGTGAATAATTCTAAAGTAGTATAGTCATGAATCACCTCTTTAGTATAGTCATGAATCATCCTCCAGCTGTTCACATGTTCATCTTATACTCTGAATCACTAGCACTGTTTAGCTCTCTTATATATTGTAGATATTTACTTACAGTCTCTCTTTTACATTATGTTGTTCTTCAGTTTCAAGTATCTTACTCTCTAGCATGTTTATATTTTCTAACCTGTTATAATTTGTTGAGATATATTGTGCTCCTGTCCTGACTGGACCTGTTGAAAATATTACAGAGGATTAGGACGAGGCGTGCTGTCCCACATATTACGGGACTACCCTAGAGGACTGCTGTGACCTGGACCAGCAGCAGGACCCCTTAGCAGTGGATGATACACCCTTAGTCTAGGATGTCTTTTCATTATCTTACTCTATGGATTACTGTATATTGAGATTTGGGATATTTTCTGGATTGTGATATCTTAGACACTTAGACTTCTATCTGGTTGTATCTCTGTGGATTTCATTTTATTTCATATCTATCTATCTTATCATTCTGCCTTTGATATGATTGAGACTGTATTCTGCTATATCACCTCCATTCGGAGTGTATATACTGTACAAGTACCTTATATATTGTTAGATGATTGACCTAGGATAGCATTCTACCGCCGACACTGTGGCGTAGGCTGGACATAACCATTTTTCGTGTCCTTACTCTAGGGTGCGGGTCGTGACACGTTTCTAGTGGTGGCCCATGCATGTCCTATTTAGAAATACAGTGGTATTCGAACTAGAGTATCAATGCAGCCTGCAGTAGGATTATGATATTTTTGAAGGTACTCAATCACACTAGGAAAAACTCTTTATCAGATTCTGTATATCTAAATTTTGCTGCTATTTGTCTTCCTTTGAATATAAACTGTCCTCCTTTGCTATTTCGACTCATTCTCAGCAATTGTTTTCTTGTTTGATCTGTCTCCAGGATGGTCGAGACCAGATCACATCGTCCAGGTCAGGGGAACTCTGATGAGAGGTCTGCCACCTCTCGTCCTCAGCAGCCAGCCTCCGGTACCGCAGCCCCAGTCATGCCAGCTGGGGTGGATGTTTCAGCTGCATTCGGAGGAGCCCCTCCACCAGTAGTGCACAGGCCGAGTCCAGTGGTTCCAGAGGTGCTCCAGCAGCAACAGCCACCTTCGGGAACAGTTGACGTAGTTCAGCTGTTCTCATTCTTTCAGCAGTTTATGGAGGCCCAGCAGGCCCAGCAGCAGCGTCAGACTGCAGAGTTTAGTCGGGGCATTAATCTGGCCCTGACTACAGTTGAGAGGGCGGCAGCTCAGCCTGCGGCAGTTCAGCAGCCGCAACCGCCGAGGGAGAAAGGCATCCAAGACTTCCAGAAGATGCACCCGAGGGATTTCCGGGGTACATAGGGAATTTTGTACGCTGATGAGTGGAGAGAGCATATGAAGGAGATTTTCAGACTGGCTGAGATTCTAGCGAGGCTTCAGATCGAGGCAACGGCCAGCATGATACAGGATCTGGCCCGCACTTGGTACCAGACCGACCCGAGGGTTGGTACGCCAGGGCAGACTTGGGCAGCATTCAAGAAGCTGTTCAAGGAGAAGTTTTTCCCAGATGCAGCGGTAGGTGCCCACGAGACTCAGTTCGAGGCCTTAGTCCAGGGCAGTCAGTCCGTAGAGGAGTATGCTGGGGAGTTCTGTCGTCTGGGCAGATTTGTCGAGGGGTTATCCGAGGCAACGAAGGCCCGGAGGTTCAGAAAGGGACTGGTCAAGGAGGTTAAGTCCTATACCAAGAGTGCCCGCAGCGCTACTTTCGAGGAGATCTTGGTAGATGCCTTAGCCGCAAAGGATGATCTTGAGCTGAGGCTCAAGAGGGGGGCGAGACAACCAGGGAGCCAGTGGTAGCGGAGGATCGGCCAAGAGGCCGTACTTTCAGCAGCAGCACCAGCAGCCGCAGAGGCCGGTACATCAATAGCAGTTTCATCAGCAGGGCCGAACACCTTTCCAGCAGGTACATCATCAGCAGCCGAGGGTGCAGTAGCAGGCACCGAGATAGCAGACCACCAACTGTGCTTATTACAAGAAGTCGGGGTACGGGTGGAATGAGTGCAGGAAGAGATTGGGCAGGTTCCTTCTTTGTGGAGCAGCTGATCACCAGCTGAAGGAGTACGCTCAGTTCATAGACAGAGTAGTGCAGGAAACGGGAGCCAAGGCTCCGGCAGGGCAGCAGAGGGGGCCACTGCAGACTCAGCAGCAGAGGTTCGTCCAGCATCAGCAGCAGGCTCGGGAAGGTCAGCAGGGACGAGCTTTCGCCATAGCGGCCGAGGATGCAGAGGCCATTGGAGAGTTGATTGCAGGTTCGGTTCTTCTCGACTCCATTCCAGCTTTCGCTCTATTTGATTCTGGGGCTTTCCACGGTTTTATGTCGGTATCATTTGCTATTAGACATTGCCTAGTATCTGAATCATTGCCTAGGACCTGCAAGATCACGACCGGGGGTGGTATTATCCTCGTGAGTGATGTTTGCAGAGGGCGGAGCGTTATTTTGGGAGGTCGAGAGTTGGAGGTGAGCCTGTTCGTCATGCCACTACCGAACTATGATATCGTATTAGGTATGGATTGGTTGAGCAGGCATCACGCCAGCATAGATTGTCGAGGGGGTAGAATTTTGTTTGGAGCGCCAGGAGAGCCAGAGTTCGAGTACACCCGACGGCAGGCGGAGCAGGACAACGAACTTTTCTGCACAGCTTCAGTTGAGGAGCAGGCTGCTCCACATCCCTTGATTGCAGAGTTCATGGACGTCTTTCCGGAGGAGTTGCCAGGACTTCCACCAGACAGGGATGTTGAGTTCTCAATAGACTTGGTTCCCGATGCGGAACCGATTTCTCAGCATGTCTATCGAGTAAACAACAATGAGTTAGTGGAACTGAAGAAGCAGGTGGATGAGCTGCAGGATAAGGGCTTCATCCGATCGAGTTCTTCACCTTGGGGTGCTCTGGTACTTTTTGTACCCAAGAAGGATGGGTCGGTACAGATGTGTATCGACTACAGGGCACTCGACAACCTGACGATCAAGAACATATATCTACTGTCGCGGATCGATGATCTCTTTGATCAGTTGAACGGAGCTCGAGTTTTCTCCAAGATTGATTTGAGGTTAGGTTATCACCAGGTGAAGGTGAAAAGGGAGGATATTACGAAGACCGCTTTCAGGATGCGGTATGGGCAGTTTGAGTTCTTGGTTATGCCGTTTGGGCTGACCAACGCACCAGCAGTATTTATGAACTTGATGAACAAAGTATTCCACCAGTACTTGGACAAGTTCGTGGTGGTGTTCATCGATAATATCCTGGTGTATTCTAAGACCGAGGAGGAGCATGAGGAGCACTTGAGAGTGGTTCTGGAGACACTCAGGAGGGAGAGGCTGTATGGAAAGCTCTCGAAGTGCGAGTTCTTTCTGGACAGAGTTGACTTCTTAGGTCATGTGGTGACTGGAGATGGGATCTCAGTGGATCCGAAGAAGATCACGACAGTTGAGGCTTGGTCGACACCGAGTTCAGTACCAGAGATTAGGAACTTCTTGGGACTGGCAGGATATTACAGGAGGTTCGTGCAGGATTTCTCCCGGATTGCAGAGCCGTTGACTAGGCTGACCCGGAAGGATGATGAGTTTGTTTGGTCAGAGGAGTGTCAGGCTGCTTTTGATGAGTTGAAGAAGCGGCTTACGACAGCTCCGATTCTGACATTGCCATCAGGTTCAGGAAGATTCACTATATATAGTGACGCTTCAGGGAAGGGGTTACGTTGTGTCTTATAGCAGCATGGAAAGGTGATTTCCTATGCTTCCAGACAGTTACGTCCCCATGAGAAGAACTATCATATCCACGACTTAGAGTTGGCAGCAGTGATTTTTGACTTGAAGTTGTGGAAGCACTACTTGTATGGAGAGAGGGTGGAGATCTTCACAGATCATAAGAGCTTGAAGTATGTGTTTACACAAAAAGAGCTCAACATGAGGCAGCGCAGGTGGCTAGAGCTGATGAAGGACTTCGATATCTCACTATAGTATCACCCAGGAAAGGCCAACGTGGTTGCCGATACCTTGAGTATCTATCCGACAGCCATGTGTTTGACTATGGACCGTCACTTGCTAGCAGATTTGGAGAGCCTGGGGATTGGGGTGATTGTGCCTGGAGTTCAGATGCAGATGTGGGACCTTCAGATTCAGTCAGGCTTGATGGAGAGGATCAAGTTGACGCATTTCGAGGATGTTGCTCTGCGGTGTATCCGAGAGCAGGTTCGAGCAGGGCGTGGATGGTGAGTTTTCTCTTGCAGAGGATGACGCTTTGAGGTACGGTTCTAGACTGTGTGTGCCTTGTGGAGAGCTCAGGGAGCAGGTCATACAGGAGGCTCACAGATCTCAGTACTCTATACATCCTGGTGCCAACAAGATGTACAGGGATCTGAGAGAGCACGTCTGGTGGTATGGGATGAAGCGGAAGGTAGCTCGCTTCGTAGCCAGATGCTTGGTCTGTCAACAGGTCAAGGCAAAGAGGCAGAGGCCAGGAGGTTTGTTGCAGCCATTGTCTATTCCAGAGTAGAAGTGGGAGCATATCACGATGGATTTTGTATTTGGATTGCCGCGTACACCAGGAGAAAAAGATGCGATTTGGGTCATCGTTGACAGGTTGACCAAATCGGCCCACTTTTTACCATTCAAGATGGGTACGTCTACTGAAAGGCTTGCAGATATGTACATGCGGCAGATTGTTAGGATTCATGGAGTTTCGGTCAGCATTGTCTCATATCGGGATAGTCGCTTTACTTTCCATTTCTGGAGGAGTCTGCAGACTAGTTTGGGCACTCAGCTCAAGTTTAGTACTGCATACCACCCCCAGATGGACGGACAGTCAGAGAGGACTATTCAGATGCTCGAAGACATGTTGCGGACGTGCGTCTTAGATTTTGGAGGTTCTTGGGAGCGGGAGGATGAGATACGCGAGCGGTACACATATCTGTTTGGACCCTGAGGTATGATTGTCTATCCTTCTCATTAGTTTAGTTTTGTCTTTTAATTTCGAGGATGAAATTATTTTAAGGAGGGTAGATTTGTCACTATCACATTTTAGCTTGAGGGTATTTTAGTCATTTGGTGAATTTTTGAATGTTAATTAATTTATTGAATTGGTGATTGATATCTTTGACTTTGACTTATTGAGACTTTGTAGACTGACCTAGAAGCTAACCACAGCTATGGTGATTTAGTAGGCAATGGTGTCAGCCTAGTCTAGCTTAAGTCAAACATATTTTTAGTCACTAGAATCTAGTTTCAATAGGAAGAATTATGAATAAGTGAAATGACTTATGACTTTGATTTCATGACTTATGTAATTAAGCCATAGGCCCATGACTTAAGACCAAACCCTAGCTAAGCCCACCCATGGCCAGCCAACCTAGGATTTTCTACTCCTATTTAATGTCCTATCCGCTTATTCTTGCCTCTTTTGTGCTCAACCAAGTTTTTAGAAGGAAAGGTAAATCCCCACTTTCTAAAATTCCTAGTAAATCCATTTTTAATCTTTTTTGACCCAAATATTTTGCATATGATTCTAATCAACCTATACTTGCTGATTTTGAGGAGTAATTTCAGTCTAAGAGCAGTTTGGAGCATTCGGCTATCAAGGAGGAACCCCCCATTTGAAGCTTTTTCTTGCTATTTGCACCTATAGGTAAAACTCTTCAAATTGTTCTAATATTCTGTTTTCTTTGCATTTAGGGATAGATTTAGGTGTCCCCTAGCTGTCCCTAAAGTTTGGGTCAATTTCGTGTCCATTTTACGTCGGTATCGGACACGTGTCATAGTGTATAGGAAGGTGTTTGATTAAATGTCACTTAGGAATTTATTTTCGATTCCTGTAGAACTAATTACATGGATGCATAGATCTATATGTGTACTTTAATATTTGTGAAGACTGAGTCATGATTGGTGTCATTTTTGTGTCCTATTTTGTGCTGGACACGCTGCACGGGGGCTCGGCTAAGTGTCCTGCTACCCGTGTCTAATATCTCCCTGGACACAGCACTTCGTGACACGAAAATTTGTGTGTAGTGACACGAGATGACTGGCAGGTAGCCTATAAAATTTTAGTGGATTTTATTGAGTGGTTGGGGAGTAATTTGGGTCACACAGATTTCACATTGTCGTGCATAGTCGGCCATAGGGCTGCTGACACTATATTCGTGTCTCACCTAGACACATCTTAGACACGAATCAGGGTCCTAGACACATAGACCTGTCCTAGACGAACCCCTAGACACGAGCACGTGTCCTATTTCATGTCGTTTCGTGTCCACGAGTGATGTACACGCGTGCACGACGCTGTCAGTGCACAATTTCGTGTCTGTGTGTGTTTTAGTGTCTTGAACACGAATGTGTCCACTTGGTTGGACACATACACATTGCATGACACGTACACACTTGACACATGGATTATCAACCATTTAATTGGGATGTTAACATGTTTTTAAGTATCGATTTAGCATTTCCCCTATTCGACAGATACTTGTTTTCACTGTTTGGGTTTTTCTGATTTTAAATGTATTCTCAACCATTTTTCCCATGATTTAGTTACCATGTTAATTCAATTACATATGTATTAGATTACTTAAATGTTGAGTTCATGATTTGTGTTGGAATTTGGATGATGGGATTTCGAATTTGCTGTTTGGGACTTAATGTGTAAACTGTCATGCTGAGAATTGATTTCCCTAAGTTATTACACTGTCAAATACAAACTGTCATTTGTACCATGCTAAAACTGAGATTAACACTATGTATTCATGAGCACATACGCATTAGCACTGTTAGCTGAGGATAACTATTCCTATCACATTCACCACTGTTTTACATTGACCTGAGACACACATGAACTATTAATGCACTGATAATGACACACACACACACATTCAAATCTGTGAATCACCCTCATCCAGTTGACACTATCCACTGCTACCTACTGATTCCTATTACACATACTATGTCACACACATTAAATTATACAACACCATACCTAAACTGTCAACTGAGAACTAAACATATGTACACAAATTATGTTCATTACACACACCCTCACACACTCACACATTGCATAGATTCACTTACACACACCTATGGTCCTGTCGCTTGACACACACACAACTATTACACATTCACACACATTCATACACATTGTCCACTGTTTTCCAAATGCCCTACACACACACTCATGATTTACCCTTCTTTTCTTTCCTTCTCTCTACATGTATATATATATATATATATATGTTAATCTAGTACCTATACATATATAGCTACCCTATATGTATATTTACATGTATATATATAAATGTGAATGTGACATATATGGATTTGTATAATGTATGCATGTATGGTTTTGTTTATATGTGAGGTGTAGTTTAGGCTATGGTACTAGACTAGTGTGGCTTGTATGGTAATTTGGTTAGAGATCTAGATTGACTTGTTAAGCCTAGGTTAGACCAACCTAGACTAGTTTAACCTAGTTTAACCTTGTTGATCTTGTTTGACCTAACTAGACTAGAGTTGACCTAGTTTGACTGTTAGAGTTTACTCGAGTTGACCAAAGGTTGACTTTAGTCTAGATTGACCCCAAACATTATGTAGATGCATTATAGCAGTCTATTTTATTATTTTAGACATGTAGTGACTTGTACTGTTCTATAGGAGACAGACACCACTCCTCGGACAGTATATTCTTTTCAGATATTCAGGATACTAGGCGAGTACATTCTCTGATCATTTTATATCTTGTTTAGGATTATATTTCCTGCTTTAGATTACTTTACTTGATGCTGACACGTTGGTAACACGGATTAGTACTATATGGATCCCTTCATGAGATGTTAACCCCCTCGGGAGCATCAGATACTCTTGTCTCGTGTGTTTCACTTACATCATGTATCTCATGCTTCTATTATCATGAATCTTCATGTATCAGCTTGTGATTCCTGTACTCTCATGAATCACAGGGCCTTCACGAATCTATTCATGAATCACTCTTGAATCACCCTTTATGGAAAAAGTAGTATAGTCATGAATCTTAACGTAACTTGACTGGATCCTTGTGTATTGATTGGGGATGGAAGAGTAGAAACTGAGCATGTGAATAATTCCAAAGTAGTATAGTCATGAATCACCTCTTTAGTATAGTCATGAATCACCCTCCAGCTGTTCACATGTTCATCTTGTACTCTGAATCACTAGCACTGTTTAGCTCTCTTATATATTGTAGATATTTACTTACAGTCTCTCTTTTACATTATGTTGTTCTTCAGTTTCATGTATCTTACTCTCTAGCATATTTATATTTCCTAACCTGCTATGATTTGTTGAGATGTATTGTGCTTGCTCCTATCCTGACTGGACCTGTTAAAAATATTACAGAGGATGAGGACGAGGCGTGCTGTCCCACATATTACGGGACTACCCTAGAGGACTGCTATTGTTTGCAAAAAATAAAAAAAGTTTATTCGAAACTTGAAAAAAGAATAGTACAAAAGTACAATGTGTCACGACCCGATCCCAAGTTAATGGGTCGAACCGGACCATGCCCAGCCTGTACCGTGGTGAGACGGCGGCAGTAAGCTGTTCTATTGCAGGTATTCACAACAACACAAGTACATTTGTCACAACTGTTCTACTCAGAATTTGAAACTTTGTTTAATAAAATATTCAGAAATACAACTGGAAATGAAATGCTGAAATAAACTACAAACTCCCAAAAGAAGAAAATGCAGAAAAGAAAAACTAAGCATCTGGTTCTGTAGTCCCAGGATCAGCGTCCTCCAGAGACGGCTCTGGTACCGTCGCAGGATAGAGAACCGGGTCATAATAGCTATTATAGTATAGCTCGTCATCCTCAGTGTTACCTAAAATGTTATCTCCAGTCAGGAGGGAGCAAAGTACAATTCATGCTAATTTTAAACAGTTAAATAAGAAATAGAATCATGCAGTTCTAAACAGTTTTTAAAACAGGTTTGTTACAATATAAAACAGTGATTTGAACAGGTAATGACATATGACCGGCTTGGGTTTGTTACAAGAGGGATAATGGGTTTTGTTACAGTAGTGGTCATAATCATTACGCTATTCTCCAGTCCCCAGTAGTTACAGTACAGTACTCTCGGTGAGAGTTTCGTGTTTGAGTCGTGGTTTAGACATGCAGTAAAACGATTAAGTAAATAACTGTAAACTAACACAAACTATACTTGCCTCAGAAAAATGACTGGAGAGGTGGACGACTCCGAGACGGGAAGTTTAGAGTTGTCCTCGAATTCCTACATTCGAGAGATAAACTCAGTTTTCAGGTCAACCAACTTAGCTATGCTAGTTGTAATCTCTATTTGCGTCCTAGTCCAAATTTTAATTATTTAATTAACTAAACGCAGAAAAACACGATTATTAAGTGCGTTAATTTAATACGAGGGAAAAATGATCATTTTATACTTTTGATTCGGGAAATCATCGTCGATGCCAGATTATTAGGAAAACTTGGTAATTTTATATAAATATAAATATAAAACTAATTCTCTTATTTTAGTGAAAAATACGTGATTTTTATTTATTAATAAACTGGTAAATTTTAAGTGAGAAAATATTAATTAATTTTTATACGTAAATACTTTTTAATCATTTTAATCGTTAAAAAACTCGCAAAACCAGAAAAGACAGAAAATCTAAGCTATTACAGTCACAGACCAGCCAGCTGGGCTTATGCCCATTTACAATTTATATACATAAATTGAAATAAGAATAAGACTGACGTTAGTCCTAAACTGAAAAATAGAAATTAAATATAAACAGAATTAAATAATAAAATAATGATAAATAGCAAGTCTCAGATAATGGTCCGATCCTCATCTGGCTAATTGCCTCAACGTCCGGGCGGGGCCGGTATCGTTTGCACTTAGCCGGGTCCATTGACCGGTACGGTCGTCACCCAAAAATAAATATCAAATAAATTTCGAAAATTATTTTAAATTCATTTTGAAAATAATTCAGGATTTACGGAAAAATCGGGCAGCATCTCCTCTGTTTTTGGTCAACCCAAAGACTGGGAAAATGGCGCCGATAATTCCTGCAAGTCTCAAACCAGGGAAAAACCCACATTTTATATATATAAAACATCCACAGCCAATCCACAAAATAATCGGGACGACCCGAAATGATTTCGGAAGTCCGATTCCAAATCCACAAATCACAGAACGTTCCCGAAAATTTCCAGAAACTAAACATACCAAATAAATTCCCAAAATATTCCGGGAATGCAAAATAATCCACGGGACCTTTCCAAAAGTCCCGGAAAAATACGACGTCGCTAATACCGAATTCCCAAAGGGAACCGGGGACCATTTCATCATTGACAAATAATAATAAAATAGCAGGACAGGGGGTTATACCTCGGATTGCTCGGCTAGAGCTCTCAGATAAAAAATAGACAGAAAATGATGAGATCCAGATCAGCGACGAACTCCTAAAATAGTGCTGGACCCAACGTCGATGACGCAACGCCGAAGAACAGAGTCTAGGGCACGACAGATCCAACAGGGAAGACTCGCCAAAGAAAAATGAGCTCGGGGCAACGCTGATCGGGACGAAAACAGTGCCAAAGGGGCGCGAGGAGTCGCCGAGTAGGCCGAGGGCGGTCCTGGACGGCGGGCGGGCTCCGATGGTCGGCCGGAGGGGCGGTCGGGCCCGCGGGAGAGGGCGCTTGCCGCTGGCTTGGCCGCGCGGGAGTGCGCGCTGGACGGGGAAACGCCGCGAGGGTGCTGGTCGGGGTTTGGGGGTTAGGTGGAGGAGGGTTTGAGAAGTTGGGGAAATAATAGAGAATAGAGAGGGAGAGGAGAGTTATGAGTGTTTGTTACTCTCTGGTGTAGAGATGAAGAGAAGTGAGGAGTTGCTCTTCTCTGCTCGTGAGGAGTGGGAAGAGAAGTGGGGATATTGGAGAGTAATTAAAGGGGAGCTTGTGAGTGAACGTTGGGGGACGTGTGTTCGTGTGTGGTCCAGAGACAATAGGGGAAAGAGAATAGGAAGAGTGGGAGACTAAGTCTGGGAGTGGGGTGCTGGTCCTACGGGACCAGCCCAAAAAATAATAATTTTTTTTATTTTTTATTTATAAATAAACCAGATCCAAAAATCAGAATTTAAGAAAATGGGAAAAAGATTGGGTTTGGGCTCAGGCCTGGGTCTGGGTCTGGGTTCGGACTCGGGTCTGGGTCTGAACTCAAAAAGCCTTGTTATTATAATTTTCGAAATTCTTTCACTCCAAAAATATTTAGTAATAATATTAATAATTTTTAGAAATGCTAATAATAATAATACTAAACTCTATTAATAATTAAACACAGGATATGGGTTTCACACAATGAATTCTGGAGAAGTACAATTGTAAGAATCTGATCAGAAGACGATCACTTTATCCCTTGGACTATGTGAACTTGAAGACTGTAGCCTCTGGAGAATGCAGCAGCGATTTTGCAAGAGTTATTGATCTCTATGCGTATGTATCTGATGATTTTACAATGATTAGAAACTCTATTTATAGAGTTCAAGAAATAACTGTTTTAGCAGTTATTCTGATGTACGCGAGGCTGGATTGTGCCACATTGGGTTGCGCCAACCTTCTGTTGTGCCAACTTTCATTCAGTTGTTAAGTCGTGTACTAACTGTATTTAGACGCGTGGCATTATGTGATTGAGATACACGTGGTCGTGTATAGGATAGTAGATACGTCTTGAGAGATTAGTAGCATGTGCGCCATGTCATCCTGCTTTAGAATGTAAGTTGTCTCAACTTCATCAGGTTGCCCAAGCTTCGGTCAACTGCGCCTGATTGAGCCGCGCCTAGACACGTGACAGCATTTGAGCAGAAGTCATTCAGATTGCGCCTAGGCGCAACTAAAGATTTTGTCTGGATTGTGCCTAGGCGCAACTTACGAAGCTTACATGACAGCTGTCAACCAACTCCCCTCGAGCAGCACAATTCACGGGATTCGAAGAGATTTTCTTCGTTTACTGTGGTGTCAGTTGTCAGTATTGTCAGGTAATAATGGCTATTAAGTGTCAGACGCCACATAGATTTTGGCACAACAAGACTGGGCGCAGTCAGATATGTGGCACAACCTGTTCAGCGGTGCAGTCTGTTCTCTGAGCTTCATATCAGTGGCGCAACTTGATTTTTAGAATGCAACTTGATTTTTGGGGCGCAACTTGATCACTGATTAGTATGTTCAGGACGCAACTTGATTTTTAGGCCCTACAAGACCCCCTTCAAAGTTTTCAAAACTTAAAAACATTTCAAAGTTTTGAAATTCTTTGAATTTATAAAAATTTTGACTGAGTCCAGTTGTGCTAGTCAACAACCGGTCATCACAATTAAATCTCTTTTTCAAAAACACAAAACCTTCTCTTCGTCTTTCCAAGTTTTATTGATGATTTTCGATTTTCAATGAAGAATACGAAGAGTCAATTTGTTAATATATATGTAGTAGTTGATCTTTGTGCTTTATTTTTTACTTCTATTCTTCAATGGCCCCCAAGAAGAAAGAGATGGAGACAAATGCTGACACTACAATCAAGTCCCCTGAAGCGGGACAGGATGTTGTGCCTACAACTTATCTGTTGGAGGCTGACCCGTCGTTGAGAGCAGCAAACTTTTTAGACTGTTTTGGTCTAGACTAGACAGTCTTCAATTACTTGAATGGTGGGCCATTCTCCGAAAGGCGTGGTGATGCGGAGGGGTTCCTTAATCTGATACGTCGCTCGGGGATCCGCAACATGCAAGAATTGGACGCCGCCCTTCGTCAGCCTGATGAAGGCAAGAACAAGAAATAATGTTTGGGCGTGCCAAAAAAATTCTATTCTCTTTTCTTGTGCCTTTGTCTGTAGGGGTCCACCCATCTTTATGCAAATGAAATCTAAAATTTCTGATATGTTGTGTGGCTGTGACTTCGAATGGCGCACGTGGACGCATTCTTTTGGATAATTCTTTGTTTACTGTTTCTTCTGAGGGACCAATGGCAGTCGTCACACTATTTTAGACGCCCATTTTTAGTTCTTTCCAGAAATAGACTCCTAGAATGACGCACCCGTCTTCGTATTTCCTTCTTTAAAAAGGACAACCAGAAACAAAAGAGTCATTCATACTTTCTCAAAACAAATGGCCTCTCACAAGGTCTTACTATTTATTAGTTCACTTGTGTTTGCAAAAACAAAAGTATAAAACTTTATTGATACAAACTGTAATAAAGATTACAAGAATTCTGGGAAAATTACAACTATAGGAATCCAATCTTGATGACGATTGCTTTATCCCTTAGACGATGTGAACTGTGAAGACGAAGCCTTTGAAGTTGAAAACAACTCTGGAAACTGAAGGCAAAAGCCTCTGAAGTTGAAGACAAAAGTCTCGGAAGAATGCAGCAGCACTTTGGCAAGAACTCCTGAACTCTCTGATTTCTGATCTCTGATCTTGATCCCCTTGAAATGAAGACTTGAAACTCTATTTATAGAGTTCTGAAAATAACTAACTTTCAGTTATTTTGGACTGCGCAAGCTGATTTGCGCAGCAACTGGTTTGCGCAGCACTGGATTGCGCAAGCAGTTATTGGATCGTGGGCCAACTATCTGGGACACATGGCATCATTTGATTGAAAATGCGCATGATCGTGCATAGACAGTTGCCATGTAATGAGCAATTGATGGCATGAATGCCACATGTAATTGGTCAGTTATATTGGTAGAATATGCAAAATGAACTGCACAAAAATGGTTTGCGCAAACACGGATTGCGCATGAGTGGTTTGCGCAAACACGGATTGCGCTGCCACCTGTCAGCCGCCCTCGAGCACTGTGCGGCGTCAAAAACGAATAGCCTCCTCGTTATTCGTGTTGTCAGCTGTCAGGAAGATCTGATTTGATTCAGTCAATGATGACTTCTGCCACGTCAGCCTGCGCAGTTGGAAACATGCGCAAACCAGCCTGCGCAAAGTGATGTCTGCGCAATCTGTTGTCTGCGCAACTCATCAAAATGATGAATATCTTGAATTTTTGACTTTGTTGATTGATGCAACTTAATTTTTTAGGACCTACAAGACCCCCTTCAAAGTTTTCGAAAGTTGATTGTATTCAAAATTTTGAAATACTTTGAATTTTTGAATGTTGAATCATTTTGCGCAATATGATGAGCTGTCTGCGCAAAGCGAATAGACCACAGGTTTAGGCGCAATCCGAGGCGGCCGTTTCATTTTTTGAAAACTATAAATAATCCTCCTCATACTTCAAAGTATTCTTTACTTGCTGTCTTCGTGCAATTGAGAGAGAATTTCTGAACTCTTTCTTCCTTTCTTCTCCGACGATTTGTCATGGCTCCACGACGATCAAATGCTGCCGCTACTGCCGCCGCGAAGGGAAAAGCTCCGGCCGAGTCTTCTGACAGGGTTGCACGGCGAGCTTTCCGACACGAATCCGCACATCCTGCTCTGAGAGGTAGTTGAACCGATCGAAAACCCCTTCTTAGGGTGATTTGACTCCCTTGAAACTCATATCTTTTTAGAGATAAGTTCATATTGCGCCACCCTTTTTAGGGTTTCGGTTGCATGAACTATCAGTTCTTTATTTTTATGAAGGCTGCATTCTTGCACAATTTGTTGATTTGTGCTGACAGGAAGTCAGCGCAAACGATTAAGTTGCGCAGATATCAGCGCAAACCATTGCTTTGCGCAACTTTTATGTTGCGCAAACTGATGTTGCGCAAGTCATGTCAGCGCAATCTGAGATTGCGCAAATCATGTCAGCGCAGTCTAATGTTGCGCAAATCATGTTTTATGTTTAAAAACAAAAACTTTGTCTTGGACTAATTTTTATCTGTTTGTTTATGCAGTTGAAGTCAATGAAGATCCAGATTACGAACATTTTGTGGGAACCCTCACAGAGTCTGAATACAAAGAGGATCTGTCTCATGTCTATTACACTCAATATGATCTGCCGGCCTCCCGTCAGGCTATATTGATTTCACAGGACAATGAAACTTTGATGTGTTTGATGAACGGACAGCCTTTAGAATCAGCTGATGCTGTAATTCACAAGAAACCTTTATTCCTATTCGGTGAAGCCTTTGAAAGAGCCTCTCAGCCCAGGCCAAGGATGGAAGATAGAGTAGTTCACCAGCAAGATAGATCCTTTTTATACTCGACATTGCTCGATGCCTTCCTTTGTCACGGTACGCTCATGCGAGCTACCCAAGGAAGATGGAATGGAATATCACTCTATTTCAGGATGCTCGGGCAGGAAAAATCTTCGTAAAGAAGGGGCCACATCATAAGGACATGTTTTATAGTTCTTCTGACAGATATAGTGTCCTACTGAGAGGCTTAAGACCTGGCTGCATTCCACCAGAGAACTCCTCCATGCTAATGCCTGTTAGGACACCAATATTCGCAAATGAATTTGCGAAGGTTGAAGGAAAATATCCGGAGCAAGATATAAGAATGACTGGACTGGTGAATCCAGACTACAAGCGATGGAGTTATATCGCGAATTGGGTTCTGGGAAAATTCCAAGACAGACTCCAACAAATCAACCTGTATGAAGCAGTGCATGCGACTGTATATGGATTTGCTCCCAATCCTCATATGTTCTTAGCCTTAGCTGAGAGATACAACTACAGGACTGGAACTTTCATGACCCCAGGGGAAGAGATGGGCTTTGCGCTCCACGAGATGAAGTATATCTCGTTCTTGCCCATGGCAGATGCTCCGTATGAGGAGTATGTACCAACAAATGATGAGTTGAACAAGCTCAGAAAAGAGAATCCAGAGATGGTGACAGTGTTCGAAGAACTATTGTGCCATTACAAGATCTGCTCTTTATTTTACAAGAGTGCCACTGCCAATACTTGTTATTCTTCAAAGTGGCTACCATATCTGTTTCTTAATCATATAGAGGAGAAGAAAACCAAGGAGAACGATAAATGTTACCCAACCTTCTTCAAACCTTTGAGCCACACAGAGGTCAGAAAATTAATGGAACAGAGTGGTCACTTTGATAAAGAAGTGAACGATGACCATGAATATCCTCCTTTGAAGAGAGGAGATAATTTGGAAAGTTACTTGAGAATGGGCTATAGGCCCATGTCAGAAGAAGCACAATTGGCGGGATTCTTGACATACTGGCTGCGAAGGTTCGTGGTTCCCGGATCCAGTACAGTGGATCGTTTTCACCGTGGCGTCTTGTTTGCAGCTGTTAAATTGGTCTTTGGCTATAAAATGGACTTACTATCAGCAATGACCTGTAAGCTGAACGCCAGTCTCCGTTTATATGTTGACTTGATGTTGAAAGCGAAAGGAGAGAGAGAATTCCCTCGCTTAGAACTGCCATATACATATTTGTTTGGATGGTTGCTTCTTCACTATCCAACTCTAATGGATCCTGGCATGGGACCAGTTGACGACAGTTTTCTTCGAAGGTATTCCGATGGAAAATGGAAATATACTTCCTTATCTGAATGTAGATTTATGTTGAATCTGAACAGAGGCTGGAACTTCTGCTGCGCTCCTTTCCCTGCTGGGTATGATCAGATGCCCACGAATATGGTGGATTCGAAACTGCAGCCTCTAACTCGTGTCGCTTTTGAATGGTTGAAGACAATTCGACCATCTCATTTGGTCTACCGATTCGAAGAAGAGTGCTACTTAGAACCATACCTCCCAAGCCGTTTTGCTAGACAGTTTGGGTATGATCAGTTCCACGTAGGGAACGCAATTACCTGCCTCCAAGGCAAGGGTTATCTGATAGACGGAGCTAGGGCTTGGGCTTATTACAATGCCCGTGATACAAAAGCCACTTTCTCCATGCCAGCAAGGACTACTCCTCAGGGTCCTCGAATGCTTTTTACATACTCCGTATTTTACACATCAGCGAATACTTTTGCCAAGAATTTCCATCTCGCAGATAGTTTTGCCACTGCAACAAGATTGAGAAGAGGGAGAATTGCTCCATCAATCCCTATAAATGAGGAGGCACAGGAACCGGCAGATGCACCTCTGGAGACTACAAGGGATATTATATTCCCCCAAGAAGTGAATGCACCACTTCGTATTTCACTGAAGGTGGGTAAATCTCCCGCGAAGAAGAGAAGAAGAGAGGAGCCTCCTGCTCCTGTGGCGAAGAAGAAATTGATTCTTGATGTTTCTTCTGAAAAGGTGACTACCAGATCTCAATCCCGGCAATTGGCCGAGACTCATCAAGAAATTGCCAGTACACCAACTTCCGTGCAAAAGCGAACAGAACCAGAAAATGTAGAGTCCTGTTAGGCCTCTACACAGAAAGAAAAGAGTAGTTACCAGAAGAGTCTTGGAAGAGTCTTCTTCTATACAACTCCTGACTTCAGTAGATGCTGCTGCAGGACTTTTAATGGCATCTCCCACACCTGCTTCTGAATCAGGAAGCAAAACTTTCGAGGAGAATGAACAGAGGGGAGATTTTGCCCCAACAATTGAAGAGCCTAGAGAACATATTTTAGAGGAAGAACAAGGTGTTGTACAACCTCATTCTCCTATTACAGATATTTCTCAACCTCCTCCTACTCCCAGGACTCTTCGTGAGGAAGAAGACCGTGAAATGATTGCAGCTCTAGAGGACTGCAGTTATAGCTTGTAGGAAGATCAGGCTGCGACTAGCAGTAGAAATACAGCAGTAGAAGAAGAAGAAGAAGAAGTCGAGGACGGTTCTTCATCCGAAAATATTGATGAGTATTTACAAGATCCTGAAAAACAAACTGAAGAACATAGATCTCTTGATACTGCCGATGATATTTCAAATCCTAAAAAGGATATTAAAGTAGAGGCACCTACAGAAAAGGCTGTCGATGTTGAGATAGAAACATCTCCTGAAGAAGTAGTCGACGAATGTGTGCTAAAAGAAAATCCTGCCACCGACCCTCAAGGTATAAAACGAGATTTAACAATCTTTTCTTATTTTACAATGAACCGATAACTAATATCTTCATTTGCAGATCTTGGGACTTTGCCAATACCTCCAACGGACCTGATTATGGTGCCTATACCAACGGTGGTTATTAGCAGTAGTCATCATTTATCTTGTGGTTCTGAGGCGGGCAGCAGTCAGGCTGTTGCAGCGGAGGCTACTTCTGTTCAACAGTATTCCATTCCAGTAAGGAATGAACTCGTTGTTAAACCAAACCAAGGTAACATTGCTCTTAATTTGATCTTTTTGTTCATCAATAATCAATTAGTAAAATAATAATTTTACTTTTGCAGAAGATCAAACAGGAGGAGCAACCAGCTCTACTCTGGCTCCCTTATTTAAAGAGCCTATTGTCCAACCTCAAAGAATCGAGCAACCTGTTACCCCCGTCTTCATCGGGAGTAGCAGCGACTCCTGGAACTTTAGCCATCAATCAGCAGGTTATCCAGTCATTTACTAAATGCTTCTTTGAATCACTGAGATCCCTTGTCCAAAAATGATAGAGAAAGAAGGAGCTGACTTCATCATGGTTAGGAAGCCCACTTCTTTCTTGATAAGAGCCATAAGAGACCAAGGAGACGAAGCTCAGGCTACTCTCCTTGAACATATACTGGATGAACTAGAAGTCTCCATCAAGAAGTATAAAGAACTCAAGAAGAAAGATGTAGACTCTTTAGTACAAGCTGAATTTGAGCGGCTGGCTCAAGCTGCTGATATGGAAAGGTTAACTCTTCAAAATCTGTTAGAAGCTCATTCAGCAAAATCAGCTGAATATAATTCTAAAATAGAATCAATTACTCTAGTGGCTGAAAACAAAGGACGACGACTTGCTGAGCTGAAGGCTGAAATTACTCGCCTTCAACAAGAGTTTGAAGAAGAAACTGTTAATCACCAACTGGTGATTGAACAATTTAATACATTGATTGAGGAAAAGAATGAGTATGAGACAACTCATGGTGAAGAGATCACCCGCAGGACAGTAGATATACCCATTTTTGATGAAGACAGCGGGATGGAGGAGGCAAGAAAGATAGTAGCGTCAACACACGAAGAAGAGCTGCAGACATTGAAGCAGCAAATTAACAATCTGATTGTCCCTCCTTCTTGATTTTGTATTTGGGTTTTGTTGCTGTAGCTGCATTTTTGTAATATCTCATTTTTTGATATAAAGGACATTTTGTTGTGGCTCCATTATTTATTGCATATCTTATTCAGATATAAATAATAGATAGATATTTATTGACAACTTAATCGAAAACGACAAGTTGCTGATGTAGAAGATGAACGATGATGAATCGTCAATGTATATGAAAATGAGTGAACAGGAATACCGTCAAGTAACGATGAAAGAACGGGTAAATCGTCAAATGATGTTGAAATGAACGAATTAACTGTCAAATGATAATAAATAAACGGGTTAACCGTCACAATAGATGAACGGATGAACCGTCAGATATTAACGAACGGACGAACCGTCGGATGAGTGTAAATAAATGAACGGATGAACCGTCAGGTGTTTAATGAACGGACGAACCGTCGGATGAATGTGATAAATGAACGGATGAACCGTCAGGTATTAATGAACGGATGAACCGTCGGATGAATGTGATAAATGAACGGATGAACCATCAGGTATTAATGAACGGATGAACCGTCGGATGAATGTAATGCTTCATTAATTGAAGAACTCCTGTCTATAAATATAGCAGAAATATGATAGGAACGAACACTTCTACTCTTCAACATAAAAATGTTTTCCGGAGAAGCATCTAAGAAGGTTGAGGCTGTCTCGAAGGTTCAGAAGGGTATTGAAGAACGCCCTGCCGATCCAATTCAGCCGAAGGAGGCAGAAGCAGGCGAAGGTTCGTTTGCACCCCAACCACCGCGGGACATTTTGGACTTCCTGCTCGAACCAGGAAAGACTAAAGAAGAAGAAGCAATGAGGATGGCCGCCTGCAAGTTTCTTGTAGGATCCAGCAAGGAGGTTCTCGGCTCTTTTGCTGACCGTATTTTTGAGAAGGATGGCAGTGGCCCTCGTCCCAATGTAAAAAAAGATGATAGTGACCTTTAATATGTACTATCATATAATAAAATTTAAATTTTATTCATGAACTTGATTCTGTCTGATAATTTACAAATATTTACATTTATACATAATACTTCTTTAAGAATTTGCCATTGATAGGCATCATAGCAACTCGACCATCAAGTTCTGAAAGTTGATAAGCTCCGTTTGAGAAGACTTTGCTCACAACATAGGGACCTTCCCATTTTGCATCGAATTTCCCTTTGCTCATATGAGTCATAGTCACCGTTAGAACAAGTTCTCCTTGCTGAAAGGCTCTGACCTTCACTTTACGATTAAATATCTTTGAGATGCGGGCTTGGTATAACTCAATATGCTGTTGAGCCATTAACCGCTTTTCATCCAATGCTTCCAACTCTTGAAGTCGAAGAAGGTCATTATTTTCTGTGGTAAGCTCATTGGCAATAGCAATCCTTAAAGAAGGAATTTGTAACTCCAAAGGAAGGACAGCTTCACAGCCATACACCAAAGAGAAAGGTGTAAAGCCTGTGGGATTGCGGACTGTAGTTCGATAGGCCCAAAGACATTCGCCAAGTTTCTCGCTCCAATTCCGTTTGTTAGTGGATACAAACTTCTTAAGGAGCTTAATAATGGTTTTGTTAAAGGCTTCAGCTAAACCATTAGCGGCAGGATTGTACGCCGTCGAAGCAACATTGTTAATCCGATGATCATCGCAGAATCTAGTAAACTTCTGACTAATGAATTGAGGTCCATTATCATGAATGATTCTGCGAGGTACACCGAATCTATAGATGACATGGTGTTTAACGAAATTGATGACACTGCTAGTCTTGACTTCAGCCAGAGGTATAGCTTCGGCCCACTTGGAGAAGTAATCGGTTATCGCCAATATGAACCGATGTCCTCTAGAAGAAGGAGGATTAATAGGACCTATGATGTCCATACCCCAAGCTTCAAAAGGCCATGAAGCAGCAGTCGGGTGTAAGAATTCCGAGGGTTGATGAATGAAGTCTGCATGGATTTGACAAGCACGACATTTTCTTGCATATTCAATGGCATCTGATACCATAGAGGGCCAATAATAACCCATACGTCTAATGCGATCCTGTAATTTAGGACCAGGTTGATGTGCTCCACAGACGCCATCATGAGCTTCACGCAACACTTGTTTGGCTTCATCACCAGCTAAACAGCGTAGAAGAAGACCATCATAAGTTCGCCGATAGAGTGCTTTGGTGGTTTGATTGTAATAAAATCGTAGAGATCGACGTCGAACGCTTGTAGCCTCCTTAGGATCTTCAGGGAGTATGTCATGTAATACGAAATCGATAAAAGGAGTTCTCCAATCGTCATCAATAACTTCGACTTCAGCAAGATTGCTAAATTCAATATTACGATTGTTCTCAATACAGAACAGTTCTCGGTTAGAAATAACCACCACCTGATGCCTTTTGACAGGGATGGCTAAGACAGCTGCAAGATTGGCCAAAGCATCGGCTTCAGTATTGCAAGCTCGTCGAACATAGTCAATGAAGAAGGCTTTGAATGATGTAGCTATATTGATTGCCGCTTCATGATAAGGCACCAGGTCTTGATGACGGACTTCATAGGTTCCTCTAACCTGGTTCACAACCAGTTTAGAATCACCATAGACTTTCAGATATTCAATATTCAGTTGTTTAGCTAGCTGAAGGCCGACAAGTAAGGCATTGTACTCTGCCACATTGTTGGAGCAAGGTTCATCTAAAGAGTAGGCTCTTTGGATAGTTAATCCGTTTGGAGAAACGAGAACAACTCCAACACCTGCCACTATAGCACTATTTGGTCCAATTCTTGATGCACCATCAAAGAATAAACGCCAGGTTGGAAACTCTTCGGAGATCATGTTGACTTCTAACGTCTCGTCAGGAATTTCGTCATAGAGTTTAGATGTTTCAGGCACAGGATGAGCTGCTAAGAAGTCCGCCAGCGCTTGACCTTTGACAGACTTTGTGGAACATACACCATGTCATATTGAGCTAGCAGGATTGCCCATGTAGCCAACCGAGAATTAAGTGTACTTGGTTTCTTCATGAGTACCCGGAGAGGGTTAACTCGAGATATAACATGAATAGTTTGACCAATGATATAATGCCTCATCTTTTGCACAACAAACATGAGAGCCAAGCATTCTTTCTCGACAGGACTATAACGGTGTTCAGCACCAATCATAGTTCGGCTAAGATAGTAGATAGCTTGTTCATGGCCTTCTTTGTTCTTTTGGGCAAGTAAGGCACCCAATGAATGGTCCATAGCACGGACATACATCAAGAATTGAATGCCAGAGATAGATGGCACCAAAACTGGTGGGTTCATAAGATATTGTTTGATATCGTCGAATGCTCGTTGACATTCTTCAGTCCAAACAAAAGATACACCCTTCTTCATTAGTTGAGTGAATGGTCTGCAGCGTCCAGACAAGTTCGAAATGAATCGTCTGATGTACGCAAGTCGGTCTTGGAATCCTCGTAGCTCTTTTAAGTTGCGTGGAGGACGCATCTCTTGGATGGCTTTGATCTTCTCGGGATCCACGTGTATACCCTTAGAGGTAATGACGAAGCCGAGAAATTTGCCACTAGAGACACCCAAGAATGACTTGGTAGGATTCATCTTGAGCTGATATTGACGCATGAGATTAAATATTGTTCTCAAATCTTAGATGTGATCTTCTTTTAGACGACTTTTAACAGCAATATCGTCCACGTAGCATTCGACTGTTTTACGAAGATGTTCTCTGAAAATGGTAATTATAGTCCGTTGGTAGGTTGCACCCGCATTCTTGAGACCAAATGGCATCACTGTATAACAATAAACTCCTCGAGGAGTGCGGAAAGATGTATACTTTTCATCTTCAGGATGCATTTTGATCTGATTATACCCGGAAAATCCATCCATAAAAGATATCCTTTCGAACCCACAAGTATTGTCAATCATGACGTCTGTGATAGGAAGAGGAAATTCATCTTTTGGACATGCTTCATTGAGATCTCGGAAGTCGATACAAACTCGAACTTTTCTAGTTTTCTTCAGAACTGGGACGACATTGGCTACCCAATCAGGATGCTGCTCTTCTCGAATAAAGCCACAAGCGATGAGCTTCTTGACTTCATCATCAATTGCGTCCATCATTTCAGGCTTAAATCGCCTTTGTTGCTGTTTGACTGGTTTAGCATTAGGAAGAATGTTCAGTTTGTGAGTAGCAATCTTAGGATCTAAACCTGGCATGTCTTCATAACTCCAGGCAAAGACGTCGATGTATTCTTTAATAAGAAGAATCAACTCTTGTTTGTCTGCTTCTGGAAGATTTTTGCTAATAAAGATTGGCCGAGGTGAATCTCTTTCTCCTACATCAATTTGAAGTAGTTGATCTTCAGTAGGAGGTTCACGTTGTTCAAATCAAAGTACCCATTGGTTATCCATATGTTGAGCCCAAGGATCTGTTTCTGGACTTTCTTCAACATCTTCATCACAGCCTTCTGGTAGTTCAACAGAGACCATGTTAGAAGATACAATTATACGATGGACTTCACCGATGCTGGTATCGGAATCCCATGATCTGGAATCAGAAGAGTTAGAACGTTCTTCACTATCTGACTCAGAAGCTGCTGGGGATAACAGTGAAGGAGAAGTATATCCGAGACCTTTCTTGGTCCTGTCATAATACATTTGTGATTTTCCGTTTGGAACTGTTGTACGAATGGGAGTTCGTCTACCTTTACTATAGTTAAGACCGCTCTTGAAGTCGTAACCCATCTTTCGGAGGATGTCTTTTGATTGTTGACTATAACGATGGAACTGGAGACGTCCCGTATCGTTAACTTTGCTATCATCCGTATAGTTAATCTTTGTTTCTGGTCTTTTATATAAAAATGCTGAACTTTCACCTTTCTTTAAAGAAGGATGAATACGGTAAGAATCATCTGGATCTTCAAGCGAGACTTCTGTCTGAAGAGATTGTACGACTCCCAGTGTAATTGATTAGAAGCTATCTAACATATCCAAATAACTTTTAGTATAATAAATAACATCAATATACTGGAAAGTAGGTGCTTTTTCATTGATTTGTACATCAGTATTTACAACAGGACCTTTAACCTTAGCAGATTTGGTCAAATTGATTACAAGAGGGGGAGAAGAAGAACGTGGAGGAGGCTTGTTATGACGGAGGTCGATAACAAGTGGCTCAGAAGAGGTGAGCTCCCTTTTTTTCTTGTTGCGATTTAGATCAACAACAAGTGGCTCAGAAGGAATGAGCTGCTTTTTGTCTTTGTTACGACGTAAGTCGATAACAAGTGGCTCAGAAGAGGTGAGCTCCCTTTGATTTTCATCAGCATCAACTGATTTCTTTTGAACTGGTAAGTGAATAACCAGTGGCTTGGAAGATTGAGGATGAGAAACTCGCCCCTTAACAGGTATGATAAGAGTGTCTTGAGGTACTGCTTTTTGATCTTCTTCAGTATCCATAGCCAATACCACCTTCATAAATTCATCTTTGTACATACGAGCATCGTTGCAATAAGCTTCAACACCCTTGAAAGGATAAAGGTCCGCAACTTCCTTATGAACTTGTCCTTTGTCATCAACGTATTTAAAGCATTGATGAAGAGTTGATGGAACGACATTGTGTTCATGGAGGAATGGCCTTCCCAGGAGAGCATTATAAGAACAACCATGATTGTCAATGATATAAAAGGTCACCTTTGTGCGAAGATTGCCTATTTGGAGTTTTAGACGGATCTTGCCCAAAGGTTCACTCTTTCCTTGATTAAATCCCAGAATAGTAGTGATCGTGGTTGAAAGACTATGCACTGGTATCTTCAATGCATCTAGCATTGTCTTTGGCATAATACTAAGTACAGACCCTGGATCTATCAGGATACGATCAACCTTCATTGAATCTACATATCCTGTATAATAAAGAGGACGATCATGTCTATTATCTTCCATTAGCATATCATTATGAGTGAAGGTAATATTTGGGATCAGTTCCAAGACACTATGACTGTGATGACAAAAGACTGATTCTGATTCTGGCTTCTTGAGAAGAGTTAAGCAAGTTTCAGCCTGCATCAGAGCTTCACTTAGAGTTTCTCGTGTCTCTTTGGAAAGACGTAAGAGTTCAAAGATTGACAGCCTGGCTGGTGTATTGGCTAATTGAGCCAATATATCAAAGTTGTAAGGCTTCTCAAGCCCAGTAGGAGATGACTTCTTTAGAGGTTTGTCAAATCGAACTTGTTGCCTTTGTCAGCCGTTGTTGGCTTAGGAGGAATTGATACTACAACTGGTGAAGATGTAGAAGAGACCTCTTCAGCAGATGCGGGTTGTGTCGCAGTAGGTTCGGAAGAAGAAGCAGGATCCCTTTGACCTTCAGAATGATCTTTCAAATAAGCTTTTCCTGATCTGGTGCATAACAGAATCTCTTCGTCAACAATGGGATCAAAAGATACCATGTTGCAGATTTTGGTTTTGCCTTTAGAACGAATTTTCTTCTTGGAAGATATCTCAAATTCTGGAGCAAGATCAGGATGGATCCACATAATTTCACCATTGTCAAGAGACAAGGGAATAAGACCTTCATTGGATGGAAGCGGGAGATTCTCAATCTCAAGGGTTGCTTTAGGAATCGGAATGACACCATGCTGTATTATCTGCGGAGGAAAATCTCCAAATTGGACTGAAACCATATTTGCCGTAACAGTCTTCTCATCTTGTTGCAAAGTGACTACACCTGCATTGACAAGCTCTTGAATCTTACCTTTAAGCACATAGCATGCTCGAGTAGGATGTCCAATGAATTGGTGATAGACACAATACTTGGGATGATCAGTTTTATTGACTTCATCAGGTTTCTTTGGATCAGGGAGTTGAATTTTATTGCTTTTGAGTAAACACTCAAAGATACTTGCAGTGTCATTTTCGTCAAAGGAATATTCCACCTTTGGACGAGGTTCCCTCGGTGGAGGTGCAGAAGGAGTAGGAGTAGATGTAGGTGGGGCTACATTGACAGCCAAAGATTCTTTATTTTTGTTCAAGTTAATGTTCAAAGTCTCTTTCGCTTTGCGATTGTTCTGGCGATTGCCACCACCTGAATTCTGATGCTCATCGCGATCAGGGTTAGACATTTGTACCCCCAATTGTTTGAACTTGTCGGCACTTACTTCAGCAGCTTTGGCGTTGACGATGAATGAGGGCCAATCTTGGAATTGGGTTGATCCCGTCCACATACTGATAATAGGCAAAAGATTTTCCTTACAAGTATCAATAGTGACAGCAGCTGGAGTCCCTGGAGGCATTTTCAAAGCTTCACGGCGGAACCGTTCAATAAAGCTCTCAGCAGTTTCATTATGTTTTTGTTTGATTTTGTTGAGAGCTGACATAGTCATATCATTAAATCCTTCATAGAACCGTTCCAGAAAGATTTGTTTAAGACCTGAAAAGGATGTGATGCAACCATCGGGCAAACTTCTGTACCAGTCATATGCTACGCCAGCTAAACAACCGACGAACACTCTGGTAAGAAGAGCGTCATTTGGCTGAAGTTGAACAGTCATTACCTCAAAATGATTGATGAATTGACTCGGGGAAGTACTGCCATCGAACAGAGAAATTGTAGGGATTTTATACTTTGGGGGAAACGGGATGTCCTTCCATTCAACCGGATAGGGCTGTTTAATCCCCAACCTTTGTAGATTGTCTTTCTCTTTAAATGCTTCAAATTGGGTTCGTAAGAGTTTGACAGCTTCATTGGCGTCTTCTGATGAAGAAGAAGGAGCAGGTTGAGTTGTAGTGGTAGGAGGAGGAACAGCGTTGTAAGCACTACCCCCAGCTCCTGAATGACTAGGCGTAGTTTGTACTTGCACTTGTACATGAGGTATTTGAGGAGGCACTACCCCCAGCCCAGTATTGGCAGGTATTGAAGACGCTATGATCTCTGGACTAGTAATAGGTGCAGTTGGTGGTGTAACATGCTGTGCTACAATGATGGAATGCATACTAGCAACCATCTCAGCCATAGTTTTTAATTTGTCTTCGAGTGCAGCAATTTGTTGTTCCTGATTTGCGGAGGTTGAAGCATCTGGATCATCGGTGACAACATAAGCCGTCACTTCTCTCGGCACAGTGGAAGATACTGTTTGTTCAGAACTTTCACTGTATGCATCATAATCAGAAAACGAATCATCTCCTGACTGGGAAACAGGGAGATGACTTGAAGGATTTTGAGGAAGATTTCTTTGACCGATTGTATCTCGGCTTCGGGAACGGGTATGTTGAAATACTCCTTCAGAAGATTCTTGAAGTAATTCCAAATACCGTTGGCTTGGCTTATGGAGTCTACCATGCTTAGAGCATCTTTTACCCCCAATGTCTCGGGAAGTCATGTTAACAGAAGCATACAAAACTTCGTCTTCTTCTGACATAGGTTCAGATTTAGCAAAAGTTAAACGATCGAAGACAGATCGTTTTGTCGTTTGACAACAGCATTGAATGATGACTTTATGATTACAGTGATGATCAGATGGTTGAGATGGAGATATTGAGACATTATCCTGTTTTTGTCTTAGATGTTCTCGAAGATCTACAACAGGACGAGGAAAGTTCCGAGGGATCTGTTCTTTGATAACATTTGGAACATGATTCCGATTCTTCAAATGTTTAGTCCCTTGAGTATACAGGGAAGTACTCACTTCATTGGCATAAGTGTCGGGATTTCTGACTTTGGAGATTTGTTTCTGATGATGTTTAACCTTCGGCATTGGCTGTTTGCGTTTTACCGAAGTGGGTCGATTAAGATAAGTTCTGAGGTCAGCAAATTCACCCCCAGGAGTTTCTGTTTGAGACACTAACAGTTTTTTCTGTCTGGAACGACAAATTTGGAGAGTCGGGAGGTCCTGGAATTCTACTATCGGAGTAGGCAGAATACCTCTTTGATTAGTACAAGTACTCTTGTTATAAAGGAAAGAAGAATCCTTGTTTGCCAGAGTTCTTGAATTGATTGGAGCCGAGACACATTGAGATGGATCTTCTTCAGTAAAGACTGAAGAAGACTGAGAAAAGACTAAAGGGCCTTTTCCTTTGTTTTGAGATGAAGGGTTAGCTAAAGAGCGTTTCCCTCTGTTATCTTCCAAGTCATGAGACAAGGAAGTTTGAGAAAAGACCAATGGATCTTTTTCTTTGTTTTGAAGAGAAGGAGGAATAGTCAAAGGACTACCCTCAGTGGATTGCGCAGGGGCAATAGGGTGTTTGGGAAGAGGAGTAGAATCTCTTCTTTTATTGTGAGAAGAAGGAAATTTAGCCAAAAGGCTGTTTTTCTTGGATTGCGCAGACTTGGTTTGCGCATGGGTGGAAGGTGCACTAGTCATTTGTGCATTAGAAGCTTTGGTAGGAAGTGCATCAGGAGTTCTTGTCTTAGAGTGCTTGGGATGCACCTTAGTTACAAGAGTGCTATTTTGCGCAGGAAAAGCCACTGCCAATTGCGCCAGAGTCATAGGAGTCTTCTATTTTGACAAGGCAGCATATGAAGTAGCCTGTGCAACAGTTGCAACAGATTGCGCAGCCTTGACTGCAACAGATTGTGCAGCAGTTGCTGAGACAGACTGTGTAACAGTTGGCACAGCAGTTTGTGCAGCAGTCTGACTAGCAGATTGTGCAGCAATTGGTATAGCATCCTTGGTAGCAAAACTGCCAGATTGTGCAGACTTGGAGACCCAAACTGAGCGCACTTTGCTCTTAGCATAAGTGGCTACAGTACGGGGAGTGGTTTTAGAGTTGAGCATCGCCTCGTAGGCTGTCTGGTTGACCTTAACAACCAGCGTCTTCTGCGTCTTCCCGATAGACGCTACGTCACATTGAGTTGCTACTTCCTCGTCGGAGGAGAAAGTTGTCCCCAGCAGAGTCGCCATTTTGTTTGCAAAAACAAAAGTATAAAACTTTATTGATACAAACTGTAATAAAGATTACAAGAATTCTGGGAAAATTACAACTATAGGAATCCAATCTTGATGACGATTGCTTTATCCCTTAGACGATGTGAACTGTGAAGACGAAGCCTTTGAAGTTGAAAACAACTCTGGAAACTGAAGGTAAAAGCCTCTGAAGTTGAAGACAAAAGTCTCGGAAGAATGCAGCAGCACTTTGGCAAGAACTCCTGAACTCTCTGATTTCTGATCTCTGATCTTGATCCCCTTGAAATGAAGACTTGAAACTCTATTTATAGAGTTCTGAAAATAACTAACTTTCAGTTATTTTGGACTGCACAAGCTGATTTGCGCAGCAACTGGTTTGCGCAGCACTGGATTGCGCAAGCAGTTATTGGATCGTGGGCCAACTATCTGGGACACATGGCATCATTTGATTAAAAATGCGCATGATCGTGCATAGACAGTTGCCACGTAATGAGCAATTGATGGCATGAATGCCACATGTAATTGGTCAGTTATATTGGTAGAATATGCAAAATGAACTGCACAGAAATGGTTTACGCAAACACGGATTGCGCATGAGTGGTTTGTGCAAACACGGATTGCGCTGCCACCTGTCAGCCGCCCTCGAGCACTGTGCGGCGTCAAAAATGAACAGCCTCCTCGTTATTCGTGTTGTCAGCTGTCAGGAAGATCTGATTTGATTCAGTCAATGATGACTTCTGCCACGTCAGCCTGCACAGTTGGGAACATACGCAAACCAGCCTGCACAAAGTGATGTCTGCGCAATCTGTTGTCTGCGCAACTCATCAAAATGATGAATATCTTGAATTTTTGACTTTGTTGATTGATGCAACTTGATTTTTTAGGACCTACAACTTGTGCCACTTCATCCTAATGTTATTCGTTTGCATGTTGTGCCTTCAAAAATTGGTAAGTCTCGAAGAAGAATCAATGGTATGAATATTCTTCTTTCATACCACTTTTGAAAATAAGTATTGATCTGTATGTTGTTGATACTGTTGATATGCGCTAACTATTTCTGAGAATAGGCGCGCACTGTGATCCAGTACTTAGTCTCGATCATAGGCGCGTATTGTTGACATGCGCCAATGTGATCAACTTGCACTGTGGAGATATGTGCCTATTGATCGACGAGCATTTTTGATGTGCGCCTGTTGATCAGCACACTTCGTTGGGATGCACCAGTTTGATCAGCGCATAGTGCTGATATGCGCCTGTTGATAGGCGCAGTCTGTTGATATGCACCCGTTGATAAGTGCACACTACTAAAAATGCACCTGTTGATATGCGCACACTGCTGATAGATTCTGTTAATTTTTTCTGTTTTGTTAATATTTGCAGGGATTCGGCTAGCAAGCTTCTTCAGGACTGGCATTGGTGATTTGGATGTTGTAGAGGGCATTATTCTGACACTCACATCAGACATATCATGTGGTTCTGACACTCAAATCAGACAGCTCAGGACTCTTCATGTTTAAGAAGGGTCTTCCTCAGATGGTAGGAAGAGCCTATACACATGAGAGTTGGATGGTGGAGACGCAGAACTAGGAATTGTATCACAAGGGTGATTACGTTCCTAGTTCCCCTGGCGGGTCGTCTTCTCTCCACCAGTTATATTGACAACAACTCATCTTTGGGCTGCTGTACTCTGTGGTTCTTCTCTCATTTTTCTAAGAGAGAAGACCAGAGTTGATTCCATTGTATGGCTCGTTGCTTCAGGTCGAGACGACAAGGAATTGCCACCAACAAATAAGAAGATCCAAAGATGTAATAGACCTTCATGTTATATTTAGAATGAAAATTCGAGATGTAATAGATTTCCATTAAGATGTATCTATGTTTTTAAAGAAGGAATAAAGAATAATTTTCTCTTCTTTTATGATCTGATTTTGATGTGGTGATAATGAAAATAGAATTAAGGAGAAATGTGGAGATAACAAGTTGCTTGACATGGCTATTTGAAATTCAGAGACATGAATTCTCATTATGATAAATGAATGAGTAATCAGTCACTTTGATTTTTAAGGGAGACATTGAATGAATGAATGGTCGTTCAAACTCTCGAAGAAGAAAATGAATGAATCAATCACGTCGGTTTCGAAGAAGGGATGATGAATGGTCAGTTATAAATGAATGAATCAGTTATAAATGAACGAACAGTTGTGCTTCTTTCCAAAAGTTGCATCAGTTCTTGAGGCCGATTATCTAGTTATTTTGCCTATAAATAAAATAAAACTTTTGTAGATATTGACAATCTCTTTCCCTTCTGTACGAAAATGTCTTCCAAAGATTTACTTGCTTCGAAGATCGAAGAAGAAATCGAGACGCCCCCTACTGAGCCTCCCGTGCCTTCTCGAAAGAAAAGGGCGAATGCTTAACTGTTCCTCCTGCACCAGGACAGGATTTAATCTCCAAGTTAGTGGAACCTGGGAAAACTGTCGAAGAAGAGGCATTGAGGATGGCTGTTTGTAAGTTTTTTGTGAGTTCGGGCGAAGAGGCGTTTGAACAATTGGCAAATTATGTATTTAATCATGAAGGATCGGGGCCCCCTCCCCGTCCTTAATATTATGTAATTCCATTATGCCTTTGAATAAAATAAACTTTTATATACATCATGTCTTTGGAATATTTTGCTTTTATACATAATATTTTTTGAGAAATTTTCCATTGATAGGCATCATAGCAACTATGCCCTCCATATTTGTTAATTGATAGGCTCCATTGGAGAAGACTTTATTTACCACATACGGTCCTTCCCATTTTGCCTCGAACTTGCCTTTGCTCATATGTGTCATAGTCATAGGACGTCTGACTGTAAGAACCAACTCTACTTCTTGAAATGTCCGCACTCTGACTTTGCGATTGAAAGCTTTTGAGATCTGGGCTTGATAAAGTTCAATATGCTGTTGAGCCAGTAACCTTTTCTCGTCGAGCGCCTCCAACTCTTGAAGCCGAAGACGAACATTGTTTTCTGTAGTAAGTTCATTAGCAATAGCGATCCTCAATGATAGAATTTGAATTTCCAGGGGTAGGACAACTTCACATCTATATACTAGAGAAAAAGGTGTGCAACCTGTAGGATTACGGACAGTAGTACGATATGCCCATAGACATTCTCCAAGTTTATCACTCCAATTACGTTTGTTAATAGAGACAAATTTTTTAAGGAGTTTGATAATGGTCTTGTTGAATGCTTCAGCCAACCCGTTAGCCGCAGGATTATAGGCCGTAGAGGCAACATTATTGATTCTGTTATCATCACAAAACCTATTAAACTTCTGGCTGATGAATTGCGGCCCATTATCATGGATGATTCGGCGAGGGACACCAAATCTATATATTACATGATGTTTGATAAAGTTGATGACATTACTCATTTTAACTTCAGCCAAAGGTATAGCTTCTGTCCACTTGAAGAAATAATCGGTTATAGCTAAGATGAACCGATGTCCTTTAGATGAAGAAGGATTGGTAGGGCCAATTATATCCATGCTCCAAGCTTCAAAAGGCCATGAGACAGCAGTCGGATGAAGAAATTTTGATGGTTGGTGAATGAAATCTGCATGAATCTGACATGCACGGCATTTTCTTGCATAGTCAATAGCATCTGATACCATAGAGGGCCAGTAGTAACCCATACGTCGGATACGATCCTGTAATTTAGGACCTGGCAGATGTGCTCCACAAACGCCATCATGAGCTTCACTTAATATCTGCTTTGCTTCGTCACCAGCGAGACATCTTAAAAGCAATCCATCAAAAGTTCTTCGATGGAGTGTTTTAGTAGTATGATTATAATAGAATTGAAGAGATCGACGACAGATACTTGTATAGGATCTTCTGGCAAGATATCATGCACTGTAAAATCAATGAAATGTGCTCTCCAGTTATTGTTAATATCATTGACCTCAGTTAGGTTGCTGAATTCAATGTTGTGGTTGTTTTCAACATAAAATAGCTCTCTATTAGAGATAACAACCATCTGTTGTCTTTTGACTGGAACTGCCAATACCGCAGCTAAGTTAGCTAAGGCATCAGCTTCTGTATTGCATGCCCGTCGTACATGTTCGATGAAAAATCCTTTGAATGAAGAAGCTATCTTGGTTGCTGCTTCATGGTATGGTACTAAATATTGATGTCGAACTTCATATATGCCTCTAACCTGATTAACAATCAGCTTAGAGTCGCCATATACTTCGAGATATTCAATATCCAGTTGTTTAGCCAATTGGAGTCCAATGAGCAAGGCATTGTATTCTGCCATATTGTTAGAGCATGATTCGTCTAAAGAATAAGCCCTTTGAACAGTTAATCCATCGGGTGAAATAAGAACAATTCCTACTCCAGCCACAAGGGTACCTCCAGGTCCAATTCTAGAAGCTCAATCAAAGAACAACCTCCAGGTAGAAAATTCTTCTGAGATCATATTTGATTCCAATGTTTCGTCCGGAATCTCATCATAGAGTTTAGATGTCTCAGGGACAGGATGAGCTGCTAAGAAGTCGGCAAGTGCTTGGCCTTTCACAGACTTTTGAGGAACATAAACCATATCATATTGTGCTAATAATATGGCCCATGTGGCAAGCCTATAATTGAGTATACTTGGCTTCTTCATTAAGACTAGAAGAGGATTGACACGGAATATGACATGAATAGTTTGGCCTATGATATAATGTCTTGTCTTCTGAACGGTAAATATTAAAACATTCTTTCTCTACCGGACTATAACGATGTTCAGCTCCAATCATCGTTCGCTAAGATAGTAGATGACTTGCTCATGGCCTTCCTTGTTCTTCTGAGCCAGCAAAGCTCCCAATGAATCATCCATTGCTCGAACATACATTAAGAAGGGTATTCCTGAAATCGGTGGTACAAGAACCGGTAGACTCATTAAATACCGCTTTATGTCGTCAAATGCTCGTTGACATTCTTCCGTCCAAACGAAAGATACACCTTTCTTCATTAATTGAGTAAATGGTCTACAACGTCCAGATAAATTCGAAATAAACCGCCTGATGTACGCAAGTCGACCTTGGAATCCTCGTAGCTCTTTTAGGTTGCGTGGAGGACGCATCTCTTGAATGACTTTGATCTTCTCAGGATCAACGTGTATACCCTTAGAGGTAATGACGAAGCCTAGAAATTTGCCACTAGAGACACCCAAGAAAGATTTGGTGGGGTTCATTTTGAGTTGATGCTGGCGCATTAGATTGAAGATAGTTCTTAAATCTTGAATGTGATCTTCCTTGAGACGACTTTTAACAGCAATATCGTCAACATAACATTCGACAGTCTTTCACAGATGATCTCGAAAGATGGTACTCATAGCCTGCTGGTAAGTTTCACCTACATTCTTAAGACCAAACGGCATGACCGTATAACAGTACACACCCCGAGGAGTACGAAATAAAGTATGTTTCTCATCTTCAGGATTCATCCGGATTTGATTATATCCAGAAAACCCATCCATGAAAGAAATTCGTTCGAATCCACATGTATTGTCGATCATGACATCAGTAATTGGGAGAGGGAACTCATCTTTAGGGCAAGCATCATTGAGATCCCGAAAGTCTATGCAAACTCGAACCTTTCCGGTCTTCTTCAGAACTGGTACAACATTGGCTATCCAGTCAGGATGCTATTCTTCTCTGATAAAACCACAAGCTATAAGCTTTTTGACTTCATCATCAATTGCATCCATCATTTCAGGCTTGAATCGTCGTCGTTGTTGTTTGACCGGCTTGGCATTCGGCAGAATATTAAGCTTGTGAGTTACAATTTGAGGATCTAATCCTGGCATATCTTCGTAACTCCAGGCGAAGACATCAATATATTCACGAATAAGATGAATTAATTCTTGTTTATCATCCTCTGGGAGATTTTTGCTAATGAAGATTGGTCGTGGTACACCCTCTTCTCCAATATCGATTTGGACAAGTTGATCTTCAGTAGGTGGTTCTCGTTGTTCGAAACAAAGTTCCTACTGATTGTCCATCTTTTGTGTCCAAGGGTCCACTTCAGGAGCTTCTTCAATGTCATCTTCATCTTCTTCCAAGAATTCGGTGGACACCATGTTAGAAGATACTTTATCCGATGAACATGACCAATGCTGGTATCGGAATCCCACGAGATAGAATCAGAAGAATTAGATCGTTCTTCTTCATCAAATTCAGAAGGTTCTGGAGTTGGAAGAGGTGAAGCATAACCTAAGCCCCGCTTCGATTTACTATGATATTATTGTGATTTTCCTTTTGGAACAGCAATACGAAGGGGAGTCCGCCTTCTTTTACCATTGTTGAGGCCTGTTCTGAAATCATAGCCCATTTTACGGATGATGGCTTTGGATTGTGGACTATAGCGTCGTAATTGTAGCCTTCCTGTATCATCTCTATTATCATTATAGAGCACGATTTTTGGTTCCTCTCTTTTGTTGAAGAATATAGGCTTTTCATCTTTCTTTCGAGACGGTACTAAGAAGTATGACTCTTGTATTGAATCCAATGATACCACATTTTGCAGAGATGATACGACTTCTATTGTAAGTGGTTTAAAGTTTTCTAGCATATCCAAATAATACTGAGTATAGAAAAAGACATCAGTATACTGCAAAGGAGATGCTTTATTAATTTTTACACCATCACTTACAACAGAGACTTTAGCCTTAGCAGGCTTAGTCAAATTGATGACAAGAGGGAGAGAAGAAGAACGAGAAGGAGGAGAGAGCTTCTTGCGACGAAGATCGATTACAAGCGGCTCAGAAGAGGTGAGCTCTCTTTGTTCTTGACTATCACCCTTAGGCTGCTTCTCATGGGAAGGAAGATAGACAGTCAGTGGTTTGGAAGACTGAGGACATAAGGTACATCCTTTGATGGAAATCACCAGGATATCATTTGGCACATTCTTCTTTTCTTCATCTGCGTCCATTGCTAGTACCACCTTCATGAATTCCTCCTTGTACATACGAGAATCGTTGCAATATGATTCAACTTCTTTGAAAGAATTCAGATCTGCAACCTCCTTTTGGACTTCTCCATTACCATCCATATATTTGAAACATTGGTGGAGCGTAGAGGGTACAATATTGTGTTCATGGAGGAATGACCTTCCAAACAAAGCGTTGTATGAGCCATGATTGTCAATGACATAGAAAGTTATCTTTGTACGAAGATTGCCAATTTGAAGTTTTAGGCGTATCTTTTCCAAAGGTTCACTTCTTCCTTGATTGAACCCCAGGATGGTAGTGATAGTTGTAGAAAGGTTATGCACTAAAATTTTCAAAGCATCCAGTAAAGACTTCGGCATAATGCTAAGTGCGGACCCTGGGTCAATCAGAATGCGATCGACTTTCACGGTGTCCACATACCCCGTGAAATAAAGAGGACGATCATAACGATTGTCTTCTAACAACATGTCATCTTGTGTAAAAATGATATTGGGCATTAATTCAAATACACTATAACAATGTGCACAGCTGATTGGCTACTTTTTGGGCTTTTTGAGAAGAGTAAGACAAGCGTCAGCCTGCATCAAGGCTTCACTTAACGTCTCTCGAGTCTCTTTTGAGAGACGTAAGAGTTCAAAGATTGACAATCTTGCTGGAGTATTGGCCAATTGAGCCAATATGTCAAAATTGTAAGGCTTTTCAAGTCCAAGAGATAAGGACTTCTTTAGTGCTTTGTCAAAGCGAACAGGTTGCTTTCCCTTGTCTGCTGATGTTGGTTTAGGAAGAGATGGGTCGACCACTGGCAAGGATGTGGATGGTATATTCTCAACAGGAGAAGATGATGAAGGAAGAACATCAGGAGACGGAGTAGAGTTCTCTTGATTTTTAGAATACTTTCGAAGATAGGGTTTCCCTGATCTAGTGCCCATTAGAATTTCTTTTTCTGTTACTGGTTCAAAGGATAACATATTACAGTTCTTGGATTTAGATCTGGCATGCTTCTTTTGCTTAGAAGAGAAAGGCGTTTCAAATTCTGCTACCAGATCTGGGTGAATCCACATAATCTCTCATCTTTCAGTTGACAGCGGAACAAGACCTTCATTTTGAGGAGGTAGGAGATTCACAATTTCAAGAGTAGTCCTTGGAATGAGGACAACACCATCGTGCACAAGTTGTGGTGGAAAATCACCATATTGTAGAAAAACTACATTAGCAGTCACCGTTTTCTCGTCCTGTTGCAGAGTAATTGCTCCAGAGTTGACCAACTCTTAAATTTTACCCTTGAGCACATAACTTGCTTTGGTTGGATGCCCTATAAATCTGTGATAAACATAGTATTTAGGGTGATCAGTTTTACCTACTTTTTCTAGCCGTTTTGCTTCTGGAAGCTGAAGCTTATTGCTTTTGATCAAGCAATCGAAGATGTTTAAAGTATCATCTTTATCAAAAGAATACTCTTCTTTTGGACGAGTTGTCTTCTGTGGTGGTGCTGATGGAGTGGATGACATCTGAGTAACATTGACAGCCATAGATTCCTTGCCTTTAAGATTGATGGCCAATGTTTCTTTACTTTTGCGGTTATTATGGCGATTACTACGTCCAGGTGTAGAATGTTCATCTTGGTTAGGATGAGTCATTTGGACTCCTAACTGCTTAAACTTTTCGGCACTGACCTCGACTGCTTTGGCATTGACAATGAAAGAAGGCCAATCCTGGAATTGTGTAGATCATGTCCACATACTGATAATAGGCAACAAGTTTGATTTGTAAGTGTCTATTGTTACAGCAGATGGAGTTCCTAAAGGCATTTTGAGTGCCTCTCGGTAGAATCTTTCAATAAAACTCTCTATGGATTCATTATGCCTCTGTTTAATCTTAATGAGGGTAGGCATCGTCATGTCGTTGACTCCTTCGTAGAATCGTTCCAAGAATATTTGCTTGAAACCAGCAAAAGAAGTGATGCAGCCATCAGGCAGGTTACGATACCAGTCGTATGCTGTGCCAGCTAAACAACCGACGAACACTCTGGTAAGGAGAGCATCATTTGACTGTAATTGATCAGTCATCACTTCAAAGTGATTGATGTACTGACTTGGAGAAGTGCTGCCATCAAACAGCATGATGGTTGGGAGCTTATATTTAGGAGGAAATGGAACCTCCTTCCACTCTGTAGGATATGGTTGCTTTATGCCCAATCTTTGTAGGCCATCCTTCTGCTTGAAGGCCTCAAACTGAGTGCGCAGAAGTTTCACAGCCTCATTTGCATCCCCTGATGTTTGAGAATTGGTGGGCTGATTAGATGTGTTGGGAGGCAGAACAGCGTGATAATTACCACCCCCAGCACCAGACTGACTGGGATCAGCTTGAATCGCTACTGAAGCAACCTGAGGAGACGGTACCCCCAGACTAGCAGGTACGGAAGATGCTATAAGTTTTGGATTTGTAGCATGGTTTATAACCGGTGGCACTGTATGTTGAGCTACGATTATAGTATGCATGCTTGCGACCATCTCTGCCATGGTCTTTAATTTGTCTTCTAGTGCAGCAATTCATTATTCTTGATTGGCTGAACTAGAAGCATCTTGATCTTCCGTAACTGTATATGCCGTCACTTCTCTTGCTGCTATTGATGAGATAGTTTGTTCAGAACTTTCACTATCTGCATCAAACTCTGAGAAAGAGTCTTCTCCTACATGAGCGATGGGGAGATCTTCTTGATTAAAGACACCTTGGTTCAAATGTCGATTCCTCGATCTAGTGTATTGAAAGACACCTTCACTGGATGCATGGATCCGATCTAAGTATTGCTGACTAGGATTACGGGATGCATTATGTCTTGGATGTTTTCCACCCCCAATGCCTTGAGAAGTCATGTTGACAGAAGCATATAATAGCTCATCTTCGTCTTCTATTATATGTTCAGGAGTTGAAGTATAGTTCAGACAATCGAAGACAGATCGTCGAGCCGATTGGCAACAACAGTTGATGACGACTTCGTGAAGGCAGTGGCGATTTGAAGCGCGATTTGGAGGTGAGGGAGACATCCCTGTAATTTCCTGTCTTTGTGTAAGACGTTGCCGCAGATCAATTACAACTACAGGACGAAAAAAAATCGGAGGAACATATTCCTTAATGATATTAGGAACATGTCTCATATTCTTCAGATGTTTAGTTCCCTGAGTGTACAAAGATGTACTCAACTCATTAGCATAGGTGGTTGGGTCTTTCTTTTCAAACTTTGGCTTTTGGTACAGATTGGCCTTTGGCATAGGGTTCTTACGTTTCGCCAAAGTTGATATTGGTTGACGCCTATTGAGATAAGCGCGTAAATCTGAAAATTCTGCTCCAGGTGTCTCTGTTTGTGATACCCTCAATTTTTTTTGCTTGGATCTTGAAATTTGCAAGGTTGGAAGATCTTGACCAGACCCCACAGGGGTAGGTAAGATACCTCTTTGGTCAGTATTCTTTCCAATATCAGAGATCCGAAAACCTCTGTTTAAAGGAATAGAATTTGACATATCTTCCTCTGAGTTATGGACCAGGAAAGTTTGAGAAAAGACCAAAGGGTACTTTCCTTTATTTTGTAGAGGGTCAGCTAAGAAGCGTTTCCCTTTGTTCTGTTGTGAGACCATTTTAGGCACAGATTGTGCCAATTGAGGAAGTGTCAAAGGACTCTTCCCTTTGTTCTGTCTAGTGTTGGCACTAGAATATTGATTCTCCAAGTTCAGAACTTGAGAATTAGAAGAGGAAATAGCCAAAAGACTAGTTCCCTTGAGTTACGCCAGAGTAGCAGACTGCGCCTGAAGTGCTGATTGCTTGGGCTGCGCCATAGTCCTACGGGCTACTGATGGTGCCTTGGCAGCAACATGGGTAGACTGCACCTCAACAATGGCTTGAATAGGTTGTGCCTTGGCAGCAAAGAGAGTAGTAGACTGCGCGTGGGCAGCAGGATAAATAGGTTGCGCACGGGCAATAGAAGCAAGCTGTGCCTGAGCCGCCGAGACAGATTGTGTCTTGACCACTGAACACTCAGGTTGCGCCTGAGCAACAGTGACCATGGGAGATTTAGGAGCCAACACAGTCCTGTTCTTGGCAATAGCCGATGTACGCTTGTTGCTCTTGGTGCTAATCATATCTTCATAGGCTGTCTGGTTGACTTGAACAACCAGAGTTGTCACACCCCAGAACCAGCATACTGGAGAGCGGGGGAATGACTCAGCCAGCTACGTATTACGGGTAGATGAATATCGTATAATATGATCAATGCTGTCTAAAAGACGAGGGGGTGCATACTACATGAAAGTCTCGCTATGGTCACTTCACATCTATTGTCTCAATCATTCAAACAAGAAACAGTAATAGAGAACATGTAAGATAAAGCAGTAAGGCATCCCGAACGCTTAGTCAAAATGTTCTTAATATCTGGCTTTATAAAACATAGCTAGATGATGTAGCAATTATCAGCTGCAGTCTGACTTAGTTACAATTATGTAAAAGTAAGTACAAGATAATCCGACTAACATGTCGGTACCAAACGACAAAGTATAAAGTAAGTAACAAAATGAGCAGGGAAGTAAGGAACCCACTCGAGTCCTCCTGCGATCATCCCTCTAGTATTGACCATCTGGGAGGTAGAAGTAAGCTGAGTCCTCGGGGACCGGCTCTAAATCTGGCCATGCAAAACCAGAGAGATTAGACCTCTAATAGCAAGTACCGCAAGGGAGCACGATATGAGGAATGAAGCCAGTAATAAGAGAATATGATAATAGATCTCTGCTATCTACTAGGATTCATGTAATATCACGACACTTCGAACCAACCTCCCAACCAAACAAGGATAGAAGTTGGCCCGTCATGTCTTGACATTCTGATTATCTCAGTTAGGTAACAGAGTAGATACAGTACACAAACAAATCAATTTAAAATGGCCATTCACTACTACGACTTGCTACCGTGAGATCCAAGTTATCCTGGAATTATGCAATGAGGATTCATCACTTCTTACTATGTGCAAGCAAGGCTAGTCTATCCAGTCAATCAATTGTGCCAATCATGAATTAGACGAGTCCCAGTGGGACGCCCGTCATCAATATACAATATACAATAAATAATATAAGCAGATACCGCTTTCTGCCCGTGTGGCAGATTTGCAGTATCTGTGGGAACCAGCCGGCCTATCGGGCACTTAATAGTCCCAAAGAGGGCTGCCATGTAAGAACTCGAAAATCCATTCTCTCCATGCAATCATTATTTTATTTAACTTAATAGTCTCTACGTTGAGTGAAATCCCATGCCGTGGATCATGGTCATTTAAAATGAGTACTTTCGTACGGGGTACGATATGCACAACTCTACAACGATACCGTGCGGTTTAGGTTGTAAGTCTTACATAGCGTAATGTAACAATCAAAACTTACCACAGAATAATCATGCCTTGACCATAAAGTACACATGCTGCTTTAGTAAGATAAATAAATAAATAAATAAATTGTAGCCTGCATGTGCCTGTATGCCAATATTCAGGATCGGCCAATCGATTATAATAGTTCATAATTAATATAAACGTGTCTCATTCATTTCATTCAATAAGACGACTAGCCAGTCTCGCATGATCAATCATAAATCAAGATAATAATTAATATTAATGTCAAGATAACAATTAATGTTAGTAAATGCCAAGACGATCAGTCAATGTCAGTCAATGTCAATTCGGGACAAGGATCAGCCAAAAAAGTATTAGGGCCAGAGTTCATGCGGCCAGGAATTTATTGGTTCATACGGCGGAGTAAACATGCATATGCGGCTAAGGGGACTAAGTCCATCCGGCCGGGGATATGGACCCTATGCGGTTCGGGTCTAAACTTATGCGGCTGAGATAACACGTACCTATGCGGCTCAGAATATCATGTGACCAAGAAGTCGCGATCCTTATGCGGCTGGGGTTCCATGCTCATGCGGCTAGGGTGGGAACAAGTCCTATACGGCTCAACGCTGCCTGGGTCATACGGCCGGGAGGGTGCAGTCTCATGCGGCTTCGAAAGAATGAGCGCAATTGGTTGAGAGAAGTAGGGTTTATGCGGCTAAGAAAAGCCAAGCGTTTATGCGGCTAAAAATAAGACGGTCGCGTGCGGCCCAGGAAAGCAAACTCATGCGGCCAAGGAGATGCGAGCTCATGCGGCTGTAAATAAGCTTATGCGGCCAGAATGACTTGCCGCATGAAAACTCATGCGGTCAAGTACTGTCATGCGGCCAGGATCTCATACGGCAAAAAAAAACCTTCATGCGGCCGGAAACTATTCTTCTTCTCCGAATTTTCTGAGGGCAGAACCATGGAAACCATTGCTTCCAAGCTCTCTAAATCCTTCATTCCAAGCCCAAATCTGGACTTCCATAGGTCAAAATAGGATAGAACGAAATTTTCTACAACATGGAACCATCAAAACATGAAAAATAACAAAGTTACTAGATCAAAACCTAAGAAGTCCAAAAATGCATTAAACTTAGATCTATATGAAATGAGCCATGGAAATAAAAAATGCTGAGTACTAAAGTATCTAAGAATCTTGAGAGGAAGACAATGGAACAACAAAAATAGAGATCCATCAAGAAGCAAGTTGGCACTTGCCTATGCGGCTAGGTAGGTGGGGAGAGTTTATGAGGAAGAAGAAGAGTAATGGTGAAGTAATGAAGAGAGAGAAGGGAATGGGACTTTAAATGAAGGAGTGGTGGTAGGTGGGGGTTTGTTGGGTTCATGTTGAACCATCCAAGGCCGGAAAATAAACCAACTTAGTCGAACCAAGAAGCAAAGCAGAAAATAAAATACAGAAAAATAATTAGCATAAAATTTAAGAAATTTAAATACAGAACAATACATGATAAATATTAAATAAATACATTTAAGCAGTACATGTATTAAAATACGTATTCTGGGAACGGAAAGTGACATCTCTACCCTCCTTAAAAAAATTTCGTCCTCGGAATTTCAATTCCAAGCAGGATAGAAACATCAAAGCTAAACTAATCTAAGTACAAGTAAATTGAGTAGGCAATCATTCTACAATGTTAATAGCAAGTAACATATCTATTTTTAACAATCCACGACTTCAAGTAATTCTACTCATAAGGTGACAAGCATGAGGAGTTAAGACAATCAAGGTATACAGAAAGAAATATACCTTGTGAGTCAAACATGTGCGGATACCGTGATCGGATATCATCCTCACGTTCCCACGTTGACTCACCTAATGAGTGATGACCCCAAGCAACCCGGACAAGGCTAATTGTTCGGTTTTTGAGTATCTTCTCTTTTCGGTCCAAAATGGACACAGACTGTTTCTCGTAAGACAGGTTGGTACCAACAACCAGCTCAGAATGATCAAGGATATGGCTTGGATCCGATACATACCTTCGCAACTGAGATACATGAAATACGTCATGTACCTCTCGTGACGAAGGTGGAAGAGATAAACGATAAGCAACATCACCTATCCTATCAAGGATAGCAAATGGGCCCACGTATCGCGTACTCAATTTCCCGCGAACGCCAAATCTAATAATCCCACGGGTAGATGAGATCCGCAAAAACACGTGGTCCCCAACAGAAAACTCTAGCGGCCTACGATGCTGGTCCGCCCAATGACGATGCCGATCCTGCACAACTCGAAGTCGCTCTCTAATTCCTTTAACCACTTCAACTGTTTGGACAATCATTTCTGGGCCTAGCATCTTTCTCTCCCCGATATCATTCCATGCTAGTGGCGACCTACACTTCTTACCATATAGTGCTTCAAATGGCGCCATCTGGATACTGGCTTGATAACTGTTGTTATATGAAAACTCGACTAAGTGTAGGTGGCTTTCCCAAGATCCTCAAAAATCTAGGGTGCAAGCTCGTAACATATCCTCTAAAGTCTGAATTATTCTTTCTGATTGCCCGTCCGTCTGTGGATGGTAAGCCGTGCTAAATCTTAACTTGGTGCCTAGACTGTGATGTAAGCTCTTCCAGAAATGTGATGTAAAGTGGGTATCTCTATCTGACACAATACTGACAGGGACTCCATGCTGCCTGACTATCTGCTGCAGATACAACTCTGCCAACTTTTCTGTAGATTGTCCTACTCTAAAAGGAAGAAAGTGTGCCACCTTTGTAAGCCGATCTACTATCACCCAAATAGCATCTTTACCACTTAGTAATCTCGGTAAACCGGTCACAAAGTCCATTGTGATGTGTTTCCACTTCCATTCCGGGATAGAAAGCGGTTGCAATAATCCAGCTGGCCTTTGCTGTTCTGCCTTCACTTGCTGACATACCAAGCAACGGGAAATGAATCTAGCTATCTCTCTCTTCATCCCGTTCCACCAGAAGTGCTGTTTGATATCTTGGTACATCTTGGTCCCTCCAGGGTGTATAGAATACTGAGAACTGTGAGCTTCTGTCATAATCTCCTGTCTAATATCTCTATTAGGCACACATAGACGTGATGTACCATCTTTATGGATTCTCATCTCCTTTCTGAGTCCTGACTCACATTCTGCCCTAAGCTTCTGAATCCTTGGGTCCTGTGCCTGAGCTGCCTTGATCCTATCTACCAAGTTAGATTGAACTTGTAGACTTGTTAGAACCCCTACATCACTAGGAAGTAATCTCGATGCCCATCTCCTGAAGGTCTTCTAAGATATGCTTTTGTGTTGTCAACATAAATGCGCCACCTCTCCTGCTAAGAGCGTCTGATACCACATTAGCCTTGCATGGATGATATTGAAGCTCCATGTCATAATCCTTGATCAACTCCAACCATCTTCTCTGCCTCATATTCAGTTCCTTCTGAGTAAAGATGTACTTCAGACTTTTGTGGTCTGTGTACATGTCCACTCGATCACCATATAAGTAATACCTCCATAGCTTCAACACAAATACTACTGCTGCCAACTCCAAGTCATGAGTTGGATAATTCTTCTCGTGGTCCTGAAGCTGCCTAGATGCATACGCTATTACCTTTCCATGCTGCATGAGGACGCACCTAAGTCCTTTACCTGACGCATCATAATATACAGTAAAACCTTCGGGTCCAACTGGCAATATAAGAATAGGCGCTGATATCAACTTTTGCTTCAAATTCTCAAATGATACCTGACATTCTGCCGACCAGACGAATGGTATATCCTTCCGTGTCAAGCGGGTCATGGGTGCTGAAAGCCTTGCAAAGTCTGCTACGAATCTCCTGTAATATCTTGCCAATCCCAAGAAACTCCGCACATCTGCTACGGTCTTGGGTACTGGCCAACTCTCTATTGCTTCTACCTTCTTGGGATCCACTGCTACTCTAGTACCTGATATGATGTGACCCAAGAATAAAATGTGATCCATCCAGAACTCACACTTGCTAAGCTTGGCATACAACTGGTTCTCTCTCAGAACCTGTAACACTTTCCTGAGGTGGTCTTCATGCTCCTCTTCACTGGCAGAGTATACAAGAATGTCGTCAAGAAACACAACGACAAACTGATCTAAGTATGGCATAAAGATGCGGTTCATCAAATCCATAAATATTGCTGAAGCATTGGTCAAACTAAATGGCATTACCAAGAACTCATAATGCCCATACTTTGACCTGAATGCGGTCTTGGGAATATCCTCCTTCCGATCCCTTACTTGATGATACCCTGAACGAAGATCTATCTTGGAGAAAACTCTAGCTCTGCTCAACTGATCAAACAAGTCGTCGATCCTGGGTAGTGGGTACTTGTTCTTTACTGTTGTCGTGTTGAGCTTCCTGTAGTCGATGCACAATCTGGATGACCCATCCTTCTTTCCTACAAGTACCACTGGTGCTGTCCATGGCGATATGCTAGCTTGGATGGACTTCTTCTCCTTCAGTTCCTCTATGTGATGATATACCTTGGCCTGCTCTGAATCTGCCATTCTGTAAACTCGATCTGATATCGGTTTAGTTCCAGGTGCCAATTCTATACTGAACTCAATATCTCTAACCGGTGGTAGACCTGAAAGTTCTTCGAAAAATACGTCTAGAAACTCTTCAACTACCTTCGGAACTAGAACTTCTTCCATTGCCGTTACTACTCCCTGCTCTTGTTGAGTTGCCTCTAATCTGACTAAGGTGAACCTCTTCATGCCTGGAATGTCAAAAGATACACTCCCTCTATGACAATCTATTGTCGTATGGCTGTCTTTCAGCCAGTCCATGCCTAAGATAACGTCGAAATTTCTAACAGAAAATTCTATCAACCGGGCGGGTAGGGAATGCTCGCAAACTACAACGCTACATGCTAGAATAACTCTACTAACTCTTACGAGCCCATTACCAGTAAGTATATTCAATCTCTCTGGTAATGCCTCGAATTCCATTCCTAGTCGTGTTGCAAATTGTGCAGATATAAATGAGTGTGATGATCCCGAATCAAATAATGCTATTGCGGGATATGAGGCGACGAGAATGTTACCTGCCACAACATCTCCCGATGCCAATGCCTCTTCTAAGGACAGAGTGAATGCCTGCCCTCTACCTCCTTGTTGGTTCCCATGCTGCGGCCTAGCCTGGTGCTGCTGCTGGCCCCTGCCTTGATGATGCTGGGGTGGTCTATGTTGTTGTTGCTGAATCGGTGGTCCCTGCTGCCGAAACATCTGAGCCTGTGTCATGAACGGACGTTGTGCCAATGGTCTCACTGCCACCGTTGGTCCTCGATACTGTCCTGTCCTTGGTGCTGGCAGAGCAGGAAATTATTGTACGGGTCCTCCTGACCTCGAATTCATAGGACAGGTGGTAACCCGATGATCTGGATTTCCACATATCAAACACAGTCCGTTCAATGTCCGACACACATCCCTAGTGTGCCCTACCTTTCCACAATAAGTACAGCCCGTTGGGGGTTGCTGGTTCTTCCTCTGCTGCTATTGCTGCTGCTTTGGTGGTGCTGGCCCTCGCATTGCCACATCGTGAATGCGAATGCCAAGGGACGGTGCTGTTGTTCGGGGCGCTACTCCCGCTCCTCCTTCAATCTGACTTTGGGGTCTCTTCTGACCTCCAGTCCTTGCCGTGATCCTCTGAATGGTGATCTCATACCTTCGGGTTGCCGTCAATACTTCGTCAAAAGTCTGATAATTGTGCCCCTCTATCAATTACAAGAGCTCAAGATGAAATCCTTGCTGAAATCTCATAGCCCTCTGGCTCTCCGTTGCTACCATCTCTGGGGCGAACCTACTCAATCTGCAGAACTCCGCTGCATAAGCATCTACTGTCTTGCCGACCTGCTTGAGGTTGATAAACTTCTGTTGTAGCTCAAACTGTGCCACAACTCCATAGTACTTGGTCTTGAACCTTGTAGTAAAATCGTCCCAAGCAACAGGACGTATGATGCCCACTTCCTCTGATTTCCACCAATCACGTGCGAGATCCTGAAGTAACAACTTCACCTGATCCACACGTTCTTCTGCCGGTACCTTAGCTGCCGTCAGAATAGCCTCAATATCCTTAAGCCATGCATCTGCTGAGATGGCATCCTCCGTGCCCTCGAAACGGCGGGGGTTGTACTTGCAAAACCTGGCTGATGCTCCTGAATCTGTCCTTGCCCCTCTTTCCAAAGCCGTCTGTAATCCTTGGTTGAGTAGTACGTTTTGCTCTTACAACTGAGCGTGCATGCGCTGCTGGGCTAACATCTGATGTTGTTGAGTAGCCATCATCTCTCTCATGATCTCCAGAAGGGCTGGTGTGTCCACTTCCACAGGGGTAGATGGAACTGTTGGTGGTGGTGGAACCTCCGGATACTGTGATCCAGCTGCTGCTTCCATTATCACTTCTTCTTGGATAGTCTCTTGAAGTAGTTCTGGCCCTTGTAGCTGACCAACCTGGTCAGGTTGCCCATGTTGCCCTTGTTGCTGCTGTCCAATTCTGACAGATGCGGACGAGGTGCCCCTAAGGAAAGGGACAAGCGAATAATCAAACGACCGGACATGAAGGATCAATAAAGCCGAAGGATACGGGAATGTCAAGCTAGGGTTGAGAACAACGAATCATGAGATCAAAGGAGAATATGTGCGATTGAGACATCCTACAAATCAAAACACCCCACAAGTCTGAAATCAGACCTGCATGGGCCACCACTAAAACCTTGTCACGTCCCAGAACCAGAATACTGGAGAACGGAGGAATGACTCAGCCAGCTACGTATTACGGGTAGATGAATACCGTATAATATGATCAATGCTGTCTAAAAGACGAGGGGGTGCATACTACATGAAAGTCTCGCTATGGTCACTTCACATCTATTGTCTCAATCATTCAAACAAGAAACAGTAATAGAGAACATGTAAGATAAAGCAGTAAGGCATCCCGAACGCTTAGTCAAAATGTTCTTGATATCTGGCTTTATAAAACATAGCCAGATGATGTAGCAAGTATACACAATTGTTATCAGCTGCAGTCTGACTTAGTTACAATTATGTAAAAGTAAGTACAAGACAATCCGACTAACATGTCGGTACCAAACGACAAAGTATAAAGTAAGTAACAAAACGAGCGGGGAAGTAAGGAACCCACTCGAGTCCTCCTGCGATCATCCCTCTAGTATTGACCATCTGGAAGGTGGAAGTAAGCTGAGTCCTCGGGGACCGGCTCTAAATCTGGCCATGCAAAACCAGAGAGGTTAGACCTCTAATAGCAAGTACTGCAAGGGAGCACGATATGAGAAATAAAGCCAGTAATAAGAGAATATGATAATAGATCTCTGCTATATACTAGGATTTACGTAACATCACGATACTTCGAACCAACCTCCCAACCAAACAAGGACAGAAGTTGGCCCGTCATGTCCTGACATTCTGATCATCTCAGTTAGGTAACAGAGTAGATACAGTACACAAACAAATCAATTTAAAATGGCCATTCACTACTACGGCTTGCTACTGTGAGATCCAAGTTATCCTGGAATTATGCAATGAGGATTCATCAGTTTTTACTATGTGCAAGCAAGGCTAGTCTATCCAGTCAATCAATTATGCCAATCATGAATTAGACGAGTCCCAGCGGGACGCCCGTCATCAATATATAATATACAATAAATAATATAAGCAAATACCGCTTCCTGCCCGTGTGGCAGATTTGCAGTATCTGTGGGGACCAGCCAGCCTGTCGGGCACTTAATAGTCCCAAAGAGGGCTGCCATGTAAGAACTCGAGAATCTATTCTCTCCATGCAATCATTATTTTATTTAACTTAATAGTCTCTACGTTGAGTGAAATCCCATACCGTGGATCATGGTCATTCAAAATGAGTACTTTCGTACGGGTACGATATGCACAACTCTACAACGATACCCGTGCGGTTTAGGTTGTAAGTCTTACATAGCGTAATGCAACAATCAAAACTAACTACGGAATAATCATGCCTTGACCATAAAGTACACATGCTGCTTTAGTAAGATAAATAAATTAATAAATAAATTGTAGCCTGCATGTGCCTGTATGCCAATATTCGGGATCGGCCAATCGATTACAATAGTTCATAATTAATATGAACGTGTCTCATTCATTTCATTCAATAAGACGACTAGCCAGTCTCGCATGATCAATCATAAATCAAGATAATAATTAATGTTAATGTCAAGATAACAATTAATGTTAATAAATGCCAAGACGATCAGTCAATGTCAATCAATGTTAATTCGGGACAAGGATCAGCCAAAAAGGTATTAGGGCCAGAGTTCATGCGGCCAGGAATTTATTGGTTCATGCGGCTGAGTAAACATGCATATGCGGCTAAGGGGACTAAGTCCATGCGGCCGGGGATATGGACCCTATGCGGTTCGGGTCTGAACTCATGCGACTGAGATAACACGTACCTACGCGGCTCAGAATATCATGCGGCCAAGAAGTCGCGAGCCTTATGCGGCTGGGGTTCCATGCTCATGCGGCTAGGGTGGGAACAAGTCCTATGCGGCTCAACGCTGCCTGGGTCATACGGCCGGGAGGGTGCAGTCTCATGCGGCTTCGAAAGAATGAGCGTATGCGGTTGAAAGAAGTAGGATTTATGCGGCTAAGAAAAGCCAAGCGTTTATGCGGCTAAAAATAATACGGTCGCGTGCGGCCCAGGGAAGCAAACTCATGCGGCCAAGGAGATGCGAGCTCATGCGGCTGTAAATATGCTTATGCGGCCAGAATGACTTGCCGCATGAAAACTCATGCGGTCAAGTATTGTCATGCGGCCAGGATCTCATGCGGCCAAAAAAAACCTTCATGCGGCCGGAAACTATTCTTCTCCGAATTTTCTGAGGACAGAACCATGGAAACCATTGCTTTCAAGCTCTCCAAATCCTTCATTCCAATCCCAAATCTGGACTTCCATAGGTCAAAATGGGGTAGAAGGAAATTTTCTACAACATGGAACCATCAAAACATAAAAAATAACAAAGTTACTAGATCACAACCTAAGAAATCCGAAAATACATTAAACTTAGATCTACATGAAATGAGCCATAGAAATTAAAAATGCTGAGTACTAAAGTATCTAAGAATCTTGAGAGGAAGACAATAGAACAACAAAAATGGAGATCCATCAAGAAGCAAGTTGGCACTTGCCTATGCGGCTAGGTAGGTGGGGAGAGTTTATGAGGAAGAAGAAGAGTAATGGTGAAGTAATGAAGAGAGAAGGAAATGGGGCTTTAAATGAAGGAGTGGTGGTAGGTGGGGGTTTGCTGGGTTCATGTTGAATCATCCAAGGCCAGAAAATAAACCAACTTAGCCGAACCAAAAAGCAAAGCAGAAAATAAAATACAGAAAAATAATTAGCGTAAAATTTAAGAAATTTAAATACAGAACAATACATGATAAATATTAAATAAATATATTTAATTCGTACATGTATTAAAATACGTATTCTGAGAACGGGAAGTGACAAGAGTCTTCTGCGTCTTGCCGATCGACGCAGTGTCACATTGAGTTGTCACCTTCTCGTCGGAGGAGAAAGTCTTCCCCAGCAGAGTCGCCATTTTGTTTGCAAAAAATAAAAAAGTTTATTCCAAACTTGAAAAAAGAATAGTACAAAAGTACAATAAATTCTGGAGAAGTACAATTATAGGAATCTGATCAGAAGACGATCACTTTATCCCTTGGACTATGTGAACTTGAAGACTGTAGCCTCTGGAGAATGCAACAGCAATTTTGTAAGAGTTCTTGATCTCTGTGCGTATGTATCTGATGATTTCACAATGATTGGAAACTCTATTTATAAAGTTCAAGAAATAACTGTTTTAGCAGTTATTCTGATATGCGCGAGGCTGGATTGCGCCACATTGGGTTGCGCCAACCTCCGGTTGTGCCAACTTTCATTCAGTTGTTAAGTCGTGTACTAACTGTATTTAGATGCGTGGCATCATGTGATTGAGATGCACGTGGTCGTGTACATGATAGTAGACACATCTTGAGAGATTAGTGGCATGTGCGCCACGTCATCCTGCTTTAGAATGTAAGTTGTCTCAACTTCATCAGGTTGTGCGAGCTTCGGTCAACTGCGCCTGATTGAGCCGCGCCTAAACATATGGCAGCTTTTTAGCAGAAGTCATTCAGATTGCGCCTAGGCGCAACTAAAGATTTTGTCTGGATTACGCCTAGGTGAAACTTACGAAGCGTACATGACAGCTGTCAACCAACTCCCCTCGAGCAGCACAATTTACGAGATTCGAAGAGATTTTTCTCGTTCACTGTGGTATCAGTTGTCAGTGTTGTCAGGTAATGATGGCTATTAAGTGTCAGACGCCATATAGATTTTGGCGCAACAAGACTGGGCGCAGTCTGATATGTGGCGCAACCTGTTCAGCGGTGCAGTCTGTTCTCTAAGCTTCATATCAGTGGCACAACTTAATTTTTGGGACGCAACTTGATCACTGATTAGTATGTTCAGGGCGCAACTTGATTTTTAGGCCCTACAGCTGTGACCTGGACCAGCAGTAGGACCCCTTAGCAGTGGATGACACACCCTTAGTCTAGGATGTCTTTTAATTATCTTACTCTATGGATTACTGTATATTGAGATTTGGAATATTTTCTGGATTGTGATATCTTAGACACTTAGACTTCTATCTGGTTGTATCTCCGTAGATTTTATTTCATTTCATATCTATCTATCTTATCATTCTGTCTTAGATGTGATTGAGACTGTATTCTGCTATGTCACCTCCATTCGGAGTGTATATACTGTACATGTACCTTATATATTGTTAGATGATTGACCTAGGACAGCGTTCTACCGCCGACACTGCGGCGTAGGCTGGACGTAACCACTTCTCGTGCCCTTACTCTAGGGTGCGGGTCGTGACAATAGACATAATTAGTGTTTAGGTTTTCAATAAGTTAGAATATTTGTGTTTGGGTCTTCATAATAAACATAATTCAAAACCTAGCTAAAACGAAAAAAAAGAAACAAAAGAGAAAAAAAAAAAAGAGAAAAGGAAAATACAAAATCGAAAAAAATGAAAAAGGAAAAGAAAAGAAAAAAGAACGACAAGTATGGGAATAAAATTTTCGGGTATTCGTAATTTTCGAAAATAAATTTGTCCGGGAATATCGAGACCTAGAATATAAATATTTCGGACAAATTTATGATGGATACCTATTCCCATGTTTGATTTAGGTTAAAAAATTATTTCTGAAAATTACTAATACACAGATAAATAATTTACCTATAAAATATGAAAATCCTATCACTTGAGAATAGTTGGATATATTTTTTTTGCTCGAAAAAAATTGCTATTTTTTTTTTTCATTTTTTCCAGTTTTTTTTTTCAATATTTGTAGTTTTTTTGTCCTTTTTTTTCATTTTATTCCGTCATTTTTTCTCTTTTTTTTCATTTTCTCGTTTTTTAGGTTTTTATTTATTTCTTCATTTTAATTTTAATTTTTTAGTTGGGTTTTTAAGTGTCAACGATTAGTCCAAGATCCAAACACTAAATATGTCTATTATGAAGATCCAAATACAAATATTCTAACTTATTGGAGATTCAAATACTAATTATGTCTATTATAGAGATCCAAATATAAATATTCTAACTTATTTGGACCAAAAGTCTAAATATCACTAGGAATAATCTAATACCTAAAACATATGGGAGTTATGTATTTATTTCAAATATTTATATCACACCTTTTAGTGGTGGTCATCCAATAATCATCAACCCACAGTAATTATTATTAAGCTTCATAAACATAGCTGGAAAGAGAGATATTAAAATGATCCATACACTAATCATCTTCTAGCGGTAACCTCACCGCCACTCACTTTCGAAAGTACTAACGTCACCGCCTTCTTGTTGTACAACGGCCTCCTCTTCCATTCCTTTTCATCCCGGTTTGCTGCTCTTCCATTTTATGCCCCCCTTTTTTATTTGGCCCCTCTTATTTTTGCTCAAACTAATTTGCAGAAAGGGTCTCGATCTGTAAAATTAGGGTTAGGGTTCCGATCTTCATCTTCCCTCGAGCTCTCCTCCAATGGCGGCTGCTCCTGCTAGAGCACGGGCGGACTACGATTTCCTGATCAAGCTCCTCCTCATCGGCGACAGCGGTGAGACTTCTCGCCCCCCTCTTCGTCTTCTTTTACTGTTCGTTCGGCGATTCCGGATCGGAATATGGATATTTCGGGTTTCTGATCCGACGATTCTTTTAATGGCGTCGGTGTTTTGGGATTGTTCGCTATTTGGAATAGGGATTTGGTTGCGAACGCGGCTAGGGTTTAGGGAAACAGTAGATGCAATCGTTAGATCTATAGATCAAGTGTCGATTTCTAGGTCTATCATTCTCACTGGTAATTTATCAAGGGATAGTTTAATCTGGGTGTGTTTGGTATGCTATTCGATGAAGTATTTCCTGGAATAGTCGATCTGGGCTTACTTGGGATGGTAATCAATACGGCTTCTTGCATAGCTGACTCGGAAAATGGTCGAGGCATGTTTGGAATCTTTCTATGACTATTGGGTCATAGTTGCTCAAACAATATTCCAACTTATGGAATGGATATATTAGTAATGTTAGAGGCGTGAAGTACTTCTGAATGCTATACATCATCATTGACTGAAAGTAACTTATGATGTATATGGTAGCATTTGAGAACTTGCTACAACGGTATCAAAGGATTTTATTAGAAGTGTTGTCTACCCTGGGTAATGGGATAATACAATTAACTTATGATGACTATTGGGTCGTAGTTGCTCAAATAATATTCCTACTTATGGAATGGATACATTAGTAACGTTAGATGCTTGGCATGCGTATTTAGGGCCGGCCTAGTGAGTTGGGTTGCCATAGTCGGAGCTAAATTTGGTGGCCCCTTGACCCTTGACTCCAGAAAAAATTATATAAAAAATAAAACAAGCCGAAAGCTATAAATGTAATGATTTTTGATAAACACTAATAAGATAGTTGTCTCTGGTTCTGACGACATTGTGGAGCTCGGATTTCGAGTTTCTCTTATGACTCATGATCTACATCTCGAGGCATTTCTAGTGGAATCTCAAAATATGGACATAGGGGATTGCCGGTTCAACTGACAATGAGTTGGGGTGGACCGCAAAGGCTTGGCGGAGAGCTGGAGAATAAGGTGCCTACGAGGGGAGGGGGGTTGTCCTGACCGGGGGGTTGCCTAAGCCCGATGGCTTGTCTGGCTTACCCTAGGGCCGGTCCTGTGCGTATTGCCCACAATGAAGAACCTCTGAATGCTTATGATGTATATGGTAGCATTTGAGAACTTGCTACAGCGGTATTGAAGGGTTTTATTAGAAGTGTTGCCAACCCTGGGTAATGGGATAAGACATTAATTTTCGTTTAGGCCTCGTTTGGTTCTCGGAATCATGGGTTGGAAAGGAAGTCATTACTTTCCTATGTTTGTGTGCCAAAGGAATTGAGGAGTAAAGTGATTCCCAATGGAAAGAAAATTATTGGGAAAAATGGTTTCATCCATCCAAGCAATGATTCACTTTCTCACCTTTAAGTATTCACTCTCCCTTCCAATTTCCTTGACATTTCCAAACACCGGAAAGAAATCGATAGGAATTGTAATTTTCCAAAGGAAAGGAAATACCAAGGAATTGATTTCCTTTCCTCTCCTTTCCGCGAACCAAACGAGGCCAAGAGAATAACTAATAAACATGCAAAAGGAAATGCTCAAAATTGAATGAGGTATTGTTTTGATCCTTATTAACGACATAAAAAAAATGAAGGTACTAGTTATCTGTTATGTGCTTGGTTTGATTCTTCTTACCTATCTTGAAAAGAAATAGAAGACAAGAAAAGAAGAAGATAAAATGTTTACTTCGAGGGTAAACAAACCTTCTCAAGCAAAACTTGTGCTTTCTTAATAGTTTTCAATGAAAATAACATTCCAACAATACATACAAATAGCTAAGAGGATAACTAATTTCCTAGGATCTTTGGGTACGTTCTCTATTATTTGACTAACTCAACTAAATGCATGAACTTACTCCCAAACTTCCTATCAAGAACTAATTCCTTAATTTTATTTTGCAAAAAGAAAAAAGGTATAACATAACATTAAGAATGGGTTTCTTAAACCTCACAGGTGTGGCATTTCACTTTTTACATGTTAATTAAGTGTGAAGTGCTACCCTTTAATACAGTTGTAGCCAATTCTCAAATTCTACCAGTGGGACTAGAGCTATACTAGCTAAAAGTCACAGGTGTCAGATGTGGCATTTCACTTTTTACATGTTAATTAAGTGTGAAGTGCTACCCTTTAATACCGTTGTAGCCAATTCTCAAATTGTACTATTGGGACTAGCTAAAAGAGTATTATTATATCAATTGTTTTTTTTTTTTGAGATGATCGGTGGGTGAAAAGACTCCCCTGTGTTTCATAATGAGAATGTTAACAAAAAGAAACCAGGCCTATGAGAGGCTGGTAACATCAGTTGGTATTTTAATTGTCATTTACTTTGAAAGCTCTAGGATGGAACTCCATGTATAGTTCGGGTGTCATCATTTTATTTCTAGTACAATAGTCATTATTTGACATTTGTGCTGCAGTCTGCTAGAGTGAATTTTACCTTCCTAGTCTTTGGCTTACGCCGCATGGTTTAAAGTATTAGCCGATACCGATCCGATACGGCAGATACCGATACGGTTTGACATGTCCCGATCCGATACCGATCGATACCCGATACTGACCGATACCGACATTGGGGGTCCCTTTTATGGTCAATTCGGCAAAGAAAATTAAACGAAAAAACAAATCAACAAGGGTTTAAAACATAATAAGGTTGTAAAAGCATGTAAAAGAAGAAAATCAATCCATTGTTGTAAAAATGGTTGACTACTATTTTATTTAATTTCAAAACTACTAAGAAATAACGCTGAAAATACTTAAAATTATGCCTAAATGTATAAAAAAATATATTTTTAAATGTAAATAATTTATTAATAATTATTTATTATCCGATACCGAAAATTCCGATACTCCGATCCGAAACCGCCGATACTACCGATATCACCGATACCAATACTCATAGGAATAGTCCGATACCGATACCGATACCGATACCGATACTGTGAACTTTCTTACCTATTGAGTTATGCGTTCTGCTCTTATTCAAGGAAGAGGAGGTAAGTTTATAGGTGTGAAGTGCTTAATCTGCTCTAGGAGGCGCTGAAGTTACTATGATCGATAATTCACTATAACTGATAACTGTTGGTAGTTGACTTGGAGAAACATAAGCTATACTTGCTTGGACGTGTAGTTCCAAATAAACTAGTCTCATGATATTACTTTTATTCCCCAGTACCTTATTATTTTAAGTTGTTGATGGGCTTTGTCTATTTTTGTAAAGCTTTGATAAAGAGAAACTACATTCCGTTGCTTGGTCTAGCTAACTGTAAATCCTGGATGGTAGTCCCTGCAATATAAGTTTTCTATTCAATCATAGATTGTGCTCATATGTTCTACTATCTTGAGGTTTGGGAGACACTTCAACAATATAATTGTTTAAGGGTTGATGTTGGACTGTTCCTAACACCTCGAGCTTTTGCGAACATTGGCTAACATGGTATCAGAACAAAAGAGCAAAAGGGTTATGAGTTCAAATTTCTCTTCCACCAATCAAATGCTATATATTGCCTTTCGGTGATCCTCTATTACTGGGCTTGAGCCTAAGTGTGCACTCTCTAGGCCCATCATCCACGGTTATACCCAGGGTCTCATAATCCTGGTTCACTCTTGCAAGTGGGTGTTAAAGGGTTAATATATTGTGTTGACTCATTCACAACAACTAGAACTTCTAGAAACATTGGTTAACTAAGAATAATATCTAAACCGTGCCTATAACTTGAGGACTGCTTGTTGAACTATGGGCTTGTTTATGGACTTAAAGCTTGTTATGCTGCACCTACTCTTCTTCCGTTTCCCTATTATCAAAGAAAATATATAATGTGTTTTCTTCTTGCTAAAGGTCATACGTTTCTCTTTTACTTTTATTTCCCAAGTTGAACGAAATATCCTAACTGTTTATAAGTTTAAAGGAGACTGCCTAGTCATTATTATTTAATGGGAAAATGGCTTGGTATTTATCGTTCATGAATAGTTTACTTAGTAGAAACTTTGGAAGCATAGTTAATATTTTTAAGCACTTAACCCACAAGAATTTAGTACTTAAGAAGGTTACTATACTACTACTACTATGACAACAACCACCACAGCAACAACAAATTTATACCAAAAATTTGGGGTTGGCCGTTTGAATTTCTTCTTCCATTCAGTTTTGTTGATGACCATGTCCTTTGTAATGGATCATGTCCTTTGTAAAGCTAACAAATGCATATCCTTCTTTAACACTTCAAACCATGATAGTTTAGGTCTACCTTTAGTTCTAGTTGATCCATTAACTACTATATTATCGATCATCCTTACAGCAATATCTATTGGTATGTTGATGCACATATCCGAACCACCTACATTAACTCTCTTTTTGTCGTCAATTGGCACGATCTCTAACTCACTATGTATATACTCATTTCTTATATTGTCACTCATCTATCTTAGCATTTCAATTTCAGCTACGCTAACTTTCTGGACATGTTATTTCTTAATTGCTCAACACTATCCATAAAGCATGTCTGATCTTATATAATTTTTTTCTTTCAGCTTTAGATATATCCTGCGATCACAAAGTAGTCTAGAAGCACTCCAATTTTATCCAATTTTAACTATCATGTATTAATTCTATGCATGCCATCCTTCTTCCTCTCTCTACCATGAATAATTGATCCTAAATACCGAAAATATCACTCTTATATATCTCTTGTCCATCTATATGGACTACCTCTTATTTTTCTTTGACCTATGATGGTTGAAATTATATTTCATATACTTTGTTTTTGTTCTACTAATTTTGAATTCCTTAGATTTCAAAGTTACTTTCCACGCTTCTAGTTTAGCATGTAACCCGTCTCCACTCTCATCAATCCACTATCATCAACCAACATTTACATCATTCTGGATATGTCTAGTAAGTTCATCCATAACTATCGCAAAGAGGTAGGGAATTAATGTTGGTCCTTGATGTAAGCTAATGATGATAGGAAATAATTTACTATCTCCTCCAATAGTTCATGGTCGTCGTAACTCTAACATACATATCCTTAATAGTCTCAATATTATGACTAGGGACTTGTTTCTTCTTCAAATTTCACCAGATTATCTTCATAGAACTTGATCACAAGCTTTTTCTAAGTCAATAAAAATTATATAGAACTAACATATGTAAAACTTTGCCTGTGATGTTCTTAATGTTCTATATTTTCATTGCCGATCCCAAGCCCGAATAAAGGAGGATGGTTGTGTTAGTAGCCGACATCCGGTATACAACATTGTGGGGTCTGTATTAAAAGAAGTAACATATGCTAGCAGTGATTGTTCTATTATAAGGTTTTTGTAAGTATGGCTGATATTGGTTGCTACTCAACCTTATGCATGGCCTTTGGAGGAACGGGTGCATATAATTTGGCTTTATATAACTCTATCTTGCTACTGGAATGGCTTGTTTGGTTAATTTGAGATGAAATTCCATTGGTTGACAGAGCTCATCAAATATATAACAAGGCAATAGCAATTTGAGTTTCATGTATCTCCCATTATTTCGGTATCTCCATATCTGATCCATGCACAAAGTTGAAGGCAACTCTAGAAGGGGGGGGGGGGGGGGGGGGTGAATAGAGTGCAGTGAAAATAACCTCGATAAAAGTTTTGTCAAATGATATTTACCAACTAAAAATTAACTAGCGATTCGGCAAGCAAGTATAGAAAAGTAGACTGAGTAAAGAAGTCACAAACGCAATGACTGCGATGTATACTAGTGTCTTTCGTGGAAGGAAATCCAGTCCCAGGTACCTTTGTCCGGTATTAATATACTACTTGTGAAATAGCAGTACACTACAAGCTTTAATCCGAAGAGCTTGCCGACTTCTTACAACCACAAGCTTTGATTCGAAGAGCTTGTCGACTTCAAACGACCACATGCTTTGATCCGAAGAGCACGTCGATTTCAAACACTTGAATGGAAATAAACTTGAAACCAAGCTTTTACAACTCTAGCAGACTTCTAATGGAGATCGTACTTGGTACTAGAATATTTGGGAGTTAATCTTGGAAATGGAAAGGTTGTAAAGCTCTCAATAGGCAGGTGAAAGTATGAGTGAAAAATTATGGAGGGTTTAATGCCTATTTATAGGTTTTATAGGGACAGAACTCGGACAGAGTTCGCTGCCCCAACTCGGGTAGAATTCGGTCTTCTTCAGACCAATGTGGTTCTAGACATATTTGGATTTGGACCGGTTTGGCTTTGGGTTAGAACCATGGGTTTGGGTCTAGTTTGAGCGGACTTGAACTTCTTCTAGTTGCCAGTGCGACTCAACTTATAAAAGTTCTAGACTCAAAAACAAAATTCAAAATACATAATAAAAATAAAATCAAGAGCACTGTAATGGCGTCAATCTTTTGACATTTGAGCAGACTTGAAGATGTCTTTTTACTTGACGCCAGTTGTCCAAAGATAAATAGATCTGCAAGTCTGTATACCTTTATGGTGCTTCGCCCCTGAACCCCTATGGGGGGCGTCGAGTGCGAGGCTCCGGAGATGTCATAGGCGGTTCAGAAAAATCTTGCGGTATAATGCCGTCTTTTGCACAACATATTTCCTTCATTGCATATGTCCATATATGATCTTGCTTATTACTTTTCTGCAAATATATGTTAGACGAAAAAAATAATATAAAGTAGCAAATATGATAACATTTAATACGTATTTGGACAATGCTAAGTTTAAGTAGAAGTTACTATAGAGATTGCATGATTATCATAATATTAAACTTAATCGATTAGTCATTTTCAAAAACTCAACTTAATCATTGGGCTAACAAAAGTGACCATAAACACTAGAACTATATAATTTTTCAATCTCCTGTAACTTTTACACATACTGGCCTACATGATAAACCCTTGTTACTACAAAACTCAGGTCTACATATGACACCGACGTTAATATCTCTGCATAATAATATATCCCACCCTTTGTGATCACCTACAATGGCAACCCTTTAGGTTGACCTGATTTTTGGACTACCTCAACCACTCGCAATCCTGCAAAAGCGTGATCCTTCACTCAATGCTCATGGGAACGGATTGAATACTAATTGCCACTAACCAAACAAAAGAGATTAGGTTACTTTTCTTTATTTTCCCATTATTGTGAAGCTATGTTGTACAGACACGGGAAAATGGTGCTTGTACCAAATCGTCCATATTCATTTCACATAGGTAGCTAAACTGTGCCTATTTTAAAATGTCTGTATCATGTACCTGTATTGTGTCCTTGTACTCGTGCAACATAGGTGTGAAGTGAGAGTGTATATTCTCATACCAAAATCAGAAGCAAAATATCCTCTGACAATTATTTGAACCAAACAATCTGAAAGAAGATTTTTTTGAAATATGAAAAAGTATATCGTCCTACTATTATTTGAAGTAGAAGACAACCCAAAGTACAATATTATTTTGTCCAAAATCCTAAATGACAGTCCCAAACATCAACAGGAAATGTTTAAACTGATATGAGGACAATAAACGGTGACAACGTCAAGCTCCACTTATTAAATGAATCTCAATTGCAAAACTACTTGTTAATAGTTAACAATGTTTGGGACGACATTATTGCTATGTCTTTAGTGTCATGTTAAAATGTAGTACTTCGCAAGCGCATGCCACCCTGATTGACACTGTTGATTTACCTTATTCCAATTTAAAGAAAATGAACGTTTTTCTAGCCTTAAACCCTTGATAAAAGTAAGTGCATGGCCATCATGTACTCAAGATTATATATGACAGCAACACATGTATGAGCTTTGTCATTGTCCCGTAACTGGTTGGACTCTTGAAGCTTGCAACAGGTGATGCTTAGTTTACGACATTCAGTTTCCTGTTTGCTATGTTCTAGAATTACCCTAGAATGTGTGCCTGGCAAGAAGGAATTTGATTTGGTCTCTGTTATGATTCTTTGGAGTTGAGAAGGCTTTTCGGTGTCTTTAGGCTTAAAGTTGTATGTAAATAGTTTTACTTGGTGTCTAATCCTCTGAGGATAGAAGTGCTAGGTGTTTTGCTCTAGTGGTATTTGCATAATCAGAATCATATTATTATAATTTACATTTGTGGTTTTCTCTACCGGAAAAGATCACCTAAATATCTCAGGTCTCCAAACCTGCAAGTCATGGTATGTTTTTTTCGATTGCTATTGGATGATGAGAGTTCCATGAGAGAATCTTGTTTATTTAGTGTCTAAAATTGCTACAGATCTCAAATCAATTGTTGGGTTCGGTTCAATGTTTTGAGAATCATATGACCCTAAAATAAAAATTTATAGCAACCTTTTGTTTTGCGGTTTGCTGAAAGAGCTTTTATTGCACATGTCAAAGACTTGTCCATAATAGCACGAGTTCTTGTTTCTAATTTCTGAAAGGGATACTGGAAGCTTGTAGAATCTTTCATGTAACATGTTATGCCTATCTAATTGGAAGGCTCAATGGTCACATGGTTTAGATGGTACATATTGGTATCTCTTCCACAAACTTAAAGGTCTTACCCTATGCCTATCTAATTGGCAGGCTCAATGATCACACGGTTTAGATGGCACATATTGGTATCTTCCCAAACTTAAAGGTCTTACCCGAACTGAAAGGTGGTTCTGCCGACGACATCATGAGGTAGTTAAAAGCAGTGAAGCCCATACTAGATGGCATTTATTGGATGATAGTAAATGTTGCATTCTTGACAATATTCTTGAGCCGAAAATATTTCAAGTTATCACACTAGTTATAAATTCAGAAGTGGCATTGCTTTACCTCGCTTTGGGTGTTGATATTAACATCGAAGATCTCTTCTCCCTCTTTCCTCAAATTGTCAAACATGTACTTTTTGTGGTCATCCTAAGATCGACGTTGACATTACTTTTAGGAAATTTGAGACGAAAAGTTCAGATGAAGGCTGTTGTCTTGAAAAGGTAATTGATGTTATAAGTACAAAATTACTAATGTAAAAATCTAGACACGCTGTTAATTAGCATGACAAGGCATAAAAAATGCTTGATAGTGCATATCTGATAGTGGTCTGAATTTTAATATTGTTTCCATTGACTGAATGGTAATAGCAGACACATCATGTAATATTGAGTAAATTGCATTTTGGTAGTACTCTATGTGAGTGGTAAAGTTAATTTCAGCAGACAGATTAAAGTAAACCTACTTGATTTCATATGTAGAGGAAATGGATGGGTTGTAATTGATTTTGAACATACGTTGATAATCGGTACTGAATCAGGAGCCATGTAACTAAATAAGGTTTCTTTTCGAAGAGATCCATCCATTCATATATACACACCAATATATATATATATATATATATATATATATATAGACACACACACACACACACACACACACACACACACACATCTTTACCAATGACCTCTAACCCAAGTGGCTAGAGTGGAGGCATAAGGCCCGAGTGGGCGATGGTGCGATTCCTAGTGGGAGCGATCATAGAATAATTACCTTCTTCAAAAAAAATATACATGTATATACGAGAAAACAAATCTTGCTATGATATAGTAGAAATTATCTGCTATGTTCGGTGCTATGTCACACACAGACTGTGTATGCGCTTGCACGTATGAGTGGAAGCATGTATGCATGCTTGAGAGAACGGGATATATGAATGGAAATTTAGGCTGGTATGTAGGCCATTGCTTATGTGGTGGTCTTTAGGTCATCCTATTGCATGAGCCACACTCTTCAAAATGATTTATAAGTCTTCAATCACCATCTTTCAAGGCTAAATAGTAAAAAGTACGCTAGGATGTACACATAGTTGGTTGAACTTAGGTTGGGTGTGAGGTCAGGTTGGTTTATGGCCGTTTAGTTAATCAGTCTATGTTAGTTGTGAGTGGAATGCACATGCAGATATTCTATGCATCATATAATATATGGTACGCCAACATGTACATATCAGTGTTCTAAATGGCGGCGGTTGAGGCGGCCGCCTAGGTTGTAGGCGGTCTCTCTCCGCATCGCTTTTGCGGTAGGCGGTGGAGTAGGCGGCCAATGGAGGTTTGGCGGCATAGGCGGAGGTGAGGCGGCATAAGCGGGCGCCTAGGCGGAGCAATACCTAACTAAATGTTTTGGCCAAAAGGTTTTGCAAACATTATGGACCTATTTTGTTCACTTTTACAAGGGTAAAACTTCATAAATTTTTGTTCTACAACTTAGTTATGCATGAAACACCCTTCTAATATGCATATTATGCAAAAATCAGTGGTAAAATAGTAAAAAAATGTCCAAAATGTATCAACCGCGTAGGCGGCGTCTAGGCGGTAGGCGGACTCTCTCCGCCGCGCACCCGCCTACCGCCATTTAGAACCTTGGTACATATTGTGGTTGAAAACTTGGGTTGGATGTTAGCTCAGACTGGATTTTTTTGGCCTAATGAGAAATTTACCCTGGGATTCTATTTAACCCCTACCTGTTTATATGGTCCAGCAAGCAGTTTGGTTTGTGTGTGTAATAAGGTGCGGACTAGATATACCTAACGAAACAATTCAAAAGTTTGTGTAAAATGTGCAATTTGGTTTGGACTTTTGGTAAACGTTTGTTACATAAACCTGAAAGTGGATTTCTGTCAAACTTGTTTGTTCTTTAATTAAAACCATTTGAGGAAAAATTTCTGGTCACTAGATTTGATTGTTTAGTTCACTACCCAAAATGTACAATCTCCATAAAACGTGGTTGACCTTGTGTCACTAAGCTCGTTGTTGATTGTATATCCTTCTTTTATGTGAAAGCGAAACTTGTCTATAAGATCATACATGTTTATGTAAGTCAAAGTTTATTTCGGTCATCTTGATGTGAAATGTGCTCTTCTAGGTGTTGGCAAGAGTTGCCTTCTTTTGCGTTTCTCGGATGGCTCCTTCACTACCAGTTTCATTACGACAATCGGGTAGGTTTTATTTTAAGCTCCTTTGTTTGTTGCTCTGATAGAAATGACAAGATATTTGAGAGAAAATGTATTGGGATCTTTTACTGATGATAGGTATTTCTGTGCAGCATCGATTTCAAGATAAGAACCATTGAGCTGGATGGCAAGAGGATCAAACTGCAGATTTGGGATACAGCTGGTCAGGAGCGATTTCGAACTATCACAACTGGTAAGCATACCAATTAACTTCTAGGCGGCCTTTTGATTTGTATGCATCTTTAGCTTAGAAGATGCATTGCAGTCTCTTATATGGTTCTTGAGATGACCCTCTAATGCTCTGCAGCATACTACCGCGGAGCTATGGGTATTTTGCTTGTTTATGATGTTACTGATGAATCATCTTTCAATAGTAAATCTCTTCACCTGACCTTTGTAGTCTTTTATCTTTCCATCCCTATAGTTCAAATACTAAATTTTCTGCTTCCTGATTCTGCAGACATTAGGAATTGGATTCGAAACATTGAACAACATGCATCTGATAATGTCAACAAGATTCTGGTTGGGAACAAGGCCGACATGGATGAAAGCAAAAGGGTATATTTCTCATTAGCCTTTTTCTTTTTCAATCAAAGTCACTCAGTTTCTATATATATGAATTGTTGATCTTTCTGCAAGGTTGTTGTGCTTTGGCTGCCTATATAATGGCAGCAGACAAATGTGTTTTGGGAAGAAAAAGTGAGAAGAAAACTTATTTTCATCTTTTTGTTGTACCACCACCAAGTCGGCAAGTATTTGTTTGATTTGGATGAGAGTTAGCTTTTGCTACTTTACCCTATACTTGTTTGACTGTTTCTCTACGTCAATCACTGACTAAGAAAAAAGGGAGGTTCTTGATTCACTTGCTTTGGAACCAAATATAGCCAATGTATCATTATATAGTTTGATTATGTTATTTTTTGTCTTTTAATATGGACTCCATTAATTGAATCCCTGCTTTAGTAACCTTTGCGTTTAACCAGGCTGTACCCACCTCTAGGGGACAAGCACTTGCTGATGAATGTGGCATGAAGTTTTTTGAAACGGTAAGAAGTTGAGAAATGCTACTTTTGTTTTTTATTTCGTCTCATTATCATGATAACATTTTTCTCGATGGATATTGAATGTTGCAGAGTGCAAAGACAAACTTAAATGTTGAGGAAGTTTTCTTCTCAATTGCTAGAGATATCAAGCAAAGGCTTGCAGAAACTGACACAAAAGCTGAGGTACAGATCTTTTCCCTACTAGAGTCAATTTAGTTTCGTTTGTCCTTTTATCTTACAATCCCACTTTCATTATCTATATGGTTTCAGGATAAGACGATTAAGATAAACAACCCGAACCAGGCGGCTGGAGAGGGCCAAGCTGCAGCCAAATCGAATTGTTGTGGCTCTTAAGGTGACCTCTACGGTGGATGGGTGCATCGTGGAGGCTATTGGGAACTAATTTGCTTCTTATATAGATAGCAATGCAATGAAGACAATGGTGAAACTGTTGGGTGCTTGTATGTCTAATCCTATTATTTTTTTTCAACTACTTCTTAGTCAGAAATCGGGATGTAGTTTTTCAGGTGTTCGGTGAAAGTTTGTTGTATTGACCCTTGTTCTTGGATCTTTGCTTCTTCTCGTGTTCACCTTATATATTCTTATGTATAGACTGGAATGGGAAGCTACTCGTGGTTTCTTTGGCATTAACTTGTTAGCTCATAGCCAATATTTGCTTCCCACCATTGCGACTTGCTGCGTCTCCTTTGTTGCTGCCATAGTACAACTTAAAAGCAGCAGGTCATTATTGATTGCATAGTCTGATGCTGTTGGAAAATGTAAGTATGAATCCAACTTACATAAATATATATATAGTTACTCTCGACTTGTGCAAATACTTTCCCTATGACAGTTCATTACGCAATTGATCATTGGAAATTTTGTTAAAAGTGGAGAAAAGGACAGAATTGCTTACTTGATTGAACCTTGTTGAGTTCTAACTTTTCTTCTTCTTCCTCTGTACTGAACAGCAGTGAAGAATTTTTGTTCCTTAATTTCCTTTTCTCTTCTTTTACGTTCGCTTTAGGATTCTTTCTTTTTACTTTATGTTCACTCACTCGCTTTGGAGCTAAACACATTCTAGTGTCATTTGATTGCAAAAATTGCTTATTTTGTGTGTTGCTTGCTCAGTTTGAATCAGCCTGTCTAACTTTCACAAAAGCATCCTAGACTTAAAAGTTGAAAAGCGCTTTCTATGTGTTTCTTGTTACCTATTTTGTTTTCCCTAGCTGGTTGCATGTCTCATCGATGAATTTGGCCAATACTACTTCCACCAAGACTTTGCTTTCTTTTGAGAAACTGGAGGAAGATCTCTCTTCACTCCCTCTCCCTTTCTCCTTTTGTCAAGCACTCGAAGAGTATGGAACTGTCTTGCGTAGTCATCGCTACTACCTAATCTAGCATCGGTATATAATGTATTATTTTATAACGTATTATTTCAATCTTCAGAATCAAGTTTTTTTTCTTTTTTGGTCAACTGAATCAGACATTTTCTTTTCCTCGTCTGCTCGTTTACACGTTTCGTGTTCTAGTTTTGCCAGCTTAACTGCAGGACTGGTCGATAGATACAGATGTCTGTTCCTTCTGTTTTGGCAGTGAGTTTGGATGGATCTGAGCAATTTGTATTCACAAAATTACATTTGTATGACATTTGTCGACAAACCTTTTTTCTCATAAGTAATCATTATTCTTCTAACATATATATCATTATTCTTCTAACATATATATATATATATATATATATATATATATATATATATATATATATATAGCGATTCCTCATCTTGAAAATGTTCTTTTCTTGTTTTTTGGCATCCGATCTTTGTAGCTAGGAGATCTCACTTTCCACCTACTTGATCACATTCTTTCTAATGAGTTTCCTGCCACCCCTTGATCAGTAACAGTGCCTTGATCATATTTTCTTTTATGTTCATTATTATCTTTTCTGGGAAGTAAGCATTAGCTATTAGCTATTTATTTCTGATCATGGAGATATATGGCAGTACGAGATGCTATAATCTCTCTAGCGCTGTTATAGGAACAAGAAGTTGGCAACTAAAATCCACATTAACAAAATTGCCAACTCATTATCCCAAAAAAAAGTTTGCAAGTTGAGTTTAGAGTAGTTATTTATTTAATATTACTATTAGTTCTTAATTATTCAAATAATTAATACTAATGATTCAACTAATATTAACTAGTAGTTATTTAACTAATATTAAATTAGTAGAAAAATGTTATTTTCGTACTTTCACTTACATGTTGGTAAAAGTGTAAGAAAAGATGGATCAAGAACTAGAAAGTAATGATTGACAGGAAGTGTTTTTTTTTCTTCTCAAAAACCAGCGCGTGCGGGCTCAGTTAAATCGTGTCTTTTTGTACACGATTTTTAGCCGTTCGTCATGTCGTTTCGGACTCTTCGTGCGGATCTTGTCCGCACTGGCTTTTTCATCATCGTCCCACTCGCATGCCTCGCACACTCCGCACGCTCCAGAGCCTAACGAGACGGCCGACGTCTTTCGACGCCGGCAACTCAACGCCTCGCTTCATGAAGGCGCCCCCGACGTCTTCACGACACCTACGACAACCGATGCTGTCCAGCCACCCATTTTATGCACACGACGTCTTTACGACGTCTTTCCGACGTCCTTACGGCGCCGCACGACGTGCCGCGTGGTCGGCCGTTGTTTATACCGTGGTAGAATGGTGTCGGTTCTCGACCATCCGCGGGGTTTCATGCACGGGTGCCCCCTTCTGACCCACGCCAGCTCAGATCGTAGCTATTTTTTGTCAGTCCTACGACGTTGTGGATGTCCCGCATCGCACAGACCAGACTCATCATCGCTCTTTGACAGGAAGTTCTTGTTCTCCTTTCCAGATTTAATCAAATACTGAAAGTGTGAAAGTGGTTCAAAATTTGTACACTTCTCCATTGTTTGAGCCGTTTAAACAACCTTTTAGGACATTAAATTTTTTTTTTTTTTTTTTGCCAAAACTTAAAGCGGTTTGAATTGTTCCACTTAGCCAGATCTTTCTTCTTCCCGGTACCAAACAGAAGAGCTTTGGGTTCCACTTGAGAGAACTCACCAATCTCTCTCTTTGTCCTTTCCTTTCTTTTCTTTTTTTCAGTTGACGAAAATGCCGTATAGTTTCTTAATTCTTCCTCCTATTCAAGTTTTCAGCAAGACCCTACCCTTTCATTAATTTATTTTTCTTGACCTTCACTTTGTTAGTCTATAAATAACTAAGACAAATCTCTGGGAAGCTCAGTTGCATTTTGTCGCAACCTCAAGGTGGTTTTGTCAACGATGTTGTTGTGTCTTAATTTTTCTTTTGATTTTGTATTCTCTTTTCAATAAAGATCGAGTCATCCTTCGACCGACCTGTGAAAATAATACATATCAGAAATGTCAACAATCATAACCAAGGACGAAACCAAAAATCAAACTAAATATATTATGGTAGACTATATAGACTGAGTTATATAAAAGAAAAAAATATATATATATGAAAAAAAGAATTTAGAATGGGCTAAAGAAATGGGGTGGGCTTGAGCCCACCCTAGACCCTTGATCTTAACAAACAACTCAATCTCAATTTTTTTTTCTTCAAAATATTAATAAATTCACGTACGTTGTACGTAAAATAATTTTAGATTTGTTATATATATATATATATATATATATATATATATATATATATATATATATATATATATATATATATATATATATATATATATATATGTCTTAAAAAATATATATGTCTTAAAAATATATTTTTTTTCTTCAAAATATGTCTTAAAATATATATATATATATATATATATATATATATATATATATATATATATATATATATATATGTCTTAAAAAATATATATATGTCTTAAAAGTATAGTGGGATCTACACCTTTTAATCTCAACTGCTAAATTCTAATCCAACATATGAAACATTGAGTGGTTCTCTCTCTCTCTCTCTCTATATATATATATATATATATATATATATATAGGAAGCGGATCAAAGGCCCCGCCCGCGGAGCCCCGTTGAAGCCCCGCCCCCCCCTGCACCATCGGATCGCGCGGGGCCCGCGTGGGGCCCGCCCCCGCCCGCGCGATCCAACGGCTAAGGGAGGGCGGGGCTTCGGCGGGGCTCCGCGAGCGGGGCTCCCGATCCGCTCCCATATATATATATATATATAAGATTTGTTAAAGATTTAGTTATATTTTAATTATAATTTGTTATTGATATATATGAATAAAAATAGTTCGTTATGGGGAAGAAAATAGAGAGAGTATAAAATATAGTAATAGAGATATAAATCAATTGATCTTCAACTATTCGATAGTGCTAAGTAACCCTAACCAAAACATATATGTCATCAACACAATAAATGCAATTTAGAAGGAAGTTTAGCTCTACATTTCGTAATTAATAGATCAAAACATATAATTTTTCAGCTATTTCGCTCCAATCACTGTAATTATGATTTTTCAACAATTTGTCAGAAAATAAGTTATATTTCCAACCAAATTAAGCCGAAAGAACTTCATAATTTTTTTTAAAAAAAACAACAACTATGCGTTATATTTCTCGTACACATGTATTCTATAGAAAGAAAAAAAATGATTAAATAGACATCAATAGAGGCAATCCACCACGGGGATCCTTCGTCGTCGGCGGCGGCGGCAAGTTCAAGTCCAGCCACACCCTCTTCTTCCCTCCGCCGACGGCGTCGGCGGCCCCCGCCTCCGCCCGGTGCCGCCTCATGTGCCCGCCCAGCGCCTGCCCGATCGAGAACTCGAGCCCGCAGACCGAACACTCGTGCACCCTCGGCTTCTCGCTCCGCTGCCCGTGTCCGACGCCGACACCGACACCCCCCTCCGCCGCGAGCCTCGGCTTCCTGTGGCTCGCCCGGTGGCCTCCCAGCGCCTGGAACGACAGGAACTGCCTGCTGCACGTCTTGCACTCGAACACTCGGTTGGCGGAGCTGCTGCTGCTGCTGCTCATGTTCGCGGCTTCTTGATGACCCCCTCCTCCGCTGCTGCTGCTGCTGCGAGAGAGGAGCATCAGGAGCCCGGCCATGTTGACGTTGTGGACGTCTTCTTCTTCTTCTTGGTTATAAGAAGCTAGCCTGAACCTCTTCATAGTGAATTGATGGGAGTGATGATTCCTATGTAGAGATGGACACATTTTGGGGGGGGTGTCGTATTTATAGGGGCTTCGATGGTGGTGTTGGAATTGGACTCCGAGTTTAGTTAGCTACTCGACACGTAAGAGCGCGCGAGCTAGCTAGCTGCCAGTGACGGCAGTGGGGCCGCGCGGCGGCACGTGCGCACGCTTGCAGTGAACTCTCGGAAGTAGCTAGCTAGCGGAAGCAGCATCTCCGATCTCCAACCCTGTTGTTTTATTTTGTGTTGTGATTCATATCTGGCATAAAAGTATCTCCAACTCTATTAGAGCATCTCCAACCCTATTGTCTTGTTTTGTGTTGTGAATCCTATGTGACATGAGGGACAAGACAATGTCTTGTATAGGTGGCAAGATTATATTCACAAATGACAATGGGTTTAAAAAGTCATCTCCAATGCAAAAGTATTGAAAAGACAATACAAATAATTTTTTACAACTTCCAAGACAACTTTTACTCTTCTACTTCTTTTTTATAAATATTTTTATTCACAAATGATGATGTGGACATAAAGACATTGTGAAGTGCATTGTCTAGATCTAGACAACCAACTTCACATTGTCTTTGCCATGTCATTGCCATGTCAACTCCACACTTTATTTCACATTTGCATTGGAGAAGTACTTTTGGAAAAAATGGTTGTCATTCCTATGTGGCAACCATTTTTTTTCAAACTCACAATAGGGTTGGAGATGCTCTAAGAGCGTGCGAGCTAGCTAGCTGCCAGTGTCGGCAGTGGGGCCGCGCGGCGCCACGTGCGCACGCTTGCAGTGAACTCTCGGAAGTAGCTAGCTAGCGGAAGCAGCATCTCCGATCTCCAACCCTGTTGTTTTATTTTGTGTTGTGATTCATATCTGGCATAAAAGTATCTCCAACTCTATTATCTTGTTAAGAGCATCTCCAATCCTATTGTGACTTTGGAAAAAAGTTAATGCGACACAGGAATGACAAAATTTTATTCAAAAGTTCTTCTTCAATGCAATTGTCAACTCAATTGTGAAGCTTATGTGGCAAAAATTTAAAAAGACATTGTAAAGTTGATTGTCTTGTTCTAGACAATGCACTTGACAATGTCTTCTCTTCCATGTAATTAATTATGAATAAAAAATATTAGAAAAAATAAAGAAGATGAGTAGTTGTCTTAAAAGTTGTCTTGGAAGTTGGAAAAAATATTTTTTATTGTTTTCTCAATACTTTTGCATTGGAGAGAGTTTTTCTATCTTATTGTCTTTTGAGATATAATTTTGCCACATAAACAAGACATTGTCTTGTGACTCATGCCACATAGGAGCCACCTAAGACTCACAACACTTAACAAGACAATAGGGTTGGAGATGCGCTAAGAGCATCTCCAATCTCCAACCCCGTTGTCTTCTTTTGTGTTGTGATTCATATCTGGCATAAAAGCATCTCCAACTCTATTATCTTGTTAAGTGTTGTGAGTCTTATGTAGCATAAAACACAAGACAATGTCTTTTTTAGAGCATCTCCAACACTATTGTCTTGTTAAGTGTTGTGAGTCTTGGGTGGCATGAAACACAAGACAATGTGAGTCTTAGGTGGCAAGTTTATACTCACAAAAGATATTGAGATAGAAAAGTAATCTCTAATGCAAAAGTATTGAGGGGATAATAAAAAGTACTTTTTCCAACTTCCAAGACTTCTCCACTTCTTCATTTTTCTTAATAAATATTTCTATTTATAATTGATGATGTGGAGGCGAAGTCATTGGGAAGTTCATTGTTTAGATCTAGACAACCAACTTCACATTGTCCTTGCTGTTGGGAACGAAGCGCGAAAATCGTTCCCCCAAACCAGAAAGTCCTGCGAGAGAACCGAGCAAAAGCACACAAACCAAAAATGCCAAACACAATCGCAGACACAAAGATTTTTGACGTGGAAAATCCTTGCGGAAAAAACCACGGGACGATCGGAGTCCAACCCTGAAGAACCTCCACTAATGGAATAAAGAGAATACACCCTCTACAAGCTCCTCCCGATTCAACACGGATCACCACAACTCACTTGAAAGAAGAAATTTTTTGATTGCGGACTCCGAAGAACAAGACATATCGAAAAATTATTCGAAGCAATCTCTCCTTCACAATAGTCCTTAATCCTCTCTCTCTCTCAAAGATTGTAAAACACTCTTTTGTTTTGAGATAATTTTACAACTAGCATGCATCACCCTTTTATAAGCCTTTGGTAACCCATACATGGAAAACAATATATATGGAAACTTTCAATATAAATCAATCATATATTTAATGGAAATCCAATCATAATTAGTTTACCATAATTGGAAACCCAATAATATAGAAAGCTACTATATGAAGGGTCCAATCATAAATATATAATCAAAGTAAATATGGAAATCCAATCATATATTTCCTTACCATATATGTACCAAAATAAAATCCATGCACTCCCCAAGCTTCTCCGACACACGGATGGCGCTCGTCGCTCTTCGGGGTATTCTCCACATAGGTGGGAACCCCACCCACTGCAACACTTGCCATGTCACCTTCATGATTTATTATACATTTGCATTGGAGAATGATTTTTGAAATGAAAACTTGTCATTTCTATGTGGCAACCATTTTTTCCAAACTCACATCTTGTTGTGTATTGTGATTCCTAGGTGGCATGAGGCACAAGACAATGCCTTTCCTATGCGGCAAGATGATATTCACACAAGACAATGAGATTAAAAAGTGTTCTCCAATATAGAAGTATTGAGAAGACAATAAAAAGTATTTTTTTCAACTTCCAAGACAACTCCTATACTTTTTTTTATAAATTTTTTTATTCATAATTGATGACGTGGAGACAAAGTCATTGTGAAGTGCATTGTCTAGATCTAGACAACCAACTTCACATTGTCCTTGCCATGTCAACTTCATGATTTATTCTACATTTGCATTGGAGAATAATTTTTGAAATGAAAGCTTGTCATTCCTATGTGGCAACCATTTTTTATAAACTCATAATAGGGTTGGAGATGCTCTTAGGTGGCAAGATTATCTTCACAATACACAATGGGTTTGAAAAGCCTTCTCCAATGCAAAGTATTGAAGAGACAATAAAAAGTTTTTTTTTCCAACTTCCAAGACAATTTCTCCACTTCTTCGTTTGTTTATAAATATTTATATTCATAATTGATGATGTGAAAAAAAAGTCATTGTAAAGTACATTGTCTAGATCTAGACAACCAACTTTACATTGTTCTTGCCATGTCATTGCCATGTCAACTTTATAATTTACTCTACATTTGCATTGGAGAAACATTTTTGAAATGGAAGCTTGTCATTCCTATGTGGCAACTAGAGACAATGTCTTTCCTATGTGATAAGATGATATTCACACAAGACAATGAGATAAAAAAAGTGTTCTCCAATGTAAAAAGATTGAAAAGACAATAAAAAATATTTATTCCAACTTCCAAGACAACTCCTCCACTTCTTCATTTTTTATTATCAATATTTATATTCATAATTGATGATGTGGAGACAAAGTCATTGTGAAGTCTAGATCTAGACAACCAACTTCACGTTGTCATTGCCATGTCATTGCCATGCAGGGGTGGAGACAGGATTTAAATTCTGGCGGACCGTAATTATATATAAAAATTCTTCATTGAACTCAAACAAGAATGAGTAAAAAAGTAAAGTCAATATTTTCAAAGTGATACAAAAAAAGGAAAGAAAATTTTGTTCGTAAATTATATTCAAAATAAACGACAACTAGTCAAATACAAGTCTTTACTAAATAGAACTCGACGTTCTTTAAAAATTTTGAAGTCTTCAATGATATTTCAATGCTCACATTTTAACAAGTTCACAATAACCCTGTAAAAAATATATCCAAACATGAAACTAAAAAAAAGACAATAACATTATTGTCACTGACTATAAAAAAATTAACAAGAGTGAAGTGCAAAAAACCACTCGTTAAATTTGCACTTTTCGTGTAGAAAGATCTTTTAGTCAAATTTAGCAAATAAAGACCTCCGCAATCTATGACTTGCTCGAAAAGTCTTACCGTCTGTTGACTATTAGAAATGGCCGTTAATGCCATTTTTTAAAAAATAAAAAATAAAAAAAATACGTAAACTACCCTCCCCCTTCCCTACCAGCCCCCCTTCCCTAACATCTCCCCTCCTCCCTCCGCCAGCCCCCCTCCTCCCCGCCCCCTCCTCCTCCCTGCCGGCCAGCCCCCCCTCCTCCCCGCCCCTCCCTCCTCCTCCCCGCCCCCTCTCTCATCCTCCCCGCGTCTCCTCCTCCCCGCCGGCCAGCCCCCCCTCCTCCTCGTCGGCCTGCCCCCCTCCTCCCCGCCCCTCCCTCTCCTCCCCGCGTCTCCTCCTCCCCGCCCCCTCCTCCTCTCCGTCGGCCAGCCCCCCTCCTCCCCGCCGACCAGCTCCCCTCCTCCCCGCCCCTCCCTCCTCCTCCCCGCCCCCTCCCTCATCCTCCCCGCGTCTCCTCCTCCCCGCCCCCCTCCTCCTCTCCGCCGGCCAACCCCCCTCCTCCTCCCCGCACCGCGTCTCCTCCTCCCCACCCCACTCCTCCTCCTCCTCACACCACCGAAGAGAGAGGGAGGAGAGGTGGAGAGTGGGAGATGGGTAAAATGGTCATTACATATTCCACTTAACACCAGTTAACGGAAAGGGGGCAAAATGAACATATTTTATACTTTAATGAAAGCATGGGATCTTTTAGTGCAAAAAAAACGAAAATCTAACGAGAGATTTTTTGCACTTTACCCTTCACCCAATTAACAATTTAATATGTAGAACTTATAAAATAGTAAACAATATTCTTTCATGCATCACTTATGAAGAGAAAATCTAATTAACGAGAGCGTTATTATAAAATAAAGTATAAACATAATACCACGAATAGAAAATATATGGTTGCTCCGTCGAAAAGCAAAGAAAATTTGAGAAAGAGATAAGCTAAGTATACCTTGAGATTTTTCTGGAATAAGGTTGAAGGAGAGATGGAGATATAGAGATTAAAAGAAGGGATCAATTTTTTTTTTATTTAGGAAATATGGTACATTCTCTTATTTTGGTAAATTTTTTGAAAAAGTAATAAGCTAATTAATGTAGGTTCAGAATAAAAAAAATTAATAAAATATTTTGAAATATATGTTGAGATAGATGTAATCAAATCAAATCTCAAAAGTATTTTATAATATCTTTAGTTTTTAAATATTTGGTAATAGGTGGACCGCTATATATGGAGTTATTATAACATTTAAAAGTTTCTATGTATAAAATCTATCAGCACCTATCTATCCGGAAATATTTAAAGTTTCTACCACCAGTATCCGTAATATATTTGCACTTTATGTGCAAAAAAAAATACCGCACACAATATTTCAAATATTTGTGTATAAAAATTTATGAATTTTTTGTAATTTGGGGGGGGGGGGGGGGGGGGGGGGGGGGGGGTGCGTGGCCCCCCTTAGACTCCCAATAGATCTGTCTCTGTTGCCATGTCAACTTCATGACTTATTCTATATTTGCATTGGAGAAGAATTTTTGAAACGAAAGCTTATTATTCCTATGTGGCAACTATTTTTTCTAAACTCACAATAGGGTTGGAGGGCCTCGTTTGGTTCGTGGAAAGAAAAAAAAGAAAATAAATTAATTAATTTTTTGAAAATTATAATTATAATTAATTTTTCCCTATTTGAAAAGTAAAAAGAGGATTTAGGTCACGGTTAGACTTGGAATAAATGTTAGATAATTTGGTTTAGGTACTCCATAGAAATTTATGTGTGGTGTTAGGGTGTCAGCGTATAATATTTTAAGTTTGAATTTAGTACTCCATTTTGGATAATCCTTCAAAGTCGAGGCCTAAATTTTTGAAGACTTAAACCTAACTTAATTTAGAATATTATATCGAGTGTTACTTCGATGCCGCGAATTTTGACCACTATCCTGATCCAAGGACCACGTGTCGTCCTTCCATTGGATGGAGACTGATGAAAGGTGATGGAGTGTGGGTTCGGTGTGGTGCAGTGTGCAGGAAGGATCAGAGATGATACGTCAGCACGAACATGTGCACGATCATCCTGTGCGGTCCATTTCTAAACTAAATAACCCTTTATTTCTTTTTTCTTTTACTGGTTTATCTGAGCAGTACAACAGTACGACTTGTATGAAGATTATTGTCGATTGGCATGAGCAGGGACGGATCCAGAAATGTATATTGGAGTGGGCTAGAGTAAGTTAGGGTGGACTAGATGTAAGCAAACTTTCATAAAAAATTAAAAAAAAAAATCTATATGAAAAAAAACCAAGTATAAATTTTTTTTTAGGGTGGGCTACCCCCTACCTAAATCGGCCCCTGGGCACGAGTCTAGTGTGAGCTTAACTGTTGTGTGAGAGACGTGACCAACCTTACTTGGCAGTTTTTGGTCTTCACTCTTCAGTGAGTACCATTTTGTCAATGTCGCATTTTTCATGCGACGGAGGTGAATTAATTTCTTTTTCTTACTAATGGATATATAAATTCGTACTACTTTTAAGCGAAATGTGAGCCCGTTGTATAGAGTTCTTGTGACAAGATGGGTTGTTCGGTGGGAATTGTGAATTTTTGTGGTTCTCGCTAACTTTGGCCACACACCTCACGCTACGTACATCCGTCACATGCATGCATATATACAATCATCTTCCATATGCAACTTATGATAAGGACCTGCACCAGTACGTACGTGCATGAAACATGCATGTACTGCATGCTATTTACTTAATAGTTACAGAAAAGATCGACGTTACAGATCGTATAAATTGATATAGCACATGTTAAATTAGTTGAACCAGCTTCTAGAACAAGGCGTAATATATATCACTGTAGATAGGACGTTGGGCTCGGTTTATTTGGTCTCAATCGAAATTGAAATAGTTAAAATTGAAATTCTAAAAATCTAAAATCGAAACCGAATTCAAATTATCCAAAATCCGAAATCTAACCGAGCCGAATAATTTGGTTATTCGGTTTGTTCGGCTGAAATATTTATATTGTTTAATAGGTCGAATCTAAAGTTAGAATCGTGGTTAAATTATATTAAAAATTATAAGTTTTGTACACACATTTGTTATATTTCAAAGTTGCGTCCAAACTTGGATTATATTAAATTATTAAAATTGGACTTCAAATATATATATATATATATATATATATATATATATATATATATATATATATATATATTTTATTTTATTTTATTATTTTATATATATATATATATATATATATATATATATATATATATAAAATAATAAAATAAAATAAAAAATATATATATATATATATATATATATATATATATATATATATATATAAAATAATAAAATAAAATAAAATATATATATATATATATATATATATATATATATATAGCGGGCCTAGCTCTCGTGGTTAGGAGGGTTGGCTCCCCTAGCGGTGGGCTAGGTTCGAGCCCTCCCTTTCCCACCCGAGGTGGCTGGGCGGCTTTGGCCGCGGCCTCGGGTTGGAGCCCCTTGCCGGACACCACACCCCCCCCCCCTGGCCCCCCCCCCCCCCCCCCCCTCCCCCCCCCCTCCCCCCGTGTTACCACCCCCACCCCCGGACCCACCCCCCCCCCCCCCCCCCCCCCCCCCCCGGGCCCCCCCCCCCCCCAAAAAAAAAAAAAAAAAAAAAAAAATATATATATATATATATATATATATATATATATATATATATATATATATATATATATATATATATATATATATATATAATTCACGTTTTTTAAATTATACACATTTTTAATCACAAAATATGCATAATGTTGAATGTATTTATATAGTTGCACAAGTCTTATTTAGTTTTCGGTTTTGGACCAAAATCGATCGGAAATGGAAACCGAATAAACAAATTTAGTATTTTCAAAACCGAAACCGAATGGAACGTTTTTCAAACTGTACCGAAACTCTTATTCGGTTATGTTATGTTCGATTTTCAATCCAAAATCGAATAATACTCACCCCTACTATCGATATCGAATTATTTCTATGAATATGGATATCGACGGTATCTCGATAGTATCATTATCTTATAACTAAGTTTCATAGACAATATCAGTATTGACGGTTCCACGAACCGTCGCTACCCCGCACCATATGGGTCCCACAGCCAAAAATTTCAGGCCCTCCCCTCCAATGAGGGGGCGACATGTGACTGCGAGTCAAGACCGCGGTCACCTGCCGACGGTTCCACACTTATGCATGTGTGTGCATACTTATATGTAGTGGCTTCAAACTAAGCAAGTTTCCTAGCAACTCCATCAAGGTGCTAGCATAGCTAGCTAGCTACTCGTCATGTATCAGTATGTCAGCATTGATTGGGATTTATTTAGTAATGGAAAATTCTTTTTGACCCGTGCGGGGGTGATCGCGCATGTGAGTCACCCCCCAACTCGTCTCTCTGCACCGGAGGCCATTCCCTAAATCCTGCGGCCCCTCTCTAATGGGATGGCGGCACGTGGCTGACGGAACTGCAGTTAGAACAAATTTTTCTTAGTAATAGGGTTCCATATAATAGTTAAAATCTGAATTTGGATCTTGAAAATGTTCGACATAAATGTTTGAGTCTTAAAATTATACTACTTAGACCATCTCCAATGGTGATTTCTAAAATTGAGTTCTTATCCTACTTGGCATTGTACTTTAAGAAGATTTCTATCTTAGTTGGAAGAGTTTCTACATAGAAATTTTACACATACAAAAAATGTTCTCCAATTGTTAGATTATATTTGTAATGTAAATATGGCCTATACCCATAAGCCCAAATGTAGACACTATATATATTGTATGAAACCCTAGCAATGAAAATAAGGCATTATTATTTCCTACATGGTATCAGAGCCTCCTGAAAAATCCTAGCCGCCATCTTCCGAAAAATCCTACCCCGCTCCCGCGTCGACCGCGCCGACTTCCAACCGTGCGCCGATCGAGCGGAACACGCCGAGGAACCCCTGATCCCGACTGCACCGGCCGTCGTTAATTTGATACTGGCAACTGTCGACCGCTTCTTCAACGTGGGTGTTAGGCTGGTTCTTCAACCAAGCTTTGAACAAAGTTTTGAGCAAAGCTTTGACCGCTCCTTCAACCAAAGCTTTGACCGCTTCTTCAACCAAGCTTTGAGCAAAGTTTCATGCTCCAGCTCCAACGTGGGGGTTACTTCGTGAGAAAAGTTTCATGCTCCAACTCCAACTCCAACGTGGGGGTTAATTTGATACTGGCAACCGTTGACCGCTTGTTTTGTTGAAGGATAAGTGTGCTGTCTATTCTATGTTTCTTAAATTCATTGCTATGGTGAAGCGTAAGTTTGGGGCCGATGTCCGTCGTGTGCGGAGTGACAATGGCACATAATTTAATTGTTTACGAGATTATTTTTCATCTCAAGGTATATTGTTCCAAACATCCTGTGTTGGGACACCTCAACAGAATGGAAGGGTGGAAAGAAAACATCGACATATTTTAAATGTCGCCAGGGCATTGAGATTTCAAGGTTCTCTTTCTGTGGATTTTTGGGAGGAATGTATTCTGGGTGCATGTTATCTGATAAATAGAACACCTTCTAGTATCTTGCATTTTAAGTCTCCTTATGAAGTTTTATATGGTTCGGCTCCTTCGTATGATCATCTACGTATTTTTGGTTGTCTGTGCTATGCGTATGATTTGAAATCCCGACATGATAAATTTGCTAGCAGGAGTAGAAAATGCATCTTTGTTGGGTATCCACTTGATAAAAAGGGATAGAAACTGTATGATTTGGAGACTGGTGAATTTTTTATGTCCCGTGACGTAACTTTTTATGAAAAAGAATTTTCTGGACGTGGCTCGACTAGCGAGATGTCTTCTGCGACACGCCATACATCTGTTGAGGTGCCGGAAGACGATATAGAGACTTTTGGGGTGGTGCCGGCTACGGTGGCTGAGGCCGGAGTGGTTGCTGGTGGCGCGGCACCGAGTAGCGAGGATGCACAGATAGCTGCAGAAGTATTGATAGAAGAATCCGCTGAGGGTAATGCGGATACTACTAATGATACAGGGGATACAGTGTTGCCAGAGGTGTCCGACGAGGTAGTATTGGGAAGAGGAATGAGAAAGAAATCACAGCCAGTACGATTACAGAATTTTGTGACGAATGCTGTTCGAAGTAAAAGTCCCCCCCTTCACCACAGTTCATCTGTTCCCGTCACTTCCTCAGGTACTTCGTATCCTCTAACACAATTTCTAAGTTATGACATATTTACTGCTGGACACAGAGATTTTCTTGCAGCCATCACTGCAGGTGTTGAGCCTACTTCATATCGTCAGGCCTCGCGAGATTCAGGCTGGCGCGCAGCTATGCAAACTGAAATACAGACTCTGGAAGATAATGGGACGTGGAGTCTTGTCGATTTGCCTCCTGGGAAGAAAGCATTGGAAAGTAGATGGGTATACAAAATAAAGTACAAATCCGACGGCAATGTTGAGCGCTTAAAGGCACGGCTGGTTGTGTTCGGTAATCATCAGGTTGAGGGGATCGACTATTCAGAAACATTCGCCCCGGTAGCTAAGATGCCTACAGTTCGGGCGTTCTTGGCTGTTGCAGCTGTGAAAGGCTGGACTTTACACCAGATGGATGTGCACAATGCTTTTCTTCATGGAGATCTGACAGAAGAAGTATATATGAAGTTGCCGTCAGGTTTTTCGCATAGTGAACCCAACAAAGTGTGTCGCCTGCATAAGTCTCTATATGGATTGAAACAGGCACCACGTTGTTGGTTCGCTAAGCTTACTGCTTCTCTGATATCCTATGGATTTATTCAATCACATTCCGATTATTTCCTTTTCTCTTTCTTTAAGGGGAAGGTAGAGTTGCATATTTTGATCTATGTGGATGATATGATTGTGTCTGGTAATGACTCTGGTGCTTTAGATGCTTTCAAAAAGTACCTTAGTTCTTGCTTTCACATGAAGGACCTTGGTGTGTTGAAGTACTTTATTGGCATAGAGGTGGCTCGGAGTGCGGAAGAAATTTCCTTGTGTCAAAGGAAATATGCTTTGGACATCATTTCAGAATGTGGTTTGCTGGGGTCTCGTCCTGCTGGTTTTCCCATGGAGCCCAATCACAAGCTGGCAGAATCAACTAGTCCAAGGATGGCGGATGCAGAGACTTATCGGAGACTGGTTGGAAGGTTGATTTATCTATCATTTACTCGCCCTGACTTGGCCTATGCTGTGCATATCTTGTCTCAATTCTTACAGGAGCCTCGACAAGATCATTGGCATGCTGCTTTGAGAGTTGTCAGATATCTCAAAAATGCACCAGGACAGGGTATTCTTTTGAAAGCTGATTGTGATCTCCGTCTTTCTGGTTGGTGTGATTCCGACTGGACAAGTTGTCCTTTGACTCGCCGCTCTGTTACAGGCTGGTTGGTGTTTCTGGGGGGGTCTCCTATTTCTTGGAAGACCAAGAAGCAATCAACTGTTTCCCGATCTTCCGTTGAAGCTGAATATCGATCTCTTGCTGCGCTTATTTGTGAGTTGAAATGGTTGAAGGAGTTATTTGTGTGTTTGGACGTTCGCCAGGAGTCTGCTATGTCGGTGTATTGTGACTGTCAGTCAGCCCTGCACCTGGCTCAGAACCCGGTATTTCATGAGCGCAGTAAGCATATTGAGGTGGATTTGCATTTTGTTCGCGATGCTATTAGAGATGGCACCGTAATAGCTTCGCATGTTCCTACTTCTTCTCAACTGGCTGACATCTTCACCAAGTCCCTTGGAAAGCAAGTGTTTGATTCTTTTCTTTCCAAGTTGGGCATTTGTGACTTGCATGCTCCAACTTGAGGGGGGGTGTTAGATTATATTTGTAATGTAAATATGGCCCCATACCCATAAGCCCAAATGTAGACACTATATATATTGTAAGAAACCCTAGCAATGAAAATAAGGCATTATTATTTCCTACACCAATGTTCTGTATTTCTATCATATGTGTCACATAGTAAAAGGGTCAATTTAATGGTGTGGGACCCAATAATAATTGTCATGAGAGAGAGAAAAATTTCTATGAGACAGAAACCCTCCTAGAAATTTCCATCCTACATCATTGCCACCTAGGATAGAAATGGTGATAGAAATCACCATTGGAAGAATTTTTTTCTAAAATGGATTTCTTCCATAAAAATAGGGAAGATAAAAAACCCCATTGGAGATGGTCTTAGTAGCCTACATGAACAGTGATTGTATAATTTAAATATTAATATTGAATATTTTTTGAGACCCAAACTCTAATATCAATTATTATGTGAGACTCTATTACTTAAATAGTCGTATTGATTCTTTTTCTTTATCTGCTGCGTGTTACTATAACTATAACTAAAGTAGTGTTAGCTTCAATACGTACCTAAGCCCCTTACTTTGGATGAGCTCATCACCATGATCATATTGTCATCACTTTTGCTTCAAATTCCAAACTCTTTTCTTCTTCTTATTCTTCTTCAAATTGGCACCTGCCACTACTATACGGCTCTGATTGATTGTTAGGTGTTGCAAGTAGATATTGTTCTTTTGGCTACGTACTACTTGTGATGTCTGTACTGCCAAGTGCCCAACCCAAATTAAAAGCTTTAGCTTAGTCAAGTATAGCTTGTATTGAGCATTGGCCAACGTAAAACTGTCAAATAGTTTTTTTTTTTTTTTTTTTTTTTTTTTTTGGGGGGGGGGGGGGGGGGGGGGGGGGGGGGGGGGGTTGGGGGTGGCTGGTTTCAGCTACATCACTATCCTAGACTAAGATCGAACATGACTTTCCTTGTGGAGAATATGGTTTTCTTGAAGAGAATGACCACCATCCCCTTGAAAGAAGCCTTTAATTGGGTGAGAAGATTATGTCATCTATGATTAGGTTTATGTGTCTTGTATATCCTCAAGTTGATTGAATTAAGGTTGGTTACTTTGTACACTCAACCACATTTAATTGGACAACATTTGTAAGGTTAGGAGATGGAGCTAGGACTATCATCAAGCTAAATGGGTCAACGAGGCGGAGCATGGGCGAGCAAAAAAAAATTATTTGAATTTATTTTTTGAAATGTTTTCTTATTCGTTATATTTTATTCTCTTGTTTGGATTTGAAGTATGCAACAACTAAGTGGTAAATAAATTTTTTTTTTTAAATTGATAATTTAAGCTGTGCGATGCTAGCGTCCTCGTGTCGTTCAAGCTATACCTAAATTTCAGTCCCATCTAATGTTAAATGCTAGCTCCGCTGCCGGGAATAACCTACATGGAAGAAACAAGATAAAAATATAAAAATTCTAAAGAAAATTAATGGATTTTTTTACTGAACTAGAATGTACTGTTGCTCGGCATGCCCTTTGTAGGGTTATGGGTATTGATTAGCGAAAAGATTAGGGTCGAGAGAGCTGATCATAGCTTATATATAACAAAATTCGTAGAACTCATGAGTTCCTAAATTTTAAAACTCGTCCATCAAGAGTCGTTGGATTACATGCATCTTGTCAAACAAAAACAAAAAATCTGTCTACGTGTCACATACCCATTTTAAATCCCAGAGTCCATATTTATTGTATCTAATGGACATGCAACCGCCACCAGGTCTCCCAAAGAAGAACGAGATGCTACAAGAACATGTCGAAGATTTGTTGAAAAAATAGAATTTCATATTTATGACTTATAGTTTTAATTAAGACATTGCCAGTGGTCTCCATGTTCTAAGTAAAAACAATTTTTGTTTGTTATTTGCTGGACTTGATTATATATTAGTAATTTTATTGGGTCTACAATCAAACTGGGTTTTATAGTACCGTGGTCAACTATAATACCTCTTTTTTTTTTTTTTGACTTTGGAGTACAAAGATCATGGTCTAAAATGTCACAGCAAAAATAATTAATACACATATACTTCATAAGAAGTACTATTTCATATCTTGAAGATTATTAGGCTCAAATCAATATTAAATTATTAACACGCTTTTAGGAACTTTATATCTAGAATATATGATAACAGTACCTTCTTTTTCTCTCTTTTATAACTACTGGCTACCTGTCGAACTTTCTTTTTATTAATTTCTTACAATTTAATCATAGTAAGCACCAGTAACAAAGAAAAGGAAAATGTGCTATTTCTTTTTTCTTTTTTCTTGGTCCAGTTAGTTTGCGTAACATATGAAATATTCATGCAAGATAACATAGAATATTTATCCAGGTATTACCTAATTTTTGTGTGGAATGTGATGGTTTTTGAGTTTTTGAGTCATTTGACAGTGACTTTGAACCAAACAAAATATTGGAATATGTACTCCCAAAAGTTTCAGTAGCTCCAAATGTTAAGTACAATGAACCCATCTAGTTCTCACATGTCCCACTAGAACTTCTTTTTTTTGGGGTTAGTAATGGGCTCAATAATCTTTGTGTGTACTTTGTGGAGTCTAAAGTGTTGAGAATCCTATGATTGGAGGTTGGATAGACAATTTGGAACATCGTAGAGTGTCAATGAAAGTTGTAGCAAAGGCGATCAAATATCATCAGATCGAGCCAAAACAATAACAATAGTACACTGGCAGTATACTGAAAGTATACTATTTTGAGGAGTTTTGTTCCACAAACTATTTGATGTGTTACATAGTATACGTACCGACATACTTCCAGTATACTGAAAGTATAATATTTTGAGGAGTTTTGTTCCACAAACTATTTGGTGTGTTACATAGTATACGTAATGACATACTTCCAGTATACGACTCCGTAAAAGTTGGTTCATAATGGATTGTTTACAGTAGTAGTTTCTAGTCGGTGGATTATATCTGGACGACCATGATTTGGCTGTGGCTAATTTTGATTTTTTTTTTCTATATAAATTAAGTTTTTTAGCTTATTTAAGGAGGCTAAGGGGATGTCATCTGAGGGTGCTCATTAAGGAGATTAAAAGAGACAATACACAAGTTCTATAAAAAGAAACATACTCGTTCTTAGGGCTCATAATTCAAGACAGCAGAATAAGAAAGATATGTACGGAGAATCGTCTACTCATTCAGGGAGTTATCACATGGTGGTGAACAATCTCATTATAATCTCTCTCTTCTTCTTCCAGAGATATGTGAGAAGTTGAATTTTGGAACAAATAATCAATCTTGTATTAATCAATTAGTATATATTAAAAACTGTTATGATGATAAAGTCACCAAAAAAATATGGCTAAATTACAACTTGATACTCTCAACTATAACAAATGTTCAACTTGATACCCACAACTTTGATAGACGTCAACTTAATACTCTAAAATTTAAAAATGACCAAATTATCCCTACCTCTCCTCTCTCTCTCTCTCTCCCCCCTCCCCAGTCAGTTGCACCTCCTCGGCGTCTGCACCACCCCCATCAGGGGCGGATCCAAGTAGAGGGTGGGGTGGGCTCCAGCCCACCCCAAAAAAAAATTTCTTCTTTTTTTTATATATATATTTTTTTTGATTTTTTTTGTAGGAGTTAGCCTGCACCCAGCCCACCCCAAGCTGCTCTAGTTCATCCTAGTATACATTTTTGGATCCGCCCCTGACCCCCATGCCGCACCCCCAAGCCCCTCCTCTTTCTCCGCCGCACGCGGGCTGCTGCCTCCGCCACCGCAGGCGGAGAGAGAAGGGGGGGGGGGGGTTGGAGGCCCGTGGGGGTGCAGCTGCTGGAGGGGGCGCGACGCTGAAAGGGGAGCCGCGGGGGTCTAACCACTAGAAGGGAGAGGGAGAGACGAGGGTAATATGATCATTTTTAATTTTTAGGGTATCAAGTTGACGCATATCCAAGTTGAGAGTATCAAGTTGAAAAACTAGAATACTTGAGAGTATCAAGTTGTAATTTAGCCAAAAAAAATTATATTTTCACGTCTTAGTTGTTGCATAGGAATTTGTTATCTTGGATACTAGTGTCGTTTTTGCAAAGTTTGGAGTTTGTGTATTTGCATATGTGGCTAGCTCAAAATCTCGAAAAATTGGACATAAATTTCAACATTATGAACACATTAATCTATAACTTAGAAATTTTTAACAGTAAACATTTTGGTGGGATTGTTATTTCAGTTCACTCGTTAATTTTTCAAAAAGGACAAATACAATTTTTTTTATAATAAATTGTATTATTTTATTTCTTCATTTCAATTCTTTATAATCTTGAAAATGTTAAAGAAATAATTTTTGGTTGTATGAACTTAAATAGTTAAATTGTATCCCCAAAATGTGTATATCTACTTATTAGACTACATAGTAGTAAAGATTATCATAGCTTTCTGGTTTAAAATTCAGTACCAACATAAAAAATTAACATCAAGTGGATCATAAACACTACAACTATATCCATATTTTTTTCGCGCTTTTGTGCTTGATATATATAGCCGACCTTGGTACATGTCTCTCTCTCTCTCTCTCTCTTAATTTTAACTCTACTAAAATATTGACTTGGCAACTATGAAGATGGAGTCACACACCCCAAATAATTAGCATATTATTGTAATTTAAGTCAATGAATTAGTTGGCCAAGGGTTCATGTCATCTAGACCTATGGCTAACTTACTCCTCACCACCCACCATGTCTCCATCCACCCCAATCCCTTCTCTCTCTAAACAATTAGAAACAAAAACCCTAAAACTTGTTCAAACATAAACATCAACTAAGAAGAGAGGGAGGGGTTGGTATAGAGTTTTCCCATGTTCTTTGTGCTTACTTCACGGCTTGGATGGACACTTCCAATATTCCACAAAACTCCTACCAAACTTTCAGAACATACATAATAATTGTTCCATATATAATTAAGCATGTGCAACATGACATATGATACCGACATGACTACTTAGATATGGTGCCAATTATTTGTATAATCTTGGTTAATTAATTTGGGTCAACTACTACTAGTACTAATACTAAGATGATGATTAGTAGTAGCCAGTAGGTGTTCTCTATTTTATCATATTTCAGAATTCAAAAATTATGTTGTGGAATTGAAGAAGTCAAAATCATATATTGTGACGTAGGTTACGCAAGAATTATTATCAAATTTGATTGTCTTGAAACAATTATTCAAATACTTCTCGTAAAATTTTCAAACTTGAAAAATAGTGCAGATCAGTGCTGGAAAATTGTTTAGATATAGCTAGAGGGACACAAAGGACTTGTTAAATTTAGGAGGTTGCTAATTAAGTGTGACATTCGCTTGTGGCAATTGAGACATGAAGCATGAAGAATGAGGTCAGTTACTTGGGTTGCATGAAGTGCAGATAAAGCATGCTTACTAGCTAAGATTCTTCTTCTTCTAGAACCATAACCATGACTAGAACCAGAACCACAAGGTTATTGTCAAACTAAAAACAAATAGCGATGGAATATTTGGAAGGGCATATGTGGTATTAAATCGATATATCGACTGAAGTTTTAAAAATGATACCAACATTTTAGTGGTACAGAGGACATGACCCTTAATAAAAGCTGAATAAAAAGAAGAAGAAAAAAAATCATCGGACCCCAAAATTTGAAATAAGACTACTTTGTCGTTGTATATATGTAACTTGCCTTCCCCAAAAAATATTATATGTTCTATACAAACTTTCCCCTCACTACAATCAAACAAGTAACCCTTACTATCACCATCTTACAATTAAGAAATAAATACAGTGATCCTCCTATGTTTCATGAGTATTACAGTGACTAACCCTATTCCAAAAATAATTATAATGACCACCCCTATCCTTTATAAATTTATATAACATAGTGGTCAGTGTAATAAGTTTCTAAAAATATAAACTATATGGGTGATCCGTATAATTAGTTTTAAAGTATGAATAATTTATGTAATACGTGTAAAATATAGGAGTATTTAACGTAATTTGTCCTAAAATTAATGTTGTATATTTTATGTGATAGGCATGAGTTTGTCACTCATCATAGAAATAAATTAAGAAATGAAAGAAAGAAAGAAAGAAAGAAAGAAAGAAACATGTAGCATTACAATTCCATGCCAAATTGCGTTTTAACAGGCTGCACACCGGGCCCCGGACCCATGGGCTTAAGACGAATCCTCACTAGTCAAGGCTTTGAATGTATTTGACAGTGTAGTTAAGGGTGTCAACAGGATGGATTTGATAGGGCTCAGGCCAATTTTCTCTCATTCCAATCGGGTTCGGTCGGATTTCGTATTTTACATGTTTAAACTATTAATGATTTACTTCAAAATCTTTTTTGATTTGTGTTTCTTCGTCAACAATTTGGATGATTTTAATATGCAATACATAATAATGGTATATTATTGAGTTTGTTTTTTTTTTCTTTTTCCAGCACGTGCGGGCTCAGTTAAATCGTGTGTCTCCCCACACACGATTTTTAGCTGGTCGTCATGTCGTTTCGAACTCTTCGTGCGGATCTTGTCCGTACTGGCTTTTTCATCATCGTTCCACACGCACGCCTCGCGCACTCCAGGCGCTCCAGAGCCTCACGGAACGGCCGACGTCTTTCGACGCCGGCAACTCAACGCCTCGCTTCGCCCACGACGTCTTCACGACGCCTACGACAGCCGATGCCGCCCTGTAACACCCAGTTTTCTAAAATGAGGGTAATTTGAAATTTTGTATTTTAGTTTATTTAATTATAATATTTAATTAATAATATGATTTTTGGTAATTTTTAATTATTTTTAAACTATTTAAATCATGACTTATGATTTTGGTGTTTGACTATTGTAACCTTGGAGACTGTTGACCTAGAGCCTAGCCATGTGATTAGGATGTTTGATTAGTACATTTTAGCCTAGAGGATATTTTGGTCATTTTAGGATTTATTTGAATTTTTGGGAATTTTTAGAAATTATTTTGGAATTGTTTGAATGAGGGTTGACTAGTTGACTTTGACTTGTGTTGACTAGAAGACTAACCTAGTGACTAACCTAGGTTAAGACCACTTGGTTAGGTTAAGTAAACTTGTTTTGACCTATTTTAGTGAGGGTTAAGTCATTGGAACTTGTTTGGAGAGATTTGGAGTTTATTTGACTAATATGGCTTATGACTTCATAAGTCATGACTAATGACTTTGGTTTAATAGCCCATAGGCCCACACCATGAGCCAACCCTAACCCTAATCAGCCCATGGCAGCCACTATTGACCTATCCCATCCTATTTAATGTCTCCCAAAATTAGGGCTAGCCTTCCTTAGGTTTTCTTGCCAAGTTTTAGAAGAGGTATTTCTCCATCTTCCATAAATCCTAGTAAATCCATTTTATCTCCTTTTTAATCCAAACAAATTGTATTGAGTCCTAATTTTCCTCTACTTTCTGTTGGCATCAAGTGTTCTCAGATTTGGGGAGCTTTGGAGGAGTTTCACCTTGTGAAGAACATCACTCATTGAGCTTTTTGGAGGGTTTTGATACATAGAGGTAACTTCCTATATTCACCATAGAATCCTGAGATTTTTGCATCATTAGGGAGCCCTAGACCTAACCTAACAGTAGGAATAGAAAACCCTAAGTTTTTGTGTCCTTTCGTGTCCAAACTGGACACGTATCAGTGCACTGCTCTTTGTGTTTGTGGAAATGCCACAGAGGAAGTTTTTGTGTTATTTTGAAATCTTTTTGAATAGGAAATTAGTAATTGTTGTCGCTTACACGATTCTTCACGACTGAGGGTGTCTCTGTGTCGCATCGTGTCCTATTCGACACGTGCACACGCGTGTGCGCGCGCGCGCGCGGGACTGTGCGCGTGTCCTGCTGTGCGGGGGCTATTTCTCTTCGGACACAGCACAAGGACACGTGAAACTCGACACACACTAGGGGGCAATGACTGACACCACGTGTGTCAAGTATCACGTGTCCCCGTGTCGTGTCGAGTGAGCACGAGGCTCTGTACTGATTCGAGACTGACAGGTTCAGTCGATTTGGGTGTCACTGATACGCGTCTATAAGTCAGACACGCGGACACTAGGACCCAGTGCAGACACCTAGACACGAGGACCTATCCTAGGCGAACCTAGGTTAGTGACCTCGAGACACGTTGTGTCTTGTGTCGTGTGCACGACACGCGTGCACACGTGCACGATGTGTGCACTGAAACAGTGCCTGTGTGCACTGTTTCGTGTCTTGATTCAGTTTGGACACATCGTGTCCACTTGGGTGGACACAATTATGTTGTATGACACATATATAATATATATTTTCATTACCAACTTTTTATTTTGTGTTTTAATGAGTTTTCAATAGGCAATTTTCAATTTACCCCAAATTCTGAACAGTGTTATGTACCCTGAATTCCCAGTTTTCAAATACGATTTTGGGCACCTATTTTAACATATTTATTACTGTTTAAATGTAGGTTTAAGTCCCTAAATTTGTTCTCATATACTTGAACTAACTGTGCTTGGGTTTTGAGCATGTTTGGTTGTGTGTGGATGTGTATGGCAAGTGTTTTGAGAGATTGGTTGAGAGGGTGAATGAGGGAATGGGATTAGTATTGGATATGAGTGTTTGTGTATAAGGAAATTGTTGTTGGTAGAAATCAGTCTCTATTACATGCAAAAACCTGTCCTATTTCATACCAAATCATCCCAATGTCACCCCTAAACAGCAGCTCCAACAGTAGCAGTAGCAGGGCCAAACCAGTCCCTAACCCTCCACCTAAATCAGTCCAACACCTCCCTCAAACCAGTCCACATATAAAACCAACCAGTAGCAGTCCCTATATGGCTGTCACTTGCCTACTTTCAGTCCAGAAAATCATCCAGGTTGCTGTCCCAATGCAGCCCCTTTGTTCACCCAATGTTGAGTCCAAATCAGCCCTGTCCTAGCCTCACACATCAGTCCTCAACCTACCCCCCCAAATGGCCTACAAATACCCTACAAAACAGACCCCAAACCTGTCCTTAACTGGTCCATGAATGGACAGCCAAGCTCTCCTAAAAACCTGTCCCATAGCAACTTCATTCAGTCCTAAATGAGTCCAATACAGCCCCTTCCAAGCATACAAATCTGTCCTATATACATGTATCCTGTTGCCTTGTGTATGTGAGTGTGAGTATAGATTTGGGTGTAGAGTGAACCAAAACCATTGTGAGCCTATGTATATATATGTGTGTGTATATAGGTATTTGTGAGTGTGTGAGATTTAAGTGTAAGCTTGTAGTGTGAGAGTATATAGGTATTTGTGAGTGTGAGTGATGTATGAGTATAGCTAGTAGCCTATAGGAGGGCCTATATGTAAACCTATAGTTAGAGCCTATGTGTGACCATGTATAGGTGAGTATGGTATCAAGAGTGTTGTGTGTGAGTGAGTGTTAGGGAGATGTGAGAGTGATATGTGATATTGGTAAGGTATAGGATAAGGTAAAGGGTAAATGGTTAACATGTGGTCTAAGATAACTTAGATGACCTAGATACTAGGATTTCTTGGTAGGTAATATTAATATAGGATAGTATCTAGCTATCCTAGGAAGCCTAGGCTAGTATTCCTAGGTTAGAGTGGTATTGTGCAAGGTATAGGTATTTACCTTGGTAAGGGAAATGTAGGTAATACATAGAAATAGGGTATTTGAGTTTGGAGTCTAAGATAGAGTTAGAACTTGGTTCTCTTGGTTGGTAATGATCAAATATAGTGCTCATAGACTAGTTTTGACGTCGGTTGACCATTTTGACCAAAAGTCAACAAAAGTCAACCGAGAGTCAAACTTAGCCTTTAAGTGACCAGATTTGACCAAAATCAAACCAGAGTTGACCAGTTGACTAAAAGTCAACAGTTGGTCAACATGTGACTTGTTTGACCTAGGGTTGACTCAGTGTTGACCAGAGTTGACCAGAGTTGACTTTTTGACCAAAAGTCAACTGTAAGTCAACCCTTGACCCAAATTGACCTAGTTTGACTTGGATTAATTTCCTGTGACCTTGTTTGACCTTGATTGACCTAGTATGACCTAGTTTAGCTTGGTGTGACTTAGATTTGACTTAGATTTGACCTAGATTGACCTAGATCATTTAGAATGCATTGTGATGCATCTTATTATCATTTTTGGACTCATAGTGACTTGTACTGTTCTATAGGGGACAGACACCACTCTTCGGACAGTATATTCTCTTCAGACACTCAGGCTATCAGGCGAGTACATTCTCTGACCGTTTCATACTTGTATGGATTTACATTCTTGCTCTAGATTACTGTACTTGATGCTGACACGACTGTTATCACGGATTGGTACTATATGGATCTTCTTTTGAGATGTTATCTCCTTGTATTCACTAAATAAATATTATGATGTGCGTTTCACTTCCATATTGTACTTATTGAATACCCATATCCTTGTATACTCATTGTGCATATTGTACTCTCATTATCACATGAGCCCCAGGGATAGACCATTGTACACTATTGTATAACATTGTACATCCATTGTATAACATTGTACACTATTGTATAAGATAACATAACTGGAGTAGATCCTTGTGTATTGATTGGGGAGGGGGAGTAGAATTGGTTATGTACTCAAATCTTATTGTACAACATTGTATAACTATTGTATATGTCTATTGTACACCCACGTACAATGGAGTTACCATTGCATTTTCTTAGCCCGTTTACATAACCAGATTGTACTCTAAATCACATGTTCCTTACAGTTCTTACTTATCATATTTAGATATTTCCTGTTATCAAATCTCTACTGTTTTTCATATATCTTCTTCTTTCAGCGTTTCATGTACTTTACTCTATTGCATGCTTTATATTTCCTAACTCGATATGAACTGCGTGAGATGTTTTGTGCTCGCTCCCGTCCTGACTGGACCTGTTGAAAATATTACAGAGGATGAGGAGGAGGCCTGCGTAGACACCTACTATGGGGCAGCTGTAGATGCCATGTGTGACCCAGATTTTCAGCCTGATCCACTAGCTTAGAGACTGAGGCTCCCTAGTCTAGGTTTACTATTTCTGTCTTCTGAGATCTGATTGTATATATTCTTTCATTTTCAGTATTAGAGACTTGTATTGAGTTGGATGTTCTGTTTTGTATGGCAGTAGACACTTAGACTCTTTCTCTCTGATTGTATCATGTGAATCTTTTTATTCCAGTATCTATCTATCTTTTACTTTCATCATTCTGCCTTAGATGTGATTGAGACTGTATATTGTTATGTCACCTCCATTCGGGGCGTATATACTGTACAGGTACCTTTATATTGTTAGATGATTGACCTAGGACAGCGTTCTACCGCCGACACTGCGGCGTAGGCTGGGCGTTGTTACGTTCTCGTACCCTCACAGTGGGTGCGGGTCGTGACACTTTTTTAGTGGTGGCCCATGCAGGTCGAGTTTATGTAGTGGTATTCGAACTAGAGTATCACTACAGCCTGCAGTAGGATTAGGATATTTTTGGAGGTACTCAATCACATTAGGAAAAGCTCTTAATCTGATTCTTGTTATCAAATTCTTGCTACTTTAATACTTTCTTTTGAAATAAACTGTCCTCCCTTGACTTATCGCTTCTTTCTCAGCAATTGATACCCTTGTTTGATCTGTCTTCAGGATGGTGGAGACGCGGTTACAGCGTACCATTCATGGGGATACTGTAGAGGGGACTGCTACCTCTCAGCCAGTTCAGCAGGGTCGAAAGGCTACAGCTCCTGCCACCTCTGCTCATATTGGGATTCAGCAGCAGCAGCAGAGGGTATACCTTCACCAGTTCGGAGGCAGGACCCAGTCATCCCAGAGGTACCATTCCAGCAGCCGCCGCCTACAGGAAACGTGGATGCGGCACAGATGTTCGCGTACTTTCGGCAGTTTATGGAGATGCAGCAGACCCGGCAGGAAAGGGGCATGGAGTTGGCCATTTCGAAAGTTGCAGCCCGACCAGTGGTACAGCAGCCAAAGACACCAGGGATCGAGCAGTTTCAGAAGATGAGCCCCAGAGACTTCCTGGGAACAGAAGGGATCCTATATGCCGATGAGTGGATCGAGCATATAGAGGAGATCTTTCGCCTGGCCAGGTGTCACGACCCGTTACCCAAATTGTTGAGCCGGGCCGAGCCATGTCGAGCCTACGCTTGTTAAAGCATAGTAAGCTGTTCTAAGAATAGACAATAAAGATCTAAGTTGCTAACAGTTCTAAAATTACATTTAAGGTACATCACAACACAGCATCTATAAGCGAAGGTAAACAAGTACAGACTTAAATAATACACTTCCAAGTATCTAACTGGAGACAAAGTCCAGTATCCAAATATAAGTACAGACCAAAATCTAAGTCTCAAAACACATAAAAATATCTAAGCAAGGTTCCCCGCTGGGGCCTCTTCTGGAGCTAAGGCCAGGTCCTCAATGTAGTACCATAATATCAATCACATAGAATTTCTTCTTCAGAAAGTATACCTACAACGTTATCCTGTCAGGACGGGAGCAAGTACAACCTCTACAACTAAAGTACTGAACATATAATGAAAGAGATGTACAACAAGAAACATGGTGTGATAAGTCTATAAAACAGGAAATACTAGAAACATGGCCTCATGGTACAACTGGGATCACAATATCATAGTAACACAGGGAACATGGCATATCTGGAATCATGGTATATCTTATAATCTATCATGGCAAGGATACATATGTCATAAAGACAGATGTATATGTAATGTTTAAAACTGTAGCAAGTACATGATCGGTCAATAGATGTACAATGTGCTGGGGCACATAATGAAATGTACTTCCGTACAAGTGTAAAGGCGATAGATGTACATACGTACAAATACAGCTTTGAGAGTAAGGCCTACGGCGCAGTAACATATAAAATGAAACCTTGCTCGGTACTGTAGAGGGGGCATGATCACGTACTCAACTATTAGTTTTCCCATAACCCATATTCTAACATGTGAGAGATACGAGAATAGTAAAAATATGTGAGAGATACTGGGATCGGTATAAAGCACGGTAGGTACTAATAGCAGTAAAACATGTGAAAGTACTGAGAGCTGTAAAACATGTGAATACTCGGGCAGATATAAGCATAGTAAAATATGTACGGGGAACCAGTAAGAAGCATGTGAAGATATGATAACTGTCCTAAGCATGGTAGGGACTAAATTAATGTAACATGTGAAGATTTAACTTGCTACCTCGGTTAATACATGTTCTAGCATTAAAAGACAGTAAATGAGTTTGTAGATGTACTTGCCTCGAGCAAAGCAAGAATACTAGTACGAAGATATAGATGCCTGGTGTCCTGTCAATAATGATATACAAACTCAGTTCTAGGCTATGTTCAATATTACACTAGTGGTGTGACACGACTCCTAACTGGTTACTAGCCAAGTGGGGACCTAGCATAAAAGTCTAATGTGGAGTGCCACTATATCCAAACTAATTCTCTAGGGTCTTTATACTAGTGTAGGGTGAGGTCCAATACGCCTATAACTCAAAATAACACAAAATATTGAAAGTCGTAATTATTTAATAAATAAATCAAACTGTACACTAAGTTCCAATAATTTTTGAGATAGACAAAAAGCTTAAATATATAAAAAATAAAGTACCAAAATGATCCTCGTTAATTATAGAAATTTATACTAATTTTTTTGAGATTTATAAACCTTCATAAATATTTATTAAAAATCAACAAACACATGTATCCTGAAAGTGAGTTCTGTTTTCCCATTTTATAAAATACCAAAAGTACTTATTAAATACTGGAAAAATTATAATAAATTATCTAAATTAACATAGTATTTAAATACAATTTTCCCAGATTTTTACAGCAATTAAAATATATATAAAAATTCAAAACCAGAAAGTAACAATTTATGGAAAAATAATTAATTATAAATTAAGGATAATACATAATCAAAATCTACAGATGTTGTCGGATGATAAAATAAATATCACCAACGTGTCCAGAACGGTCAAATCAGCTAGGATAGCCTACCCATAAGTCCAATTTAGACACAGAAATAAAACGGTAATTTCGGGTCAAAATGATGTCCGCCGTTGGACACACTTTGCACCGAAAAACGTGTCGGAATAGAAGTATACAAAATCTAGCAAATTATATGTTCACGAATCCAGAATGACGATACGAACCCAACGGTATACCCGGAATAGGATTCCGATGTGCCGATCTCAAAATGATACGTTGACGCGGACACTTGGTATCCGGTTTGCACGAAAATGCGTGCCGGAGCAAATGTCTTCAAAACTCAGCAAATTATATGTCAACGAGTCCAGAATGACGATACGAACTCAACGGTATATCCGAAACTGGATTCCGATGAGCCGATCTCAAAGTGACCCGTTGACTCGAAAAGTGGGACCCGCTTTGCACCGAAATGCGTGCCAGGGTCCACGTTCTCCAAATCAAGCAAATTTTATATGAAAACATGCCAGAACGACGCCACGAGTCTACTGGTGGTGTCAGAAATTGAATCCGGAGTCCCGGGTTCAAAAATGGAATTTTACAAGTGCAATTTAAATAATTCGGACGGCCAACTTTGGCGTCGAATTCAACCAAACAAACGTGCTTATAATGAAACGAAACCTAAAGGAGGAAGGAAGAGGGTTATACCAGCTATGCACCAGAACTGACGACGCACAAAACGGAGCTGCGACGACGAAGATACGAACCCGCGAAGTTGGCGTCATGAAACTGTCCAAAAATAGTTCAATTTAAAACGTCAACTTGGTGGCCAGTTTTGAGGTATCAAACGACAAAATTAACGGACGAAAATTGACAGGAGTGAAGATGGATATATCGAGATTGTGACGGAGCAAAAAGGTTGCCGATCCAACGATCGGATCTCCCAAAAAATGCGTGCGAACTTGCTGTCCCGAGACGCGAATTCTGAAGTTCCAAACTCGCGCGCGCCGACGGGATTTCGTTCAAAACGCACAAATCGCCTATGCGTCGCGCCGGGGAGGATGGCGGTGGTCCATGGGGGTTCACCGAAGGTCGTCGGGTTGTGGGGAGCTCGCGGGGGCGGCGGCCGGCCACGTGGTGGCGCACGACCACGCCCATGCACGCTTCCGCGCGCGCGCGCGCGTGCATGCATGCTCGCGGCTGCTGTCGCTGGCACAGCTGCTGCTGCGGCCGGCCAGCTAAGGCGGCGGCGGCGCAACGCCGGGCACGGCGGGGGCGGCTGTACGAAGGTGGAAGTGGTGGAGGATGATGATGGTGATGGTGGGTGATGGAGGTGGTGGTGTGTTTGTTAATGGTGGTGCTTGATGATGATGATAGGGAAGATGATGAAGAAGAGGAGGAGGAGATGAAGGAGATGGTGAAGGAGGTGGTGGTGGGAGTGCTCGGCCGGGGGGGCTGTCGGCTGTGGTGAGGGTGGTGGTGTGTGTGTGGTTTGTATAAATAAAGAGAGAGAGAGTGGTGTTAATATAATAGAAAGAGAGTGAGTTAAAATAAGGAGAGAGAGATAGGAAGATATTTGAAGAGAGAGGGATGGGTGAAGTCGGCCAAGGGGGGTGCTGTGAGCTGTAAAGAGAGAGGGGGTGGGGTGAGGTGGTGTTTGCTAATAATAGGAGAGAGAGAGGGAGTTATATATATATATATATATATATATATATATATATATATATATATATATATATATATATATATATATATAGATATTTGTAAAGTAGAGAGAGGAAGTAGAGAGAGGAAGTGATGTATATATATATAAAAATATATATATATATATATATATATATATATATATATATATATATATATATATATATATATATATGTATATATATATATAGATATTTGTAAAGTAGAGAGAGGAAGTGATATTTCCAAAATAGAAAAAAATAGGAAAATTAAGTGGGGTATTTGGGCAGTCATGAAAGGGCAACGTGGAGCTTGGGTTCGGGTTCGGTCGAGCCAGGTCGAGTCAAAATCGGACCGGGTGCAATAATTGAATTAAAATAGGAATTTATAATCATGGATAAATAAATAACATGCGGGGACTCCAATAAATGGGACACAAGTTTCATGTGGATAGTAGGCGTCAAGTGGGCCACGTCCATACTTTGGGTCGACTAGGTTGGATCGATGTCGGGTCCCGAAATTAAATTGGAAAAATAAATCAGGTTTCACGGTAGATAATAAATCGGCCTAAATTGACCCGAAAGTTGTGCGAAGAAAATGGAGCACAAAATGGAGTGTCTGAGTGGGACACGAAGGTCATGGGTGGAGAGCGTCTCGAGTAGATCATTTATGAGAAGTTGGTTCTGAGAAAACGACTGGTCTGGTGCTCCTAAATTAAAAGCCACGGCAACGTGTAAACGACGATAAAAAATAAAAGTGGGAATAATTATTGAATGACTAATCGGTCTAAGTTGACCCGAACTTGCGCGATACAAAAAGAGCACAAGGGAACGAGTTCAAGTGGGACACGATATATCAACAGGAAGATAATCTTGTCTACTTCAAAACCCATGAAGAGAGTTTACAGAGATTGGTATCCCTGACGCTCCAGAAGTCAAAGTCATGGAAAGGTACATTAATGATCTAAACAATTAAATAATAATATATTTATCGAAAACAATTCATTCAGAAAAATAAAAATAAATCCTGAAATTCAGGGGGCTTACACCAGGATACCAGCAGATCTTCAGATCGAGGCCGCAGCTAGCCGGATGCGAGATCTTGCTCGTACCTGGTATCAGTCAGACCCCAGGGTGGGGGTAGCTGGACAGACTTGGAAGGAGTTCAAGGGCTTCTTCAAGAAGAAGTTCTTCCCAGATTCAGCGCTCAGAGCTTTAGAGTCGCAGTTCGAGAGCCTAGTTCACGGGAGCCTGTCAGTGGAGGAGTACGCTGGGGAGTTCGGCCGCCTCAGCAGATTCGTGGAGGGTTTGAGCGAGGCGGCGAAGGCCCAGAGGTTCCGGAAGGGTCTGGTCAAGGAAGTCAAGTCCCTGACCAAGGGCAACAGGGATGCCACTTTTGAGGAGATTTTGACGGGAGCCTTATTGGCGGAGGATGATCTTGAGCTTAGGCTCAAGAGGGGGCGAGACCCAGTTGGGGGCAGCAGCAGCGGAGGACCGGCCAAGAGGCCGCACGTTCAGCATCAGGTTCAGCAGCAGTATCAGCAGCCGATGGTCCATTTTCAGCAGCAGCAGCAGAGGCCTGTTCAGTATCAGGGACAGAGACAGGTACAGTATCAGCAGGCACACAGGCAGCAGCAGAACACCGTGTGCAACTTCTGCAAGAAGCAAGGCCATGGGTGGGACGACTGCAGGAAGAGGCTGGGTATGTGTTTACTTTACGGATCAGTGGAGCATCAGTGTAGAGAGTGTCCCAAGAACCCGACACCATTGGCTCAGATAGCACCAGGAGCTAGAGCTCCGGCAGGGCAGCAGAGGGGACCACCATTGCAGACTCAGCAGCAGAGGTTCGTTCAGCATCAGCAGCAGGCCAGGGGAGGCCAGCCAGGACGAGCTTTCGCCATGACAGCCAAGGATGCTCAGGCCGTTGGAGATCTAGTCGCAGGTTCCGTTCTTTTTATTCAATTCTGCAATTACTGCCTTAAAAATTCAATTCCATCTATTCCTATCTGTTTCTTCATTGTTGATAAGTTTGATCTGGTGTTTCATTATAATTTAATTTTCTTTTGAGATAAATCGTATGGGCTAGGTCGCCTCGATTATGAGATTTTAGAATCCTCTAGGGTCATGCTAGCAGGCATAGTGAGGACATATAGTCGGATTATGGACGTACTTTTCGGGTGTGGAAATTTAAGGTTTTTGCTGCCAAGCGCGCGGCAATGCGAAAATTTTAAATACCATAATTCTAGAGGTATGTACCATAATTGAGGACTCTGTGATTATCGTAGCCTTGCTCACTGGCATGACAGAGATTCTGAGTATCATGGTTTTGGACAGACGCATATGATTATCTGACGGTATATTTGAGACTCTGATTGTGGGGTGTTTGACCTAGAAGGACTACTGCCATTTTAATTTCGAGGACGAAATTTTCTAAGGTGGGTAGACTTGTAACACCCAGTTTTCTAAAATAAGGGTAATTTTAAAATTTTATATTTTAGTTTATTTAATTATAATATTTAATTAATAATATAATTTTTGGTAATTTTTAATTATTTTTAAACTATTTAAATCATGACTTATGATTTTGGTGTTTGACTAGTGTAACCTTGGAGACTATTGACCTAGAGCCTAGTCATGTGATTAGGATGTTTGATTAGTACATTTTAGCCTAGAGGATATTTTGGTCATTTTAGGATTTATTTGAATTTTGGGAATTTTTAGAAATTATTTTGGAATTGTTTGAATGAGGGTTGACTAGTTGACTTTGACTTGTGTTGACTAGAAGACTAACCTAGTGACTAACCTAGGTTAAGACCACTTGGTTAGGTTAAGTAAACTTGTTTTGACCTATTTTAGTGAGGGTTAAGTCATTGGAACTTGTTTGGAGAGATTTGGAGTTTATTTGACTAATATGGCTTATGACTTCATAAGTCATGACTAATGACTTTGGTTTAATAGCCCATAGGCCCACACCATGAACCAACCCTAACCCTAATCAGCCCATGGCAGCCACTATTGACCTATCCCATCCTATTTAATGTCTCCCAAAGTTAGGGCTAGCCTTCCTTAGGTTTTCTTGCCAAGTTTTAGAAGAGGTATTTCTCCATCTTCCATAAATCCTAGTAAATCCATTTTATCTCCTTTTTAATCCAAACAAATTGCATTAAGTCCTAATTTTCCTCTACTTTCTGTTGGCATCAAGTGTTCTCAGATTTGGGGAGCTTTGGAGGAGTTTCACCATTGTGAAGAACATCACTCATTGAGCTTTTTGGAGGGTTTTGATACATAGAGGTAACTTCCTATATTCACCATAGAATCCTGAGATTTTTGCATCATTAGGGAGCCCTAGACCTAACCTAATAGTAGGAATAGGAAACCCTAAGTTTTCGTATCCTTTCGTGTCCAAACTGGACACGTATCAGTGCACTGCTCTTTGTGTTCGTGGAAATGCCACAGAGGAAGTTTTTGTGTTATTTTGAAATCTTTTTGAATAGAAAATTAGTAATTTTTGTCGCTTACACGATTCTTCACGACTGAGGGTGTCTCTGTGTCGCATCGTGTCGTATTCGACACGTGCACACGCGTGTGTGCGCGCGCGCGGGACTGTGCGCGTGTCCTACTGTGCGGGGGCTATTTCTCTTCGGACACAGCACAAGGACACGTGAAACTCGACACACACTAGGGGGCAATGACTGACACCACGTGTGTCAAGTATCACGTGTCCCCGTGTCGTGTCAAGTGAGCACGAGGCTCTGCACTGATTCGAGACTGACAGGTTCAGTCGATTTGGGTGTCACTGATACGCGTCTATAAGTCAGACACACGGACACTAGGACCCAGTGCAGACACCTAGACACGAGGACCTATCCTAGGCAAACCTAGGTTAGTGACCTCGAGACACGTTGTGTCTTATGTCGTGTGCACGACACGCGTGCACACGTGCACGATGTGTGCACTGAAACAGTGCCTGTGTGCACTGTTTCGTGTCTTGATTCAGTTTGGACACATCGTGTCCACTTGGGTGGACACCATTATGTTGTATGACACATATATAATATATATTTTCATTACCAACTTTTATTTTGTGTTTTAATGAGTTTTCAATAGGCAATTGTCAATTTACCCCAAATTCTGAACAATGTTATGTACCCTGAATTCCCAGTTTTCAAATACGATTTTGGGCACCTATTTTAACATATTTATTACTGTTTAAATGTAGGTTTAAGTCCCTAAATTTGTTCTCCTATACTTGAACTAACTGTGCTTGGGTTTTGAGCATGTTTGGTTGTGTGTGGATGTGTATGGCAAGTGTTTTGAGAGATTGGTTGAGAGGGTGAATGAGGGAATGGGATTAGTATTGGATATGAGTGTTTGTGTATAAGGAAATTGTTGTTGGTAGAAATCAGTCTCTATTACATGCAAAAACCTGTCCTATTTCATACCAAATCATCCCAATGTCACCCCTAAACAGCAGCTCCAACAGTAGCAGTAGCAGGGCCAAACCAGTCCCTAACCCTCCACCTAAATCAGTCCAACACCTCCCTCAAACCAGTCCACATATAAAACCAACCAGTAGCAGTCCCTATATGGCTGTCACTTGCCTACTTTCAGTCCAAAAAATCACCCAGGTTGCTGTCCCAATGCAGCCCCTTTGTTCACCCAATGTTGAGTCCAAATCAGCCCTGTCCTAGCCTCACACATCAGTCCTCAACCTGCCCCCCCCAAATGGCCTACAAACACCCTACAAAACAGACCCCAAACCTGTCCTTAACTGGTCCATGAATGGACAGCAAAGCTCTCCTAAAAACCTGTCCCATAGCAACTTCATTCAGTCCTAAATGAGTCCAATACAGCCCCTTCCAAGCACACAAATCTGTCCTATATACATGTATCCTGTTGCCTTGTGTATGTAAGTGTGAGTATAGATTTGGGTGTAGAGTGAACCAAAACCATTGTGAGCCTATGTATATATATGTGTGTGTATATAGGTATTTGTGAGTGTGTGAGATTTAAGTGTAAGCTTGTAGTGTGAGAGTATATAGGTATTTGTGAGTGTGAGTGATGTATGAGTATAGCTAGTAGCCTATAGGAGGGCCTATATGTAAACCTATAGTTAGAGCCTATGTGTGACCATGTATAGGTGAGTATGGTATCAAGAGTGTTGTGTATGAGTGAGTGTTAGGGAGATGTGAGAGTGATATGTGATATTGGTAAGGTATATGATAAGGTAAAGGGTAAATGGTTAACATGTGGTCTAAGATAACTTAGATGACCTAGATACTAGGATTTCTTGGTAGGTAATATTAATATAGGATAGTATCTAGCTATCCTAGGAAGCCTAGGCTAGTATTCCTAGGTTAGAGTGGTATTGTGCAAGGTATAGGTATTTACCTTGGTAAGGGAAATGTAGGTAATATATAGAAATAGGGTATTTGAGTTTGGAGTCTAAGATAGAGTTAGAACTTGGTTTCCTTGGTTGGTAATGATCAAATATAGTGCTCATAGACTATTTTTGACGTCGGTTGACCATTTTGACCAAAAGTCAACAAAAGTCAACCGAGAGTCAAACTTAGCCTTTAAACGACCAGATTTGACCAAAACCAAACCAGAGTTGACCAGTTGACCAGTTGACTGAAAGTCAACAGTTGGTCAACATGTGACTTGTTTGACCTAGGGTTGACTCAGTATTGACCAGAGTTGACCAGAGTTGACTTTTTAACCAAAAGTTAACTGTAAGTCAACCCTTGATCCAAATTGACCTAGTTTGACTTGGATTAATTTCATGTGACCTTGTTTGACCTTGATTGACCTAGTATGACCTAGTTTAGCTTGGTATGACTTAGATTTGACTTAGATTTGACCTAGATTGACCTAGATCATTTAGAATGCATTGTGATGCATCTTATTATCATTTTTGGACTCATAGTGACTTGTACTGTTCTATAGGAGACAGACACCACTCCTCGGACAGTATATTCTCTTCAGACACTCAGGCTATCAGGCGAGTACATTCTCTGACCGTTTCATACTTGTATGGATTTACATTCTTGCTCTAGATTACTGTACTTGATGCTGACACGACTGTTATCACGGATTGGTACTATATGGATCTTCTTTTGAGATGTTATCTCCTTGTATTCACTAAATACATATTGTGATGTGCGTTTCACTTCCATATTGTACTTATTGAATACCCATATCCTTGTATACTCATTGTGCATATTGTACTCTCATTATCATATGAGCCCAGGGATAGACCATTGTACACTATTGTATAGCATTGTACATCCATTGTATAACATTGTACACTATTGTATAAGATAACGTAACTGGAGTAGATCCTTGTGTATTGATTGGGGAGGAGGAGAATTGGTTATGTACTCAAATCCTATTGTACAACATTGTATAACTATTATATATGTCTATTGTACACCCACGTACAATGGAGTTACCATTACATTTTCCTAGCCCGTTTACATAACCAGATTGTACTCTAAATCACATGTTCCTTACAGTTCTTACTTATCATATTTAGATATTTCCTGTTATCAAATTTCTACTGTTTTTTATATATCTTCTTCTTTCAGCATTTCATGTACTTTACTCTATTGCATGCTTTATATTTCCTAACTCGATATGAACTGCGTGAGATATTTTGTGCTCGCTCCCGTCCTGACTGGACCTGTTGAAAATATTACAGAGGATGAGGAGGAGGCCTGCGTAGACACCTACTATGGGGCAGCTGTAGATGCCATGTGTGACCCAGATTTCCAGCCTGATCCACTAGCTTAGAGACTGAGGCTCCCTAGTCTAGGTTTACTATTTCTGTCTTCTGAGATCTGATTGTATATATTCTTTCATTTTCAGTATTAGAGACTTGTATTGAGTTGGATGTTCTGTTTTGTATGGCAGTAGACACTTAGACTCTTTCTCTCTGATTGTATCATGTGGATCTTTTTATTCCAGTATCTATCTATCTTTTACTTTCATCATTCTGCCTTAGATGTGATTGAGACTGTATATTGTTATGTCACCTCCATTCGGGGCGTATATACTGTACAGGTACCTTTATATTGTTAGATGATTGACCTATGACAGCGTTCTACCGCCGACACTGCGGCGTAGGCTGGGCGTTGTTACGTTCTCGTACCCTCACAGTGGGTGCGGGTCGTGACACGCCCAGCCACCCATTCTTTACGCACGACGTTTTCTCGACGTTCATACGGCGTCGTACGACGGGCCGCGTGGTCGGCCGTCGTTTATACCCGTTGAGTTTTCATGCACGGACGTCCCATCAGGGGCGGAGCATAAGGTGGGCTCTCCCGGGCTGTAGCCCGGGCTTAAAAAATAAATAATGGGAGGTACCAGTAAAGTCACATGTAAATCATAGCTCAATTAGTTGAGTAACTAGCTGTTTATATAGGTAGTTCAGGGTTCAATTCCTTAGGTTGTTGTTTCAGTTTCTTTTTTAACTTTTGAAGCCAATTTTGTAGTTTTTTTTTGGGAAGCAAGTAAGCTATCACATGATTTTTTTTTTTAGCCCCCTCTAATATTTTTTCCTGCCTCCGCCCTTGCGCCCCATTGAGTATTAGTTTCTCTAAATTGATGGATCATTCAAACTTCTCAATCAAACATATGTTGATATTTGTTTTATGTAAATTGGTTTCGGATTTTTATTTGGTATTTCAGGTTCGGTTAGAGTTACATCAAAACCCTAATCATCAAAGTTTTCGGATTTACTTTCCGAATCAAAATCTTATATTTCTAAAATAATCGGGTATCGGTTACCATTGACAACCCTAGTATAGTCAAGCTACATATTTTTGGTCTTGGTCCATTGAATTTTTCTTTTCTTCAATTAGGGTTTGAATGTGCAATCAAGAACAGTATCTTCCAACTTAGAGTATCGATACCCTCTTAACTTTTGAAAATGTTGATAACTTACACTACAAAATTGAAAATTTTCTAAAAAACTTCATTGTATCTGTCCTTCTCTAACTTTGAAAAACTATTCATTAGTTACACTACCATTTTGATATTTTTTTTAAATACTTAATATATTAGCTCTCCATAACTTTTGCTGAAAAAATGTGTAATATCGGTTCCCTTCATCATTGGATCATGGTTGTCCACGATAATTGTGATGTTTCCGCATTTAATACTTGACATTCTTACTTTCTCAGTCACTTCTGTTTCTCTCTGCCTGCAGACTATATCTCAAGCTTTAGCCCCATCAAGAGAACACTTAGCAAGATCACTTCTGAAATGATGCGGTGAAAAAGATGATCATGCTGCTTTTGGAACTTCTTTTACAGACAGAATATGCAAAAGCAGAGATTTTCTTACATACAAGATCACTTCAGAGAAGAGAAAAGTAATCCTCTTTACTGAAGTCATGACTCGTACAAAATAACAAAAAAGTTTCAATGTATGGTTTGAATCAAACTTCGCAATATGGGTACCAGTATCAGTATCAGAACCTTCTTATGAATATCGGGATCGGCGATATCGGTGGTAACGGCAATTTTGGATCAGAGTATTGAATTTTTGATATCGGAAAGGAAATAATTATTAATAAATTTTTACAAAATATTTATATATTTAGACATAAATTAAAGTATTTTTTGTGTTGTTTCTCACTAGTTTTGAAATTGAAAGAAATTAGAGTCTATCTCTTACTGATTGGTTTACCTGCAATCAAAAAGTTTTTTTTATTTACATACTTTTACAACTTTACTCTTCTTTTAGACCATTACCGATTGGTTTATCTGCAATGAATAAGTTTTCTTCATTTACATCATTTTACAACCTTAGTATTCTTTTACACCATTACCGATCGGCTTACCTGCAATAAATAATATTTCCTCTTTTACATGCTTTCACAACCTTAATATTCTTTTACACCCTTGCCGATTGGTCTTTTTCGTTCAATTTTCTCTATCGAATTAGTAAGAAAGATATACCCAGCGTCAGGTCGGTATCATATTGTGACATGCCAAACTCTATCGATATCGGCCGATATTGCAAACTATGGTTTGAATCTTTCCATTTAAGGCATGTTAACAAGACATTTTGTATATATCCCTATCTCAGCTTGTTTAACCTCGAATGACTTGATTAATATTATACATAGATGTGAATGTTATTAGTTTATTGGTGTGTCAGTATTTTCGCTCAGTTTAATCAAGAGTAAAGACTTATAATCTTAGTAATTCTAGACTGCAGTGATTCCTTTATTTATTTTTATTTTTCTTTCTTGTGCTCCCTTTTCTAGGTAGGTTCAAAACTGATACCGGGGCCTCAATCGTCTGCCATAGCCGAGCCAGTTCAAGTTACCGGTCAAATAAACTTATGTTGTTGTATTAGTAATTTTTTTATATTAGATAAAGTAACTTACATTAAAATATTATATTTTTGAGGTTTCCAAGAAGCTATACATTGAGGCCTCGTTTGGTTCACGGAATGGAAGAGAAAGGAAATCAATTCCTTGTCATTTCCTTTCCTCTGGAAAACTTTAATTCATATTGATTTTCTTTTCCGATGTTTGGCAATGCCAAAGAATTTGGAAAGGAAAGTGAATACTTCAATGTGGGAAAGTGATTCCTTCCTTGGATGGATGGAATCACTTTTCCCCCTAATTTTCCTTCCATTAGAAATCACTTTCCTTTCCTCCTCAATTCCTTGGACGTCCAAACATAGAAAAGTAATCACTTTCCTTTCCCAACCGGAAGATTCCGCAAACCAAACGAGGCCTGATATCAGCTGGTGCAAATAGGAAAACTGTCAACCTTGTTCAATTTCAAGCCTCTGCAAAATTAAAGAGCAAAGGTTAACCCCCCACCTGTTTACTACATATATGCCACATATAAATGAAAGTTACTACTGGAAACTGGATAAACTCAATATTTCTTTTGTTTGTTTGTAGGGGTGAGCATTATTCGATTTTGGACAGAAAATCGAACCGAACCGACTAAGCGATTCGGTTCGATTTCGGTTTTGAAAATACTAAAAAAAATTATTCGGTTTCGGTTTTGGCTTTTGGTTTGGTCCAAAACCAAAAATCAAATAAAAAATTTTAGTTTATATATATATATATATATATATATATATATATATATATATATATATATATATATGCAACGTTTTAAAAACCAGATCGGAGATCGACCCGGTCCCGATACTGGGTTGGGTCAAACCGGTTCAACCAGTGGGTTAATCCGGATTGAACTAGTTATATATGCTTACAATTTTATTTGAATATATTACATATTACACAACTATAAATATACTACTTATGCTAAATTAGTAATAAGGCAAACATATTAACTTTTATTGTATGTAAAGTCTAAACCAAAAATCAAAAGTTGACCAAACTTGTATTACCCAAATCATTATGGCATAATATAATTGACTAGTACCTTACAGATCGAAATTTAAATAAACAAAAAAATGGTGGGAATTAAAATTGTTCCTCATGAACTTGTTCATCAAATTCACTCCAATCCACATGAACGTGGTCAGCCTCATCTTTATGAGAACATAGATTATGTTAGCAAAGTATAATAAAGTCATGATAAATAATGCATTATCATTTTTAACTTTATATTATCTCATGTCATTATTATTAAACTTAATGTTATTTTGATGACTTGCTGCTATTGATTTTTAGTTATTTGTTAAAGAGAAAATTAAACAAGGAAGATCAAAAGACAACAACCTTTCAAATTTGAGCGAAAAAAATTGGAAATTAGAATGTGAGCTAGAATCATATGGGAGATAATGGCATGATGCCACTTGCATGCAAGCATGGCACTAGTATAGGGGGACGCAAGAGGTGCACACTGCACAGTGCTGCCATTTCACTTGCATGCATGCAAGCTTGTTGAAAATTGCTAATTTTAATTAGCATTTAACAAAAAAAATAGAATTAAAAAAGTCAGGATCAAACCGGTTTAAAACTAAGCTGGGTCAGATGGTTCGGTGGTCCAACCAGTCGGGTCGACCAGTTTACACGAAAGAAGAAACTGGTTTTTGAAAAAAATAGTGGATTGATATTAAACCAACACGGAAAATTTACTGGTTCACGGGTTGACCGTTTCAACCGGCCGGTCTAGTCCGATTTTTAAAACACTGTATATAGATATTAATATATATAGTAGGTATATACCAAATCCATCTAGGTATATTTAGTTACTATATATATTAACAAAAAAAGCGCAGACAAACCAAAAAATTGAATAAATCGAAAACCGAAACGATTTAACTCGGTTTGATTTGATTTCGTTTTGTGTCATTTCGGTTCAATTTCAGTTTTGCTTATTCGATTTTGGTCCAATTCGAGGTTATTCGGTTCCGTTTGCACCGAATGCTCACCCCTATTTGTTTGCCTATACGAGTATTAATAAAGCAGGACGAACCAGTAGTTTGGGGTAATTACGGAAGTTGACACTCTCCTCAAACAGAGATGTAACCCCGGGTGCTCACAAGAGGACAACGAGATGCATGAAAAGTCAATCTATGGAAGAATGAGAGGTATTGATAGTCTCTCTCATTATAGCGTACAATAAGAAGGATAATTTATTCAATCGGATGAGCAAGGTTTTGGTTCAATCAATAAATTCTTTGTTTTTAAGAAGGGGCCAAAACCCATGTTTCTTGGAGAAAAAAAAAAGGAAAAACTTATTTTTTAAGAAAAGCTGAAAGATGTTAAAAGAAGCGAGAAATAGAATTAACACATTGATTCCCGTTTGCAATTTTATTTTTGAACGGTATGCATCCAAAGGTATAGATATGATTCCCAAGACATACAATTTTATCATAATCAATCAACTTCGTCGAGAAAGATTATTTCTAAATTTCAATACACAGCCAAAACTTCCGATCCTCATTCACTATACCACAAGAAGGGAAAAAAAATCCCCTAACTCCAGAAACAAGAACAAAACTTAAAAAAAGGGTGCGGCTATCCGTACCTCAGCAATTGCTAAACGTACCCCACCCTAAAAAAAATATATATATATAAACTTACTATTCTACCCCACTCTCCCGATCCCCCTCCCCCCCCCCCCCCCCTCCCCCGACCTCCCCTGCTGCTCCCCCTCCTCCCCCGCCCTCCCGCTCCTCCGACCCCCCCCCTGCTGCTCCTCCGACCCCCATCCCCTCCTCCTCCGCCCCCCCCCCCCCCCCCCCCCCCCCCGACCTCCCCCGCTGCTCCCCCTCCCCCCTTCCTCCCCCGCCCTCCTCCTCCAACCCTCTGCTCCCCTCCCGACCCCTCCTCCTCCTCCTCCTCCTCGTTCGGAGGTCTGGGTCGGAGGGCCGGAGGAGGAGGGGAGGGGGGTCGAGGGAGCGAGGAGGAGGGCGGGGGAGGAAGGGAGGAGGGGGAGCAGCGGGGGAGGTCGGGGGAGGGGAGGGGGGTCGGGGGGTCGGCGGAGCGGGGAGGAGAGGGGAGCAGGGGGAGGGGGTAGAATAGTAAGTTTACATTTTTTTTTTTTTTAGGATGGGGTGGACTTAGCAATTGCTGGGATGCGGATAGCCACACCCTTAAAATAATTTCTGCGCTCATGTTGTCAGTGTAAGTTTCAGATTGACCACTAAAGGAGATCTATAAACCATTATCAGAGTTGAGTAGAGTCGAATGGAAAAAAATGATTCAAACAGCCCACCAAAAGAAAAATTGAGACGGAGGCTTGCTTGTTTTTGCCATACCATGTAATAGAAGAGGCAAAGTCTTAAACCACTTAATATAGCATTAGAAACAATGAATTCGTTCTCACATTCGCTTACAACCATTGTTCGGTATAAAACTACAGACAGAAGAAAACTGCAGTTCCAGTACGGAGCTCACGGCGGCAGTCTCCCCGACAAGTACTGGCAGAGCTTGTCCCGCAGAACGCATCCATCTTTGTCGGCAAAACTGCAGAACTGTTGCTTGTAACTGGCGTCGTGGGTGTGAGACAGCGGCATCTCGTCCCTCTCCTCGTCTTCCATGTCGATGATGATGTTGTGCAGCAGGCAGCAGACCAGAACTATCCTGGGTAGACGGTGCTTGTCAGGCCTCCACATTTCTCCCTGAACAATCTTCCACATATCCTTCAGTCTCGCCAACGCTCTCTGCGCAACCATTCTGGTTGCAGAGTGTCTCTTGTTGAACTCTGACTGGGACTCGGAAAGTTGCCTCCCTTGGTAGGGAGTGAGAAGCCACCGGAGGAGGGGGAAGGCTTCGTCGCCAACTACATACTCCCTGACTTCAGACCCTTCCGAAAGCTCCATCTTCTTTCCGTTCAACCTTCCATCTCTCTCACACAGTTTGAAAAATCCTGAATTGCGGAGCAGTAGGAAGTCGTCCATGCTTCCAGGCCAGCCCGTGACGATATCTCGGAACCTCATCTCAGGGTCCACAACGGCCTGCAAGACCATGCTGTGATTCTTTGCATGGTCACGCCATACTTTATTTGCAGGGTCAAGAAAGGGCAGGCACATCATGATGTGGGTGGTGTCTATGGCCCCGCAGCAGTTGGGGAGACCTCGGATCTTTTCAAACTTGGCCTTGATAGAATCCATTTCCTCCTCGGTGTTGGGCCACCGAAGGTGGTGGAAGCCTCTCTCTTCCATGGCCTCCACGAATCGCCAAGTCACTTGGGAGACGGTGGAATGATTCATGCCGAAAGACACTCCAATGTTCAGTAAGGATTCCCCAGAGCTTAATCTTCTTAGAGCAATAGCTACTTGATCATATATAGACAGAGTCTTGCCATCATTGAAAGCAAAGTTCTTCGCCATCAAATCCTCCCGCACCAATGAACATATGTAGTTGAACGTTTTTCTTGAGATCTTGAAAACAGATTCGAACCTTTTTGATTCTTTTGACATAGATAAGGGCCCTGCACAAACATCAACGATGGAAATAATAAAAATATATGGTAGATTAAATTTCTGCAATAGAAAATGCATGGAGAATTAACTTTGACACTCATTCAGAGATTTGCTAAATTTATTAAGAACAAGAGAGAGCACAAAGAACATAACAGACTGTAATGAAGTAAATATTACCTGTGCATATCTAAGTAGCTATGTTTCATGGACACGAATATGACATGAAACATGAAGACGACATTAATTTTGGCATTTTGGAGTGTGTGTGTCGTGCCTAATACATGTACCTCATGACACGACACATTACATCTCTTTTCAGAGTGTCTGTGCTTCCTAGCTAAGTAGTGAGTACACTTCACTGCATTACTTCCTAACAAGTTCTCCATGATCTAGGATTTTGATGGCCAAGAATAAGATGGACTTAGCAATCTCTTCCTTCGATGTAAGGGTTTAAATCATCAAGGCTACTGAAGAAACCCATATGTTCTGCTCATACTACTTCCTTACTTTATTACTGTTCGATCGCAACACTTTCATCTCCAGCATCTGTTATAACTTACAACATGTATATCTCCAGCTGTTAGGGTCTCATTTCAGAATCCTGTTTCGCTCCTTCACCCTTGAGGCAAGCCTATGAAATCCTTCACATTCATGTTAATTCCTAAGGCTTATTCTACATCTTTCCTTAGATTACTGCTTTATAGTCTTCTCAAATGCTTGCAGTAGGTGTTCAAACATTCCTATCCAATGGCTTTACGCTTCCCTACTTTTTTATCTAATTTTAGATTTCATAACTTTAGTAAATCCACCATAGCATCTCATTCCTCCAAAATTTAACTTGGACATACCCTCTATATTGGTCAACACTCATCCTATACAAATATAATTACTTCAATTGTGCTACGCCTTTTTTGTCTGCCATGTGATAATGTAATAAACCTTCAAAAGTTGTGTATCTAATATTCTACAAAAGCTGGCAGGGATTAAGAATACCCTCCCCGTGATTTTCTAAAGCAAGCTGACACCAATTGCTCACATTACAGATTCTATACCTTAAAACCTATCTAATTTGGTGGAACTGAACTGTGAACTGTTCACTTTACCTTTCATGGGATATGGGGAGATTTGCCTGCAGACACTTCTCTCTCCCAGGGATATTCTTGGTTGGATATCCAAGAACAAAAGGTACTAGAAAATCTATAATTTTATCTTTTGATATTTTTCTTCAATTCAGGTACGGGAATATTTCATTAGTTCTACATAGGCTTATGTAAATGATGAACAAAAATTACTTGTAAAATAATATGAAACAAGTTCCATGCTACTAATATTGTTTTGATATGTTTCAGCAATTTGGATACGTATTCAGTCTTAAAATTGAACCTCCACCTGTGGGAACTTCGATTCATAAGCAGATACTAAAATGCTCAGCCGATACTGATTTATCTTGCAGTTTTGACTATTGATTGCCTCTGTGCATTCTGGAAGTGCAGGACATCAGTAGTGACCTAGTTTTCACTATGCCCTATACTTCTATTAATTTGATCCATATCAGACCTTCATACCTCATATGAGGATGTCAATTTACATCTGCAACATAGCTATGAAACACAAGTGAGTCAAACAAACATAACACTGAGAACTATAAAATCCTTCATATTTTTTAAGAAAATTTACGTTTGGCATAACCTCATCAATCGTTGGAGATTCATGCCGTAGTTTGTTAATTTAAAATACAACAAAAATTCCAGTGAGAAACACAGGTTATCCATAAGAAAAGAAGTAACCTCATGAAACAATATGGGAAAAAACCATAATAACCATATTTGTAATTCTCATGCTATAAGAATTTTTGTTATGTAATTTATATTAATTGGTTGAGTATTCAACATTAACCTTCAAACTGTGTAAGAATGTGAAGCCGTATACCTCTAAGGTCATATTTTAGAAAGGTGCAGGCAGAGAGTTACCAATTGCAAAATTTCATTCAAAAACTATTTTCCTAATGATGATCATTAAGCTGTAGAATATTAGGAGTAATAAATATGTTTATTGATAATCTCTTGGCTATATATAGCCTTACAACCCTCCATCTTACATTAAAATCCCTTAATACATTCTAATATACCAACACTCCTCAAGATGGGCGAAAGATATTCACTAAGCCCATATTGTCACATCCTCTAATCATATCTCCAGAGCTAAGTCCCTTTGTCAGACTGTCTGCTACCTGATCCTTGGTTGGAACGTGGCCTATCTCCAGTAGTCCATTGTCCAACTTCTCTTTGATGAAGAATCTATCGATCTCGAGGTGTTTGGTCCTGACATACTGCACCGGATTGTTGGCGATACTGATGGCTGACTGGTTGTCACACCACAGCTTCATCTTGGCTCCTTGATCCAGCTTCAGCTCCACCAGCATACTCTTCAGTCATAGTAGCTCTGCAACTCCCACGGCCATAGCTCTGTACTCCGCTTCAGCTGTCGATCTGGTCACTACTGACTGCTTCTTATTCCTCCAAGAGACCAAGTTGTCTCCTACAAATATGCAATAGCCCGAGGTAGACCTCACGTCATCAGTACAGCTAGCACAGTCAGAGTCACAATAGCCATCGATGCTCAATTGATCATTCTTTCTGAATATCGGTCCCTTTCCAGGGGCACCCTTCAAGTATCTCAGAATCTGGTACACTACATCCATATGACCATTCCTTGGGTCATGCATGTATCGGCTCACCACACTCACTGCAAAGCACATATAAGGACGTATGTGGCTCAAATAGATCAACTTGTCCACCAGTCTCTAGTATCTGTCCCAGTCAACTAGTTCTCCAGCCTCAGCACCCAGCTTGAACCTCTGATTGATCGGCGTCGCTGCAAGTTTGCATCCCAACATCCATGTCTCTGTGAGAAGGTCCAACGCATACTTCTTCTGAGAAAGAACAACCCCTTCTGCTCCTCGAGCAATCTCAACCCTTCACCTCGAACTCCTTGCCAAGCTTCCTCTTGAATCGAGTAATCTCCTGTTCATCATCTCCTGTGATAATTATATCGTCGACATACACCGCAAGCATGGTGAAGTGGCCTTCATTCCGACGAAAGAACACAGTATGATTGGCATTGATCTGCCGATATCCCGTCCCTATATCGCCCTCCTGAATCTGTCAAACCACGCTCGAGGAAACTGCTTCAGTCCATAGAGGGACTTCTTCAACCTGCAAACATTTTTCACTATTTTATCGGTGCAGAATCCTGGTGGTATCTTCATGTACACCTCCTCCACTAGATCTCCATGAAGAAACGCATTCTTCACATCCAGTTGGTGTAGCTTCCATCCACCATTCGCTGCCAAAGAAATCAGGGTCCTAACGGTACTCATCGTTCCAACTGGTGCAAAGGTCTCGTCGTAGGTCAATATCGTACGTCTGAGTGTATTCTTTTGCCACCAGTCGAGTCTCGTAGCGCTCAACCTGTCCATCTGGGTTTTGCTTCATAGTAAAGACTCACTTGCATCCGACTGCCCTCTTTTCCTCTGACAGTTTTACCATTTCCCAAGTGTGGTGCTTTTCAAGAGCTCCTAACTCTTCGTGCATCGCCGCTTTCCACTTTGAATCGTTCTTAGCATCCTGTCAATTGTTAGGTACAGTAATACTATCCAAAGACGCAATGAATGCTCCATAAGAAGAAGAGCTGTTATCATATGAAACAAACTGAGCAAGGTCCCAACCATATCTATCAGGAGGATTTTCAGCATTGCTGCAAGTGGTCCTCCATACTGATAATGGTGTGGGAGGAGTAGGAAGAATAATATCACCTGAAGGAAAATCTGGTGGTCGTGGTGTAGGTGTCTCAGGAGTCGAGACGGACGCAGGCAAGGGACTTGGCACTGGCACTATAGGTATCGGTCCTGCAGTTTGTTTTCCTTTCCTGTTGTAGGTAAGTAACTCCCCCTGAGCCGTGGGCCTAACACCTCTCATCTCCTCCCCATGTTCCTCTTCACTCTCCTGCTCCTCCTCAACCGTTCCTCCATGTCATACACCTAAACCGGTCACCACACTCTCACCAATCTCCCTCTCTCACCTCATACTCTCGGTATCAGGTGAGTTGTCCATAGGTGAGATTTCCTCCTGACGGTAATATGGCTCATGCTCCTTAAAGTGAATATCCATGCTCACAAACCTCTTCTTCTCTACTAGGCTCCAGCACGCGTACCCCTTTTGAGTCGCCGAATAGCCCACGAAGACACACTTGACGGCTCTCGGGTCAAGTTTTCCAACAGACGGTCTGTTGTCCTTCACAAAACATACGCAGCCAAACACCTTCAGTGGGAGTATCCCACTATTATTTTCTAGCAAGATCCCGCATGGAGACTTCCATTCAAGTACCTTCGAGGGCATCATGTTGATCAGTTGAGCTGCTGTCAACACTGCATGCCCCTATAGACTCTGTAGGACATTCATGGCGATCATCATGCTCCTTGCCACCTCCAGAAGGTGTCTATTCTTTCTTTCTGTCACTCCATTCTGTGTTGATGTGTATGCAGAGGTGGTCTGATGCTGTATCCCGTGGGCTGATAGGTATTCCTCAAGTGCTTTGTTGGTATAATGTTCCATTGTCAGACCTCAGTACCTTCACCACTACTCTATACCGAGTCTGGACATGTTTATAAAAGTCCCAGAAACAGGCAAAAACATCACTCTTATTCTTCATCAAATACAGCCAGGTGACACGAGAGGAACAATCAATAAAAAAAAATGAAATACTTGTAACCATTCATAGTAGTTGTGGCACACGGCCCCAAACATCAGAATGTATAATATCAAAAACAGAAGAGCTTCTATAGCCCGCACTAACATATGAGCTTCTAGTAAGTTTGCCTAAATCACATGCATCACATACTAGTTTCTCTTCATTTGCTTTCTCATAAATAGATGGATACAACCTACTCAAAATACCAAAAGAGGAGTGCCTCAACTGCCTGTGGTGGAGTATCAGTGTATCCTCGGCACTCATCTTCGGTCCTCCAATTTCTGCCCTCTCTGCCACAGACACCAATACCGAATCCAGCCCTTCCAGGTCCAGGTACCACAGTCCATCATGCCAAATGTCAGTCCCAAGTCTTCGTCCCGTCTCCTTCTCCTGGAAGATCACCTTAGAAATATCAAAAGAGACAATGCATTTTAGTTGAAGGATTATTGAACTAAAGGACAAAGACTGACTGGAAAATAACGAACATGCAAAATATTAGATAATTTCACTGAACCTGTACAATCGACAGTAACCTTACCGACCACTGGCTGGAAAGTACCATCGGCTGTTTGAATGATGTCCGTCGGTGCTAGGTGAGTGTAGGAAGTGAACTCACTAGCATTCCTTGTCACGTGTCGAGACGCACCCGAATCGACAATCCAGTCCGACGATCTAAAGTAAGTCACAGATGCAAGGGCGAATGAGTCATCAGTACCTTCTGATGGATTGACATACATGGCAGCGTTGCCTCTGGCAAAGAATGAGGTGGACGCCTCCTCGGTCTCACTCCTCCTGTCTCCATCGCGTGATGCTCTCTGCTTCCTCCTGAGTACCTCCAGCATGTCCACCAGTGCATGATCCTCCTCAGTATAGGTTCACCCGATTACCTCCTCGACCACCCCGACGACCACGGTCACGTCCTCCAAACTGTCCACGTCCACCACCTGAATCTTCCTCCTTGGGTGATTTGGTGCAAGCATACCTCAGATGACCCACTCCCCGCAGTTGTAGCACTGCCAGGGCTCTCCCTTAGGTCCTATGCCGGCTGAATTGGCAACCGCCAGTGCTGACTTCACTTCAGGAGGACCGCATGTCCCTGTCTGCAACTTGATGCGAGTCTCCTCCTGGATCATGGCCGAGATAGCCTCCTCAAGTGTAGGAATCTTCGGTTAGGCTAGAAGTAGTGTTGTCCTCTGAACAAACACTGCGGCCAGCCCCTTAAGAAACTTCATTATCCTCTCCTGTAGACATATGTCTCTCCTTACACTTCGGGTCCTCGCAGCTCGTCCGATCTGATAAGTGATCGTAATCCAACCACAGACGCTCCAACTCCGTGGCATACTCTTGTACCGTCTTCTCTCCTGTACGGTGTCGTCGATCTTCCCCTTTATCTGGAAAACTCTAAAGTTATTCCCCACACCATCGTAGGTCCTCCTTAATTTCTCCCACACGTCCTTCACCATCTCAAGGCCATCCACTGTGGCGGTGATCGACTGGACTAAATAATTGAGGCGCCAAATGTATATCACCATATGAGTGGACTTCCATTCGTTCCGGCTGTCTTCTCTCCTGACAAGAAATCCTTCAGGTTCTTCCCTGCGAGGGTTCTCCTCACCCGTCGTGACCAACTCAGGTAGGTAGTCGGTCCATTAAGCTTCAGATCGATGGAGGGAAGCTCCAACTTCGCCGATGTTCATGTCGCGCTCTCACCAGCCGACAGTTTCATCAGCTTCATCAACGTTGCGACCTCGACAGAGTCCAACATCTTGATGATCTCCTCCATCAATCCTCCTCTTCTCCAATCACCTCACATCCGTCCCACAATTTACGTTCGTCCTCTCCTAGACCCGATCATGTCTCTCCCACATCGGATCTAGGCCTTCGATGTCAACGTCCGAAACAACCCGCGGGAGACGCCGGGAACTGCGACAGAAGGCTCCTGCGGGATCCGCAGGAGTCGCGGCTTCGCAGTGATGGTTGCGGGCGAGCGGCGTGGCTGCTGCGGCGGCGGCTAGGGTTTGGGAGCGGCGGTGGCGGCTAGGGTTTGGGAGCGGTGGTGGCGGCTAGGGTTTGGGAGTGGAGGTGGTGGCCAGGGTTTGGGCTCTGATACCATATAGAATATTAGGAGTAATAAATATGTTTATTGATAATCTCTTGGCTATATATAGCCTTACAACCCTCCATCTTACATAAAATCTCTTAATACATTCTAATATACCAACATAAGCAAAATGGATAGAATACAAACAAGGAAAGGAAGTAGATCTCAATTGTTAAAGAATAGAAGGCTGTTGTAACAGGGAGATGGGTTAGCAAGATGATTGAAGTACAAGGTAGTCTTTTCTACTCCAGTTCACCAAGAACAAACCTCTCCACTGAGGTCTCCGAAATGTTGCCAATACCCTCAAACCTCGTTTATTCCTTTCAAACGGAGTAAACAAGTCAAAAAGACTTAGAGAACAAATGGGATACAAAAAAGGGAACGTAACCACTTTGGACATGCAATATTTTATAGACAACTTGTTATGTGTTGTTATACATTATTAAATACTAACAAACCTGCCAACCACGCAAAAGACAAGAGTTGATTTAGGTTCAAACAGCTCATCTATATATAATCTTCTTATACAAGATATATGACATGATGTGTAGTAAATATGAAATTTTGGTGGAGATGCTACATATAGTGGATTCAAAGAAAGGGGATAAACGGTAAGGGGCCTCGACTTGATGTGAAGGAACTAAAGAGATTATCTGATTAAATTCGCACAAACAAGATGATATGATAAATTTAGCCAAAATATAGTTTTGGATTGCATTTGCTGATTGTGCTTGTCAAATATGAATATGATATTTAGTACAATAGAGCTCATTCATGTAAATATTTCTGACTCGTACTGATTGATCAAATTTTAATAATGACAATCTCAAGCGCTGCTTTTCCATTTCAATTTTTTTCTTTTTTTTATCCAGCACGTGCGGGCTCAATTAAATCGTGTCCCCCGCACACGATTTTTAGTCGGTCGTCATATCGTTTCAGACTCTTCGTGTGGATCTTGTCCGTACTGGCTTTGTCATCATCGCCCCACACGCACAACTCGTGCACTCCGTGCGCTCCATAGCTCCATGAGACGGCCATGATGTCTTTCGACGTCCGCAACTCAACGTCTCGCTTTGCCCACGACGTCGAAGGCGCCCCCGACGTATTCACGACGCCTACGACATTCGATGCCGCCCAGCCACCCGTTCTATGCGCACGACGTCCTTACGATGCCGCACGACGGACCGCGTGGTCGGCCGTCGTTTATACCCGTGATAGAATGGTGTCAGTCCTCGACCGTCCGCGTGGCGCCCGATCCGTTGAATTTTCATGAACGGACGCCCATTCTGGCTCACGCCAGCTCAGATCGTGGCCATTTTTCGTCTGTCCTCCGACGTTGCCGATGCCCCGCATCGCACGGGCCAGGCTATATCACTATATAAGTTTCTCCACGCTAACCTTGTGGCAAAAACAACAAAGCCTTTATTCCAAATACTTTGGAACAGCCAAAGAATCCTTTTTCTATGGCTAGCCTGCAAAAACACCATTTTCACGAAAGATAATCTGGCTAAGCGTAATTGGGTGGGTCCGAGCAACCGTATATTTTGTAATAATCATAGGAAAACAATGGAATCGTTGTAGTAATTCAACCAATATGGAATATGGGAGGCGTGTAAAGCATATTTGGAGGTAAGCGGTCACCCAGGCTCAGTAAAGTCTTTAAAAGTCTTCATGGGATATTTGGAGGAAAAGAGAGTCAAGAAGTGTGATACATGGCTATGGGTCATCATGGCAGCGGCTACATGTTGGCAAAATTTGGCTAGAAAGAAACAATAGGACCTGCAATAGAAAGCATGACACCATACTAACTTCTAACTAAGGCCTTATCAAATATCAAATTTGGGCAAGAGAAGCATCCGGAAAGGACCCAAGAAGAATCAAAGACTGATTCAAGACCAGGACGACTTGGACACCCAGGATAATGGACATGCAAAGAGGAATGACATTTAGGAGGGTGTTTGGCATATAGGTTATGGGTGACATGTATCTTTTTGCTTACTATGGTAATTGTTAGCTATATCTTGTCTACTTTGGTAGTTGGGACTTGTTATATCTTTTTATGTGTTTTGTACTTCGGAGGTCTCATTAAACCACTCTTTAATGAAACAAGAGGGAACCCTCTCACCTATTCTCTCAAACCACTGCCTCAAATTGGTGTAAATGCAAATTTGTCGCACTAAGAGAAGCCCGAAAGCGTACTGCAAGGATCCAGTACATGGAGGTCCCAACAAAAATTTTATGCTGGTTATAGGCAGCTTAAGACAACTCTTCTTTCTATGGTCTCAGAACTGGAGTAAACAAGACATTATGAGAGGAGGCAGAGTTTTGTCATTGTTTTCAAGTACTGAAAAGAAAATTGTGTGCAGGTTGACATATTGCTCCAATCCAATATCAACAAACCAGGCTGGCTTCATACAATCCTCATCTTACTTATTACCAGATTTTTGGCTCTTACCCTACCAGAACAAGATCCTTTCTCATGGAATTAGCTGTTGTCATTTTAGATTTCGCAGCAGGGATATTTTCAGTTTTTGACAAGTTAGCCACTCAAGGACACTCTAAGGACACATCAAATCATTATGTAAAGAAAATATCACCTTTCAATTCAAAATTAGCAATTTCAACTTTATATAGGGAGCATACATGCGGATACGACTCGTCTTCGGAGCTGTTGTTTGGCATGTTTGCGTGAGCGAAATCGTCGTATCTTTGAGAGTCTTGCACTCAGTATACACGTTGTACAAAGAAATATAGAGGCTGAGTAGATATCTTTGGTCCCAGATGATATATTTTGGGTCTGGGACGGGAGTCTAGTTTTGTAATACTTGTTTTATCAATAATATTTACCTTCTTCGAAAGTATATATATATATATATATATATATATATATATATATATATATATATATATATATATATATATTGGAATAAGGGTAAATTTTATTCCACGCAAATCGCAGTAAAGGTATTACAATACACTATTCTCACATCTCCCTCCCCAGTTAAGGGGCCATTACAGTTACATCGAATTCTATATTATGCAGAATTCCTACTGGCGGAGTAACCAGTCCCTCAAAGATACGCCTGTTGCGCTCCCTCCAGACATACCAAACTGATGCTGCAAGTCTAACTCTAGCCATCTTGGCCCAACCAGGATCCATGCCTCGGCGGTCTCTGATCCAGCTGAGGATCCGCCGGATATCTCTGGCACTACCAACTCCACCCATCGATCGCATACACTGCTCCGTCCAGATGTGCCAAGTCAACGGACACTCAAAGAATAGGTGGCCCATAGATTCCGCTTCGCCCATACAAAGTACACACTTCGGGTCTGGAATCTGCATCCCAAATCTGATAAGTCTATCCCGCGTTATCAACATGCCCAGAAGGAGTCTGTATGAACAGAGTTGCATTTTACGGGCAATCCCCTTCGCCCAGATGAAGTCATACTCCGCAATCCTGTCATGTGGAGGCCGACCAGATTATAGCAACTTTTAAAACTGAATGTCCCGGACCCTCCAACCGAACCAGGAGCAACCCAACTCCAGGAGTCCGCAGGCTGGCTAGTATCGATAGAGATCCGACGAATCGTCTCTCCAAACTGAGCCGTGAATGGATATTCCTCGGGCCTCCAGCTCCCATCCCTGATGATCCGACTGCATTTCACCCCCCGGCTCGCCTCTCTGTCCCACTGAGTACCCAAGATCTCCAGAAGGGAGCCATTTCCCATCCACGGGTCTAGCCAGAGATCAGTATTCGTCTCATCTTTCATAATCCTACAAATAGCGAACTGAAGAACCGGTCTGCACCTAAGGATAGCCTTAAATGAGACCGAAAAATTGTTATCAATCCTGCATTGCCAGAAATTCATCCGCCGCACATATCTGCTAGCCAGCCACTCTGTCCAAAGGGAACCTCCCGTGATGAACCGCCACGCCATCCGCACCCCAGATGCCTCCATAACCGTCCGAAGAGGTCGCAACCCCACTCCTCCTTCCTCCCGGGTCCGGCAGAGTTGTTCCCAAGCAATCGCATGCATACCTCCTCTCCAAATGAAATTAGCACAAATGGACTCCACCTTCCTTATGGTAGCTACCGGAATCTGAATCGACTGCAACCAGAACATAGCGATGCCAGAGATAACAGACCTCACCAGCTCAATACGGCCACCAAAGGACAGTCCAGCTGCCTGCCAGCCTTCCACTCTCCTTTGGGCAAAATCCACCAGGCTGAGACAATCTTGATCCCTGGCATAATTGACCGTCAACGGAACCCCCAGATACTTCACCGGTAACTCTCCTTTCTCCACTCCCAGAGCAAGGGCCCGTTCCTCCTTGAGGGTGCACTGAGAGCTGAAATAGACCCTGCTCTTCTCCCTATTCAGCTGCAGACCAGACAGCCTCCCAAACTCCTCCATAATATCAGAAAGCGCCCTCATCCCCCTCATAGATGGATGCAGGAATACCAAGAGGTCGTCAGCATATATCAAGTGAGACACCACCGGCTTGACCTGCCTGAAAATTGGAACAATCTTCCTACTATGCACAGTCAGGTCCATCAAACAAGTGAAGTACTCCATCACCAAAGTGAACAGGTACGGAGAGAGGATCCCCCTGCCGCAGTCCCCTGTTGCTCGAAAAGCATCCATATGGAGTACCCTGAATGAGGACCGAAAATGTGGGGGAGCATATGCACTCCCTCACCTTGCCACCCATCTCTCATCAAATCTCATAGCAAGCATAAGATGGCATAGGAAGTCCTTGTTGACCGTGTCATAGGCTTTCCGCAAATCCAGCTTCACACAAGCCTTCATCCCCCCGGCTTGTTGAAATCTCTCACCATCTCATGTGCAAGAAGGCTGTGCTCAGCAATCGAGCGCCCCTTGATGAAAGCCGCTTGATTCCGAGACACCAAGTCCTGCATAATTCCCTCCATACGCCGACACATGAGGTGTGTAATTATCTTGTATAGATAATTACAACACGCAATAGGCCTGAAGTCGGCAGGGAGGTCGCACCCTCCTTCTTCGGAACCAAGGTCAAGAATGTGTGACTCAGCTCCTTCAACAACTTCTCTTCCAAGAAGAACTCTTGCACCGCCTCCAGGACTGAGAACTTAAGCTCACCCCAGTGGCGCCTAAAAAAGCCGCAAGAGAAGCTGTCCGGCCCCGGAGCCTTATTTGGATCTGCCTTCATCACAATAGCCTCCACCTCCTCCAATCTCACAGGGGCTAGCAGCAAACTATTCCCATGGTGCGTTACCAGCCGCTTCGTGACAAGCCCTGAAAACGTGATGGGATAATCTGACTGTTGGTATAAGTCCGAGTAGAACCTGACTGCCTCCTCCTGGATCTCCACTGGGTCTCCAACAAGCCTGCCCTCGCCATTAAGCAGCCTGGGGATGCTGTTCCGGTGCTGTCTGGCACGGATCACATCATAGAAGAACTTGGTACAGCGATCACCATCCTTGAGCCAAGAACACTTGGCCCTCTGGGCCGCACTAATCTCCTGCTGAAGTCTCATGATGCTGACTTCCGCAATCAGGTCCCTCTCCCTGGCTGCCAACTCCCCGCTCAGCATGTCAGACTGCAGAGCCTCCTGGACCTCTCGAAGCTCGGCCTCTTTTTCCTCCAGGGAAGACCGCGACATCTTCTTCACCCAATTCCGGATAGCTCTCTTGACCTGTTTGAGTTTGTGCACCATGCGGAACTGAGCCGTGCCCTCCCTAGTATGCTGCAGCCCGCCCATAACAACCTCCTCGTATCCCACAGAGAGGTACCAGCCATTGTTGTACCGGAATGACCGAGTCTTCCAAGTGGGCCTCTCAGAGAGACCTACCCGGATAGGAGAGTGATCGCTGGTCCCCGCCGCTAGCCCTTCCGCCCTGGAATTCGGGAAGTAGCGAAACCATTCGCTATTTCCCAAAGCCTGATCAAGCTGACAGGCGATCCTGTTATGAACCGCCTTATTGTGCCAGGTCCAGATGTGTCCATCCCTCTCCAGTCCCCTCAGCCCAGACAAGAGGAGACACCTCTGGAAGTCGTATAGGATCGGATCCGGCACCGGACGACCTCCCACCTTCTCATGCCGATGAAGCATGGCATTGAAGTCTCCCATAAGCAGCAGGGAGAGATGCAGGAGCTCCGCCATCCGTCCTACGCGAACAATGTCCTCCCACAAGGTATCACGACGCCGCCTGTCGTTGTGCCCATAAACCGCGCCAAGAATGAAGCGAAATCCTCCTTTGTTTATAAAGGAGATGCCAATAAGCTGCTCCGACATCAGCACCTGATCCCCCTCCCAACAATCTCTGTTCCACCGAACCCAGATCCCAGCCATATCGCAGAGATCTAGGTTGTGAGCTTGCCCCCAGTTCCCCGGAGTCCTGCGAGATAGCATAGTCGCCCCTCTAATCTTCGTCTCAAGCAGAATAGAAATGTCACACTTCTCCCTCTTCAGAACACTACTAATCTCCCTCCATCTCCCAATGGAACACCCTCCACGAATGTTCCAGGCAAGGACCGACATTAATTAATTAATATGGGGTCCCCCTGAACTCCATCCGGACTGACACCCGAGGGAAGTATCCCGTCCGTCAAATCTATATCCTCCCCCATCTCTGTCCCCGAGGAGGGAGCAAGATGTGCCTGAATCCTGGAAAGAGCCAAGGTCCAATCTGGGTTGGCCACGGTCTGATCATCTAGCCCCCCTGGCCAGAGCTCATCTTTCCGTGGGGACGGGGCATGTCTTTTCCTGCTATAGACCTTTTCCACCATAGAAGTCTCCATCCCATCCTGTCTACTAACCAGAGAACTCATACCCCTGGTCACCATCATCCTCTGGGGCCTGAACGGGACCATCGCGCCCTGGGAACCCTCCTGTCTCGACGGGGTGTCAGTCTCTGACCTCCTGGCCACCTCCATCAAGGAGTCCTCCTCCGTCGGCCTGACTGTCGCCGCCACTCTGGTAATGGGACTGGACGCCACCTCTGGCTCAGCTACCTCCATCTGCCCAGCCGAGGACCTAGCTGTCTCCGTCCCTCTCGTCAGGCAAGCACTAGAAGAGTGCCCAAAGCACGCACAAAGGGAACACATTGGGGGGACCCAATCATACTCCACGGCCTGCGTCAGAACCTCCCCGGACGCCACCTGATACTCGAGCATACTCGGAAGCTCCGTCCCAGCCTTAATCTCTACAAATACCCTGGCGTACATCAGCCTGGTACGGAAAGCCGTAGCCTCATCCGCCTTGATCGGCTTACCGACCAAGCTAGCTAATCTCATAAGAAGAGGGATACTCCAGTATCTCACCGGGAACTCAGGAAATCGAATCCAGACGGGAATCGTATTCAGCACCTCCATCTCACATCTCAGCTCCGGTGTCCACTCCTTCAGTATAATGAGCCGCCCGTCAAAGGACCAGGGCCTTCCTTGAATAATCCTGGACACATCCTCCTCCAGGCCGAATTTCACGAAGTAAAATCCATTCTCACGGAAGAAGAACTCCATGCTCCCCTTGGGACGCCATACCCTCTCTGCATATCCTCATATCTGCCCGTAGAACGGTTTACTTCCCAACACATACATCACAAGCGTGTTCTTCCAGAAGTCCGTGACCTCTGCAATCTCCTCTGCTGGAAAATAAGCTCGGAGACAGAGGGGGACGGCCGCCCGCCCCCTCCCTTCCTCCCAGGTCGCCTCCTCCCCTCCGCGAGTGGGTCCGACGGACGGGGAGGCGGCGTGAGGAGAACCCTAGAATTCTCTAGGTCGCCTGCTCCCGCTCCCGAAACCATTATATATATATATATATATATATATATATATATATATATATATATATATATATAAGGCCTGGGCTCGAACCCAAGACCTCCCCTTTATCCCTCACCAGCCCCTACAGCTTAGCCACTCCATGGTGGCCAATTTCATCTAGGGCCGGCTATCCTACCCTCCCCCTGCTCCCCTCTCCCCCCCCCCCCCCCCCCCCCCCCCCCCCCCCCCGCGGTCCCCTCCCGACCCCTCCTCCTCCGACCCAGGAGGAGGGGTCGGGAGGAGGAGGAGGAGGAGGAGGAGGAGGGGGGTCGGGAGGAGGATGAGGAAGGAGGAGGGGGTTCGTAGGAGGAGGAGGAGGATGAGGAAGGAGGAGGGGGTTCGTAGGAGGAGGAGGAGGGGTCGGGGGGTGGGGGATGGGTGGGGGGTGGGGGGGAGGGGGGTCGGAGGAGGAGGAGGGAGGAGGAGGGGTCGGGGGAGCAGGGCAAGGGGGGAGGGGAAGGGGAGGGTAGGATAGGAATTTCGATTTTTTTTAGTGGGGTGTGCTCAGTAGGTCATGGGGTGCGGATAGCCGCACCCTTTCATCTAATATATATGATCTATAATTCTATTTTACCTCCAATACAGGTCTAAACTCAACTTCATGTAAACTGAGTGAAGTTTATCCAAGTTATGGAGAAACTTTATTTCTTCATGTTTCCAGTACAGACGTAAACATATCAGACTTGCTCCTATATCAGGATTTTCTGTTAGACAATTCTGGACACATGACACCCATGCCCTATTAATATTTGCACTTCTTATTATATCATATGTCCAAAGCATTTGAACTTGAACATAATATCTGATCCAGTTTTCATATTTGAATTTCATTGTCAACCTTGTGTGTAACAACATTTTTAAGTACCTTACGATCACGAACCTCTTGCGTCATAGCATGCACCATATAGTTTACCTTGTGGTATTAATCTTGCCAAACCAAAGTCTTAGAGAGGTACTTACTCTTTGAAGTGGCTTGAAGCACTTGATCTATAAACAAACTAATAATTTGTCTCGGCATACCAATCATTTAGCACTTTGCAGCTCAGACTCGGTTTAGCCACATCTTATATCCTATAGAAACTAGACCTCTTCACTAAGTCATTAGCTGTACCATTCAATTCTTCCATCAAAACTGGAACAACATCTATCTGTTAAACCCTTTATTGCATTGTCTGCAATTTGTATAAGATTTATCCAAAGACATTTTCGATATGCCTCTTCTATAATATGTTTTATTTGTCTAGATTTCTCCTGAAGCCACTTCCATTGTACATGAGAAACTTGATTTGTCCAAGCCTCGAATCCTTTCACCAAATAGTTTGTGTGTTTGCCTTTAAACGTTGCACTTCATTTTGATACATCTCTGTAATAGAATTCTCTTTTTTAGGTGCAAAAAATTGCTGCCTCTTTTCTATGATATTTTCTCCATGCTCTGAAATCACAGGGGTGGGGGGAGCAAGTCACCTAGAGCAAGAGTTAATTCGTTCAACAACAACTGAAATGTATAGATACTCGTCTGTCCTCATAATGGATACCCCTTTCATGTATAGGATAACAAGATTAAAAGAAGAGCAAAATGATACGCATGTTTCCATCTCTCTACCAGTAAAACAGATGGGGGGTGTCATAGCCTGAAGACCTATGATCAAAATGGGTTGGGAAAGTCGATTTAATAGTCCACGTTGCACAGTCACAGAGCCACAGACATGACAAACTAATAATCAAGTGTCCAGTCAGCCGTTGGAATACATCGCATCAACCTGGGAGCATCAACTGACCTGGTACACCAATACATGTTCTTATGCCCATTCCAATCTTGTCCAACTTTGCTAACTCCCCCCTTAGCCACCCAGCACAATATGTTGCACGGGTTTCGCGTGTATGTACATATTTTGATACGCCAATGCATGCCCGCCATGGACATGAACCCAATTTTGGAGTGTGTATGTTTTTTGCAGATTAATGTTATGCTACCATTGCCATTTAGAATTCAAATAAATTTCTGGCATAACTCACTTTGTGAAGTAAAACCCAGGCAGTGAATGGCTTTGCATATTAATAATCCCTCCGATTACCAAAAGTTCATATTTGAAAATATCTAATGCCCTTTTACTTACAATTCGTGTACAGGTGGTTAATAGTGTGCACTTATACCCTAGCAATATCTTTGGCATACACCCTCTCTTTGAATTCAAACCAAGGTTTGCAGTATTTGCTTCGGATGGTTCCTAAAACCTTGCTGAAAACCCAGGTGACGAAACGCTTTGCACACTATTAAAAAACTTAAATTTCAATATATGAAAAAAGAAATTCATAGTAATCCTTTACAATTAAACAGCTAGTCTGCCTTTTACCTACAATTCTAATACAATTAGTATGCTCATTTGCATATTCAACTTAACGAAAAAGAAACTTTCCATACTGACATCTCAAATTCATAATGGCAGCCATACTTTGAAATCTAGTATGCAATAAGGTGTGAGCATGTGCACATACAATACCATAAATTTATTAACTGGTATAGTGCAAGACGAGGCGCTCCCACAAACTAGGATGGTCTTTAACCCTAGAACAATAAAGGAGTTGTTCCACATAAAAATTATTAACCACAATAAAGAAAAACAGGAAAGAGTAATGGTCAAGGAAGAAAGACAAACATGAGCAAGTTAGAGCGAAATATGTGAGTTTTGGCCTAGTGTATCTACTTCCACTAAAAGACCAAGAATTCAAGGTACCAGACTTACAAGGATTTGGTATCTGGGACCTACAATTCTTCTTAAACTTTCGGGCCAAACACCCAAGAGAAGACTTAAGGGAGAGGTCAAAACCTGAGATGCCATCAAGAGAATCAAATGAGAAATAATAAAGATTTGAACTCCATTCTCCTTCTTCATCTTTCTCTCTAATATTTTTCCTTTTTCCTCTCTTTGCTGCGCACCACAGCTTCTCTTGGTTATCCACTCAAAGAACACCCCCCCCCCCCCCCCCCCCCCCACACACACACACAAAAGTGAACCATAGGTTCATAATGCTTGCATAACTATTTTGCCAAAATATCTAGTTAGGTATTGCTCCGCCTAGGTGCTTGCCAAAATATCTAGTCATGTATTGCTCTCTTGGTTCATAATGTTTGTATAACTATTTAGCCAAAAATATCTCTTGGTTTCACACACACACACACACACACACACACAAAAAGGTTCTAAATGGCGATAGGTGGGTGCACGGCGGAGAGGGTCCTCCTACCGCCTAGGCCGCCTAGGTGCTTGACACATTTTGGATATTTTTTACAATTTTACCATTGTTTTGTGTGTGTGCATAATATGCATGTTTTAAGGACGTTTTATGGATAACTAAGTTGTAGAACAAAGGTTTATGAAGTTTCAGTCTTGTAAAAGTGAACCATAGGTTCATAATGCTTGTATGACTATTTTGCCAAAATATCTAGTCAGGTATTGTTCCGCCTAGACGCTCGCCTACTCCGCCTTACCTCCGCCTACACCGCCTCACCTCCGCCAAACCTCTGTTGGCCGCCTACTCTACTGCCAACGACAAAAGCAGTGCGGAGAGCTCGGCCTCGACCGTCATTTAGAACACTGCACAGTCACACACGCACACACACAAATAAAAATAAATAGAACTTTGCCAGGTAACTCTAACAATATATTCATTTAGAATATATTTGCCTTGAATATGAATATTGCCCTATATTTGAATAAGATGTCAAGTTCATTATTGTCCACAAAGAAGCATTACTCCATGGCAAGTGGGCCATTTGTCAAACATTTTTCTCTAATAGCATGCTACCTAGTCCTCTCACAACAATCAGGTTATTTACCACTAACGAAAGAACATGCTTAAGGAGGAGGTCCTCATAAAGCCGCTTCTAAGACTTGTATCATATTCCCAGTAGATATGGTTGCTCAAAGCATTTCTTCTTCCATAGTTAATTTTTTGTGCACATCAAAAACTAAAACCTACTTAATAATTTCCTAAAAAAATTATTTCAAGTTCCATCTCCAAGCATTGCTTGTTAAACATTAGTTGACTCAACACACTCTGTTGTGTCAACACCAACCCCACCCCCACTCCCCACCCCAACACACACACACACACAGAGCAAATAGTTTAATTGTGACGAGTACAATAAGTTTAGGTCCTTCAAGGAAAATGTCCTCATATCCTAGAAAAGAATTGTTTTGTTAAAGCCACTTCTAAAACTTGTACCAGCTCCCTTGTACATATGCTTGCAGTGACTCCTTAACAAATGTAATTCTCTAGTTAATTTCTGTGGACATCAAAAAACAATCCCCAAGAAATAGTTCCATGTTCGATATCAAGGCACTGACTGTCAAACAGTGTTGTCAGTTTTCTTGATCTCTGCTCAGTTTGATTTTCTTTCTAATGAGTCTCTTCCCTAAGTTCTTTATTGCATAGATAAACAATAAACCCAAATAATGAGCCACACTGCCTTTCTTTCCTCGTTCTTGTTGCACCAATAATGTTCCAGTACCTATTGTCAATTCGTAAACCATAACTTTGTTGAATCGCTTTTGGGTCTCATAGCCCCCCATCAAGTTTACTACTACTCAGTATATCCAAGTACTTCTAGCAAACCAACCAGCACAATATCCTATCTGATCCTAGTTTATTGGTACATCAAATGACTTTGTCGTCCCTCCACACGTTTTCCTCTACTCGATTATCATTAGGGCTGGCGATTTTGCCCTGGTACCCTCTACCCTAGCCGGGTACCCTGTACCCTCAGGTGCCCACGGGTGCCCTCTACCCTAGGAGGGCAAGCCCTACCCTTACCCTCTTGGAATTAGGGTAGGGTAAGGGTTTTATTCTGTTACCCTAGTGCAATTATCCGGGTACCCGTCCTACCCGTCCTACCCTCTACCCTGTAACCCTACCTTGAACCCTACCCTACCCTGAATCACTACCCTACCCACTACCCTGTAAATCTGTGCTTTGTAATTTTGTATAGTCCCACACTCCCACTATAGTTACTACTACATACTTGTATAGTCCCACACTCCCTCTGCCCTGTAACCCTACCCTGAACCCTACCCTACCCTACCCTGAATTACTACTACATATTTGTAGTTTTTTTTTAATTAGTTAGTACTTAGGATTAGGAGAACTACATAGTGCTTGATCCTAAGGAGTCAGGTCTAGCCCCCTCCTTGGGTATGTAGGCAGCCCAGGTTCCACTATATAACTGGGTTCAACGCCTTTAGTAAAAAAAAAAATATTCCCCCTGTTATTTCTTGTTAAGTTGTTATAATTTGAATGTTGTAAAAATCTTAAGTATCAAGGTGTTTACTAGCAAAAAAAATAATTTTCAAAGTTAAAAAAACTGAAATGGCAAGGGTAATACCCTTACCCTCCCTACCCTGACCCTCAGCTACCCTGTGAGGGTAAAGGGCAAGGACGGATAATGGGTATTGGTTTTTTGGAAGAGGGCTACCCTACCCTACCCTCATGACTCCCCTAGGGTATCAAAAAAATGTCAATACCCTACCCTGCCCTGCCCTCTTCCTGCCCTTACCCTACCCTACCCTACCCATCGCCACCCCTAATTATCATACATTAGCCAAACCTTTTTCTCCCATTCATCTCCAATTCCAGGAAAAAAAAAAATACTTGGCAATATAAGGTTGAAAGTCTTATCTAAGTCGCTATGAGTATCTTCTAAAATTTCTTAGTAGTAATCTACACAAACAATTAGAACGGTGAGATGGTCTCGTGGGAAATTTATCAAATAGCCTCCTAGATTGTATCAAATTACAACATATCATCTCAATTCCCAATATACATTTACCACCATCTTCCTAGATCACAAGAACTGATCAACTAACTGGATTCAGAAGAGTTCCAAGCAGCGACATACCTAAATCAATCATCAATTAGCTGTGTGCCCTCCCCTTTCTTCAGCTGAGGAAGCACAAGCGTTCAGCAGATCGAACGATCGAATTAGCGCGGACTCGACTAAATTTAGTAAACATTCCTACATTACTTCAAACTGAACATATTATAGACGAAACCGATCTGCGTCGCGGTGCCTTTTCTTTTCCCCGATTTAACGGCAGATGTGACCTGAATTCACCTGAATCCCCCCGTCCGCCGGAACCAGGAGGACGAAACCCGACAGCAACAATGCCCGACTATGCATCCACATCATGTAATACGGGAAGAGCACCCATGCCCTAAAGACCCTCCATACAAGGCAGGCTCTGATGATAATAACAACAACAACAACAACCACCCATATACGAATATGTGTCTCGTCAAAGTTCCATTGGTTCGTTCATATATGGGCAGGCAGCCTGAGCCCAATCTACCTACACCCAAGTTCGAAACCAACATATGTACATACAACAACAAAGAAGCTGGGAACAAGTCTAGCAAGCCCATGTCCATGAATGAAGAATGAATAAATAAATAAATAAATAATGAGAAGAAGTGGGCGAGGAACAGGAATTAATAAGAAGCGAGGAGGACCTGCGATCCTCCTGGAGAAGCCATCCCACCAATCACCGGTCTGCTCCTGGGAGTGGGAGGAGGAGGAGCCAGCACCAGCACCAGCACCGGCCTCCTTCTTGTCAGACCTTTTCCTCTTCCTCTGACCACCTCTGATGGGTCCCATCGCCAAAAACCAAACCGAGAGGGAGAGGAAAGGAAAGAATGTTGGTGTCTATAACATGCAAATAAGAAAGAAAGAGAGAGGGGTGTTGTTGGCTAATGAAATGCTACTTTTAATAGTAACTATGTAGTAAGAAAGGAGAGGGGAGAGAGAGTACGGAGGAGATGGGTTATGGTAGAAGACTTTTTTGAGAGAGAGAATATAAGAGTCTCTTCTCACATTTATTTTATTCAACCTTGTTTATGGAGCAGGCTATTTTTGGATCAGTTCGACTACAGAAACTCAGAACAAGAACATACAAAATACTCTTAAAATCTCCAACCCTATTGTGAGTTTGGAAAAAATGGTTGCCACATAGGAATGACAAACATTTTTTCAAAAGTACTTCTCCAATACAAATGTAAAATAAAGTGTGAAGTTGACATGGCAATGACATGGCAAGGAGAATGTGAAGTTGGTTGTCTAGATCTATACAATGCACTTCACAATGGCTTTATGTCCACATCATCAATTATGAATAAAAATATATATATATAAAAGAAGAAGTGAAAAAGTTGTCTTGGAAGTTGAAAAAAAAAGTCAAAAAGTAATTTTATTTTCTCAAACTTTTGCATTGGAGAACATATTTTTATCTCATTGTCTTGTGTGAATGTCATCTTGCCACCAGGAAAGACATTGTCTTATGTCTCATGCCACATAGGATTTACAACACAAAACAAGACAATAGGGTTGGAGATGCTCTAATATATAAATTTAAAGACGAATAGTAATGTCATATCTTCCAGGTCTATGGATGTAGTGTTTAAGAGAATTAGTTTTGCCATCCAAAAAGGGCTGAAGTCGTAGCTTGTTGTTCGCTTGCCATCTATTTCAATGTAATATTTCTCTCTTAATTATCAAATAAAAAAAAAATAGCATTTAGACCCTGAACATTTTAGAGTTTAGGTTCTGACATGTCTAATTGGAAAAGTTTGGATCCTGAGTTTTTGTTTTTCGTTTTCTTTTTCCTATTATACCTTTTATAATCTATATATAAAAGTTTTATTGTTGTGCATATGAGAGAGGGTATAATGGTTAAAAAAATGAACAATAAATAGAAATTCAGCATCTAAACTTGACAATTGAACATGTAAGAGCTTAAACCCTAAAGTGGTATAAAATCTAGGGTTATTTAGTAATAGAGTCTCGTATAATAGTTAAAATTAGGGTTTGGGTCTCGAAAATGACCTGTATTAGGATTTTTGTCTCCAAATCACTGTTCATTTGTGTAAACTGTGAACATTGATTTGAAGACTCAAACCCTAACGTCAGTCATTTTTGAGACCCAAATTTTAATATTCACTATTATATAAGACCCTATTACTAAATAACCCTAAAATCTAGAGTCTAAACACTAATCAACCCTAAATTTATTTTCCTGTTTAAGCCTTCGCCTTTTCTGTATAACCCTTTATATCTGTTTAGGCCCTTATATCAGTGGATGAGATGCATTTAATCCAACAATTTTTTATTGAAATTTTTTAAAAATTAATAACTCATGAGTTATTCTAGGATTATTGTTTTTCGATTAACATTTTTTTTTTTGGTATTCATCTACGTCATTCCACTCAAAAGTTGTCATTTATGAAACTAAAATTATTGTGGTTTAATATTGTATGCAGATATTATATCCAAATATTTTGATGTTCCGTATATGAATACTTCAGTGCACCAAATATACTAATCATGATTTACTATCATGAGTAATAGTTTAAGAAAACAATATTTCTGTATAACATAATAGATTGGGACAAAAACGTGTCTACTTGGAAGGAGAAAAGAGAAAAAAAGAAAGAATATAATAATGCTAAAAATATATAAGTTCAAAGAAAAAAAAATGTTACATACAACCCCAAAAAAATTAATTAGTATTCAACAAATTTTACAAAAAACTTTGCTATAAGAATACATTGACTAGAATATTTAGTTATTTATCCTCAAAAGAACTATCATCTATGCTCTTATACATTTGGTTATATTGACTTGGAATCTTTTTCATAAATTGTTCTTACAAAAAAAACATAAAAACATGAAGAGAGCAATACCTTACTTCTCTCCTCTCCTTGTACATATTAGACTTTTATTATTATCGAAAGTAAACAAAATACTTAAATCCATCTAACCAAATCTATTTATAAAGATTTACTGCCTACAACCCACAATCAACAAAAGAAAGGAAAAAAAAAGGGGTTATTTAGTAATAGGATCTCATATAATATGTAATATTAGAATTTGGGTCTCCAAATTATCCGATATTAGAGTTTGGGTCTACAAATCACTGTTCACTAGCCTACGTGAACAGTGGAGACCAAAATACTAACGTCGGACAATTTAAAAATCTAAATTCTAATATCAACTATTATGTAAGACCCTATTACTAAATAAATTTGAATCATGTTTGTACTTATATACTCCTTCAATCTTGAGTTGAACTAGAGAGTAGAGAGAGAAAAATCTAAGAGACGTAATTGAATCATGTTTCATACAAATTTCCAAAACAACAAAGAGATTCTTGAGCGGTTCCTGCATTTGTATTTTTATCATACAAAATTGGCTGGAAACAATAAACGTTGCCATTTAAAGAGTTTTATAGTGTTTTTCTATTTCAAATGAGGGGAGAAAAAAACTATTTCTCAGAAGAAAAAGAGTTTATATCAAATGTTACACACAAAGCTTAACGTATAACATTATGTGCCCTTAGTATTCTTACATTTGTAGACAAACAAACATTATATCATTTAGTACTTAAACAAAAAACTAACAATTAAAATATAAAAATGTACAGTAGTGCAATTAGCTTAAGCGATTTGTTGCATTCTACCAACAGAGTGTCGGGTTTTGCTCAGCACAAAGCTAATGAATATGAGTTTTTTTTTCCTATATATCCTTAATTCGTTTAGATGGAAGAAACCAAATTATTTTCAATGATCAAGATATTTTGCTCAAATTCAATAAGTATATATTTTAGATCAATTTTAAGAAATGTTTTCATTGGGAACCCTATTAGTAAGCGGACTCACACCCATATTCTGACTTCAATGGCCTCAACACTCCGGCGTTAACACGAAAAAGAGGTGTCTCAACATTAATTGATAGCTATTTATAAGAGCACAACAAAAGTTGATCAGGGTTAGTCAATTCCTAGCAGTCCAGGACTGCCACAATTTCTGGCAGTCCTAAATACTTTATGAACTGACAGAAAATGTGGCAGTTCAGTCAAACACGAAATGGACTGCCAAAAAAGGCCAAAAAATGTGCTACATTTTCTGGCAGTCCATAATGCTACTAGGACTGCCAGAATTTGGCTAGCCCCTGATCAACTTTTGTTGTGTTCTTATAAATAGCCTTAATTGATCAGAGTTAATTGTGCTTAGACACTTCTTAAAAAAACCGCATCTACTAGAGGATGGATCAATGGGCTTTTCCTTTCGATTCACGAAATGTGATCCAAGACATGATGGGAGTTAGCGTACGTCGGTAGGCAAGAGATCATCGGATTATAGCACAAGAACGTATTTCTTCTTGCCATGGGGTCAACCTATGAACAAGTTAAAGCCAATGTGATGGGAACAACAAAACAGGAGGCTATTGCATTGGGTAGATCGACCATCCAAAACGCGCAGGCTAACCTCTCAAATTGTCGGGTGAGATAGATGACAATTGCTGGAAAGCCGGCCAGGCCGCGAGGCATCCGGAGGCGAACAAACACATGGGGCGATAGCCGATAGGGAGGTAATGGAGTCGGTTTTGACTAGGGGTGAGCATATAACGGTTGAAAACCGAAAACCGAACCGAACCGAACCGAAATATGACAAACGGTTCGGTTTTTCGGTTATCGGTTCGGTTTACGGTTTAAAAATTTGAAAATTTGAAATAACGATTCGGTTTTCGGTTCTTCATCCGAAAAACCGAACCGAACCGAAAACCGATTTAGATTTAGTAATTTATCAAACTATCCACAATATACATATACTAATGTTTATTAACCCCTAACTAAGCGCACTCTCTTCTCCTATTCTATGTCGGTGCTTCTTTGAGCACTCTCTCTATCTACCATTAATCCATATATACTAATATCTTTCACTCTATGTAATATAACAATTCATAAATACAATAATGTCATATATTTTTTAAAAAATTGTTATTTAAATAGGCTCATTTTGCTAAAAACTTGAAGGCCATACACATTGGCCCATGAAACCGAACCGACCGAAAACCGAACCGAATTAATTCGGTTCGGTTTTGTTCGGTTTTTATAAAAACGGTTCGGTTTTCGGTTTTGAGAAATACGGTTTACGGTTATTTCGGTTTTCACATATTCGGTTCGGTTTGAACCGAACCGAACCGATGCTCACCCCTAGTTTTGACTTAGATCTCGGGTGACGGAATAAAGCGGAATAAGGAGGCCAAAAACGACAAGTAGTTTTCAAAGCTTGGGTGCTATCATAAGCTTGGCTACAACGAAGCACTTGCCAAGCACAAGAGAAATGTCTTTGGTTCGGACTTGATATGAGGCCTATGAGACGACTACTTCAATCCAAAATTTTAGATCACACCAATTTTTTAGTATTATTTAATGTATGTAAGCTCAATTTGAACAAAAGTCAAGCATACGCATTCGAATTAGTTCACTTAAATATTTTTGAGTTATTTACACTAACTACAACTAAGTTTGGTTTTATAACTCGCACCCTACTTTGAAATTGAAATGGCCGGTAATGATTCATTATCACCAAATCCTCCAACTGGCTTAGCCAGGCTGGCTCGGGCAACACGTGGAGTGCAATAAGATCGAGCATACTTGTCGTGAATGTACATGCCGACATTGCCTAGGTACCTGGCTTAGCCATGGCCCACACGTCAGAGAAGTGAGGGGGCGTGCCTGGAATTGTCTACAATGTCAATGCATGTGTACAAGTTTGTAACTTTCATGCAGTAATGCTGCTGTTACATAGACCTCCATCAAAATATATTCTCAAACCAAACCAAACCAACATTAGCGAAACAAACAGTGAGTTCTACTTGCAGATTCACAACATGGAAGCAAACAAACTGTTGTCATACACTTGCTAGACATTGTATACACAACTATGTTCCCAAGGGAAAACACCACCTTCAGTTGAAGGAATAAAAGAACAAGACAAACGAAGAAAAAATATACGCAAGGAAATTGAAAGTATGTTTTTTGATGTCCAACAACTGCACAGTGTACATAGTCTTTGCTTGTCCGTTGCGGTATTTGTAAATGTACATGGTTGAGAAGTTGAGATTGCCAACCTCAATTTAAACATCAATCGTTTGGGGAAAACATTATGACAGGCAAAATATCACTGATAGTGAGAAAACAAATCTCACTCGTACAAAAGCGCTATGGCAGATTCCGAGTCAGAAACTTCGATTTGAACAAAATGTACACAACATCAACAGTTAAAGAGCCGGCTTTGAAGAATACATCACTTCACCTCACCTTCTGCGCAAGTGTTAACATTATTGGCACTGATCTGTTGCTTTAGTCTTCTTGAACCAGGATTCCAGTGTTCCTTCAGTGAGTTCCTCTAACTCCCACGTCACCGACTATTGCAGCTTTCGTCGGAAACTTCATAGAAACTCCACATGGCATCAGCTTGAAACTGGGGCAAAGCTCAACAGTTATGGTAATTATGCTCTTTACCATGACTTGCTGATGTTGCACAAACATAGAACCAGCAATTCTGAAGGATGATATGGACAAAGCTGAATGAATCCTTTACCATCAAATTATATCACAGCTTCACGTTCTCATAAATAAATTATGCACAACGGAGGCTACAAAGTTTCTATATACATTTCCATGCCACCAGAACGAATGCCACCCCATGACAAATTCCAATTCACATCTGAGCAAAATCAACCATTACCATCCTGTCAGTCGCCACAATTCACAAAGTTGTATCAAACGATATAGAAGTCTAATTGCTCTCCTTCTCGTATGAATTGAACCTCCAATGATCATCACTCATTGAAAAATTAGCTGCACTTTACCGCCAAAAAATGGATGCACGGTCGAGCACTTGATCATCGTACCATGTCAAACAAAAAATAACTTGAATGCACATCCTATACAAGCCGATGCCGAAGGCCCCTGCTCAAGTGTGGCTGCATCAGCTGAACATAAAAGCCATTCATCTGCATTAGTGCATCGTGACTTCCTTGCTCAACAATCTTGCCGCCATTGAGAACCACAATGCTGTCCACATTTCTCATGGTCACGGATCTGTGGGCAATTAGGATGGTAGTTTTGTTTCCCATAGCCAGCATATCAAAAGACTCCTGTACCACCCTACTCGACTCTGATTCGATAGCAGAGCTGGCTTCATCCAATAACAAGATGGGCGCATTCTTAAGCACGACACGGGCAATAGCAATCCTCTGTTTTTGTCCTGGTGTCAAATCCACTCCTCTCATGCCCACATGAGTGTCGTAGCCATGCGGCAAGCTGCTGATGAATTGGTGGGCATTCGCTATTCTTGCTGCTTCCTTCAACTCAGTCTCAGTTGCATTGTGCCTGGCATATATGATGTTCTCTCTTATGGTGGTTGAGAAGATAATAGGTTCCTGCTGAACTAATCCCATATTGTTGCGTAACCATCTCAAATTGTACGACTTTAAATCCCGAGAATCCAATAGAACCTGGCCAGCAACAGGATCATAGAATCTCTCAATTAAAGAGATAATTGTGCTCTTCCCAGATCCTGATGCACCAACCACTGCTACTGTTTGTCCCCCACTTACTTTAAGGCTAAAATTTCTCAACACCATCACCTCAGGGCGAGTTGCATAATAGAAGTCAACATTCCTGAGCTCAATGCTTCCATAAACATTAGGGGGTTTCTGGCCTTCATTATCATCTGGATCTATCTTTGGCTCACGGTCGATGATTTGGAATACTGAAGTAAGGGATTTCCTGCGTTTAAGTACATATGGAGCAAGGCCAAAAGGCTCTACTAGTGCAAAGGCCGCAAAAGAAAAGACGATGTACTCCTTCAGAGCTGTAACCAAGTCAAGCTTGACATCTTTCACAGAGATTGCTATGAACCATAGGAGGAGAGCGTTACATGCAAAAAGAAGTAACTGAGAGAGTCCAAAGGCAAAACCAATGCCAATTCCATGGATAAAGCTCTGCTTGTATATTTCATTAAGTTGAAATTTGTACAGGTCCATAACCTTGTTACCTGCACAGAAGGCCACAACTGTATAGATATTTCGAACTGCATCCTCAAGGACTGCAGAAGCCTTCTGATGCTTTTCCTGAATTCCTCTCGAGAACCCAGTAAGCCACATTTTCTGCAATTAGACATAATTATCATTTCATGTACCGAGGAAAAACAAGTTTCCAATATAAAAAAGGTTTTACGATAAAACCTGACAGAAAAACGAGAACAAGTTTGTCAATTTCCCCATATTTATAATGCCAACTCTAGGCTAAGACAGTTTCCGAAAAAATGCACACAAAATTTTTACTAACATAGTGACACCAGGTTAGGAAACAAAATTCACACGACATTTTAACGAGTTTATTTAACACCAGACATCCATAAACAGTACTAAATTTGTTCACTTCAATCTTTCAGTTTTTGCATATTAATCCCCTATCCAGATTGAAACTTGATGTACACAATTTTGCAGTAGTCATACCTTGCAAGTATAAAAACTTCGTACACCCTAGCCAACACAAGTATGGATCTCACACCTGGTGTCAAACCCGCTACTCTCAAGCCCACATGAGTGTCATAGTCGTGATCACCAAGTTCTAAAACGTGTGGATTAAATATCAAGTGATATGAAGATTTATAAACCATGGATAAAGTAGTTTCATTTTTCCTATTATCTAAAAACTATTAATGTGAGATACGTCTATTGCATGGGTTAAAACCAACCATGCTACCGCAGGTCATCCACTTTATGAACTTAATTCCTTTAATATATTAACGCATTTTCCTATAATAATAAAAAAATGTAGGATGCAATTTCCTATAGAAAATAGTATCATCTTACATCTTCGTCTAGACTCTTTATAGTCTAGGAAACTTCGAAGGTGCTCCTTGGTTGCATGAGCTTAAATTGTATATCCAAAAGGTAGGGCCCACGTGTCACACAGGAGCTTAGGGATTAAGAGACACTTGAAGAGTTTTTCTACTTTAAAAACTAATTACAAAATGCCAAGCTTTAAAAGGGCTCTCTTAAGTTGTAAGAGCAGAATTGCACAAACTTGTTTCTTTGATCTTCCCTAACAAATTTCTTTTGAAACTAGTCACCAAGCAACAAATTTCGTAAAGGCCCTTTTAAGTTGTAAAATCATGTCTTCAAGCAATACCAAACAGATAACTAGCAAAAAGAAAAGCCACTCAGAGGACAGGAATGGAAGGAAATGCTGACATTTTACAAAATTTCCACATAAATTAGGATAGGAAAACTAAAAGCAACAATGCTACCGCAGGCCATCCACTTCATAAACTTAATTTCTTTAACATATTAATGCAATTCCCTATAAATAAAAAAGTATGATGCAATTCCCTATAGAAAATTGTATCATCTTTGTCTAGACTATTTATAGTCTAGTGGAACTTAGAAGGTTCTCCTTGGTTAAATTTCCACATAAATTAGGATAGGAAAACTAAAAGCAACAATGCTACCGCAGGCCATCCACTTCATAAACTTAATTTCTTTAACATATTAATTCAATTCCCTATAAATAAAAAAGTATGATGCAATTCACTATAGAAAATTGTATCATCTTTGTCTAGACTATTTATAGTCTAGGGGAACTTAGAAGGTTCTCCTTGGTTGCATGAGCTTAAATTGGATATCCAAAAGGTCGTTTTACCTACATGACAACTAGACACCTAGGTTTTATGGCATGAGCCTCTCGGCTCTCATGCTCAGCTACACTAGCTAGGAATTTGGTAACAACACATAGGGCGGCTGATGTTAGGTCTGCAGCCGGTCATACAAACTTTGTCAAAAAAAAATTATGCAGCTTTCCTATGCTCCATAGCCGACCTCATTTTAGTGGGAGAAGGCTTGTTTGATGATGATCATGATCATGAAACAGGACAAGATATCAATTATCAAGCAATCTTGGTGCTCAACAGAAAGAAAAATGCATGGTTATGAAAAGAATTCTAACCTGTGCAATAGCAGAAAGTGTAAGCAACGGTACGATGGACAAAGCAACAAGTGCCACTTTCCATTCTAACAACAAACCAATAAGAAGAGTCACAGCTACTGCAGCAGAATCCTGCACAAAAATGGACACTCGGTTGCTAAAAGTAGCACGAACGAATGTTGCATCATTTGCCAAGCACATAGATAAGTTGTCTGCACCATTCTCTTCTTCATCAAACCAACCAACTTCGTTGCGCAGAATTGCTGGGAAGTAATTTCAATCAGTTGCACTCTATTTATTGTGGATAATATTTCAAATGCCACATTATCCAAGTATACCAGACCAAAACAATTATAATGCAACATAACAGAAAATATAGCTGTTAGAATAAGTAAATTATTTAACCCTCACACCTACCACAACTCTACAATTTTTCTTTTTGTGGTGCAGGGGATTTTAACATAGTATATGAGCAACCCAGGTTCAAATCCCTCTGGTGTGCTATTTAAGCGGCTTAAAAAAATTATACTGCTGGTTGAATCTAGCTCTCAGCCCACAATGGGCATTCAACCTGTGGGGGCGTACTAGAATTATTTAAATATTTAACCCTCACCCTCACCAGAGCTCTGGAGTTTCAGTGTAGTGGCAGGGAACAACATAACATGAAAAGGGATCCATAGATAAATGGTATTGATAACTGTGCCATAAAAAGCTATTGCGATTAACAGCTAAAACTCACAGTCATGCACATCCATATGTACATACAAAACTTGCATGCATGTGTAGGTTACTAATGGCATAATACGTTCCAGATAACTTTTGAAAGAATAGTGCACTATTAGATGGAATGACCTTAATTTAACTATGATGCAAATCCTACAACATATAAAGACAATTGGAAGTATAGGGAATCTCGAACCGTTACATCAAGTGGCCACAGAACAACTAACTTTTAATACCTAACAGGATCCATGGCTCTATAAAGCCAGAAAAGTGTACAGAATCAAATAAGCTAATTAAGTTTGTTCTATTATCATCTTAAAACATGAAGGTCATGGTCAAGATTGCAAATTTGATTGTATAGCCCACTAAGAATCACAGTTTTGCTCAACTCTATTGACCAGCTAATCTACATTCTATATTCTAGTGTAATTTTCTAGCATACATATTATCTTCCGAAGTTGGAATCTTTATGATGCATATCTGAGTCAAATGGTCATACTAGTTACCTTCATGCAAAATCACAGTATTCACGAATATTTCAAAAAACATTGCATATAATGTGAATGACACACTTCGCACATATACACAAGTAATTCATAAATGAGCGAATTAAACACGAATATTCTTCAAATTCGCGCATAAAATAAAACTTCACAACCTATTCATTTTTTTTGGGCAAGTAAGCACACAAGTGCTACTGCATTGGGTGTTCTTTGCTATCAGAGCCTATCCTATTTATAAGCAGTG